>MU825906.1:445574-755689 GCA_029204205.1 Desmophyllum pertusum
GTTTTACCGCGCGGTTGCGTGCGATTTGGAACTGGCAGTTACCTTACTCGTGATGTTTTGTGGAAAAAGAGGAGAGCGATGAAGTTCACCTCCTGTGGACAGTTGACTTGGATCAATCCTTAATCGTAGAACTGGTCGACTCCAAAACACAGCAATACCAGGCCTTTTCATCGGTTCTGGGCCCGAAGGGCGTGGGGAATGTACAGACCATTTAGGACTGTAGGATGTGAATAAAACATTCCGTTAATCGTCTTCAAGTGTTGTGTTTTGTGTGCGGTGCGGTGTGCTGTGCTATGGCGCGGCGCGGTGCGGTGCGGTGCGGTGCGGTGCGGTGCGGCGCGGTTGGTGCGCTGTGGTGTGGCGTGGCGTGGTGTGGTGTGGCGTGGCGCGGTGCGGCGCGGCGCGGTTTGGTGCGGTGCGGTGCGGTGCGGTGCGCTGCGCGTGGTGCGGTGCGGTGCGCGCGGTTTGGTGTGCTGTGGCGTGGTGCGGTGCGGTTGTGGTGTAGTGTCAGGATGCTTAATGGTGTAGCTTTACTGTGCGGCACGGTTTGGTGCGCTGTGGCGTGGTGCGGTGCGGTGCGGTGCGGTGTGGTGTAGTGTCAGGATGCTTAATGGTGTAGCTTTACTGTGCGGCACGGTTTGGTGCGCTGTGGCGTGGTGCGGTGCGGTGTGGTGTAGTGTCAGGATGCTTATGGTGTAGCTTTACTGTGCGGCACGGTTTGGTGCGCTGTGGCGTGGTGCGGTGCGGCGTGGTGTAGTGTCAGGATGCTTAATGGTGTAGCTTTACTTACCCTGGCAGTGGCCGGATGACCAAACAATACGCAAAACGTATGTGTATAGTTTGGAGCTCCACAGGCAAAGTCCTTAACACCAAGTCTCAACGACCAAAGCTGCGAAGTACCCTGGCAAAAGATCAAGATCGAATGGAAGAAATTAAGTAATGACAAAAGCAAGTTTGTCTATAAAACTACTGGTAGTCATGGTTCCTGATCTGGAATATTTAAACAGTAACTTATTATAGGAAATTATAACGCTCCATAATACTTGGTGCCCGAGCATAGTGCCTGGGGGCACCGGCACAAAATGTACTGAGCCCGAATTCTGGCGTGGGTACGTAACCAAAAAGGTGTGTTCGCATTTTAGTGCTCACCGAGAATCGTGCTCGGCCACCAAGTGTGAAACATAGCAGCCTTAATTTCCCTTTGACGAAAAATTCTGAATGCTATCTTAATGTATTTTCAATTCAAACATTTAACAACAGCTTTCTCTATTTGCGATATTTCAATCTTAAAATCGATCTTTCAAGCTCCTATTCAATCCTATGGCGATCTGGTTCTGTTCTGTTGTGCTCTGTTATTTATTTTGTTCCTGTTGTCACCAAAAACTGTTTTATTTGTACTAATCGCCTTAAGTTCTTTTATTTTGAATAATTTTGCCCTTCCATCTGTGTTAATTTAAGTGACGTTAAATTAACACAAGCTTACCACTGCACGCGTACAAAAGGAATCCGAGGGGGGATGGAAAAGGCTACTGTTACCGGCTGTGTTGAAAATTACCTGGAGAGTAATCAAGTTATTAATATATTTTGTTTTTTCAATACTACGATTATCAGTTGAAAGGCGCGCAGGAAGTTTGGTGACAATGTTTTCACGTTAAAACTACGTTGTTGCCATGAGCAACTGCTAGGTTTCTAATGGTAACCCAGACTTTCTGTCTGTTACTGACGTCAATGGTAACAAAGCGTCAGCGACACACAGGTTACCATTGGAAACTAAGTCAGTTGCTCATGGCACCAAACTTCGATCGCGCGTTACTCAACTGATAATCGTAGAATCATGTTCACTGTGCTATTTCTGGCTTACGATTTTAAAAGATGGATTATTAGTACACTTGGTCATGTTCCCAGCTACATACAAACACTACATTTTTAACCTCCCATAAGCGGACGCCTCTCTCAAGAGGGCACTTTTTCTGGTCCCGAGGGTGTCCGCAAATGGGAGGTCCGACTGTATTACCTCATCCATTTAAGTTGAATACTGACTGACCGCGAAATTTTCACAGGCAGATTTCCCGCCTGAGTTATCTACTCGCTTCTGATTGGTTCATAAGCACTGAAATTAAATGGGCTTACTTCATAGCGTGCACATACGCTGAACCATGAAAACACTCCCTCCTTCATATACTCTACTTTACGTTGGCCTGACTGTTTATCACAAGTCATTCGGTCATAGTTAATAGAGGGAAATGGTTATGAAGCCCGGCAAAGTTCTTTGTTATATGTTTTTGTTCGCTATTTTGGGGTTGACCGTGCACAAAACTGACAAAATACAATAGGTGGTTACGTGTGTTCAAGCAACTAACCAATAGAAACATTGCGATTACGTAATTCATGCATAGTGTATGAACGCAAAACAAAAGATGTGCACGGTCATGGACCTTCCAACATAAATCTTGGCCTCTTTATTTGCTCCTTTGATGTTTGCCGGGCTTCATAACCATTTCCCTCTATTAACTATGTTCGGTGTTATGAGATAAACGATTGTGGCACCACACGACGAAAAACGTACAATTCACATTGAAACCTGGTTAGGGAAGAGGGGGGGGGGGGGGGGGGGGGGGGGCGTAATACTAGGGAGGGGCTTATCGATATTTTTATCCCAGGGGCTTATTAGAGGGAGGGCTAAATAGAGGAAATGCGTTACTTGGTTAACTAACATCTCCTCACCCGAGAGAAATTTAATGCCATCATGTCGTTGTACGGACTGACTGGACTCAGTAGGCGGACTCCAGTTTTAAAAAGGCGATCCAGATAACCAAAGAATAATCCCCTGTTTGTAAACTTGACGGCTTCGCTGACCAGTTCTCTTGCCACTTCCAACAAGTTTGTTAAAATTCACTGAAGACAACTGAAGAAGAAACAATCACAAAAAATGTTAAGCCAAAAGAAATAACGAAAATACAGTCGGAGCTCCCGTTAACGGTCGGCTTCGGAAAACCGTAAAAATGTCCGCAACTGGAGCTGGCCGCTTATGGGAATGTATAAATACACAGTTTGTATGAGCTACAGTTTTGTCAAGGCGGCCGTAAGTAGAGCTGTCCGCTGTCCGTAGAGAATGTCCGCTCAGAGAGCTTTGACTGTACAAGTTTACTTAGCCTGTTCCAGGCTCTCGGATGGTAAACTCAAAGGTAAACTCTCTCCCAGACTACCTTAGTCCAGTTCTGGCCCCTCTCTGTCACGCAACGCTCGCTCACGTCAAGGGTCCAGAGACAATTGTCTGCGCATGCTCACGATAAACCAATTACAGCGCATCTTAGCTCACATGTGACTTTTAAAATCGACAAACCGAGTCGAGAAAGAGAAAATATATTTGGTCGCCATCAGTGCCTTCAGTGGAGATTTTTAAAACTAAAATACTCCGCTCTTCCTTTGACTGAACACCTCGCAAATTATCACAGGCATGAAGGGAATGTGTAGGAGAACATATTTCAGTGTTGTCCAGATTGTCTTGATCAGTCGGTATATTATCGTTCACGTATTAATCGCTTATATGTCAGCACGTTTATAATTGCATGTTTATATAATAATTGTATGTTCTCGCGTGATTAATTGTAGCCTAGTTGTTTCGTCGGATATGATGTTTCAATTAAAGTCACGAATGCTGTTATTTTAGTGTGCGAGTTCTCTTGTAACAAAAGCAAGCACGTTTCGGTGGAGCTCTCCCACCGAGTGAAATAAACCTTCTAGATTGTAGTTGGAGTAGTTTTGTCCGTTACTGGTACCTGCTACATCTTTACACAAGAAGAAACAGCCGAACTTACAGCATCTACAAATACAGGATCGTATTCAGGAAACATTTCTCTATACTTTTCACTGACCGAGGGCGCCGGAAGAGATCGAAACATCCGTCATCTTGTCAGTATAAAATACATGCGCAGCAGCGATTAGCTAAGAAGGACACAGCGGCAAAATGAGTGCGCGTGCGCCAACCAGCTCACTCATTTCCATACAAACATAATGGCGGCAATTCAAAATTCCCGGAATTTGTTTTCATTTCGCGTGGATAAGGCCGTCACGGAACAGATAAGGTTTTTACCTTGAAAACAATTCCGAGAGACTCTTCTTTCACATATCTTTTTTAGCAAACTAATTATCTTTTCCACAATAGTGAATTTATCGCTCGAAGTCGAGCGATCGTGAGTGAAACACGAAAACATAGCTCAAAGAGTTCATGTTTCATGTTTGTATGGAAATGAGCGAGCAGGTTGGCGCACGCGCAGTCATTTGCCGCTGTGCTGCTAAGAAGCTGACTAACCGTTGAGCATGCGCAGACAATTGTCTCTGAACCCTTGACGTGACCGAGCGTTGCGTGACAGAGAGGGACCAGAACTGGACTAAGACTACCTTCGCGCGGCCGTTCGCTTTTTCGCTTCGTCCCCACTATCCGAGAGCCTGGAACAGCTAAAGTTTACTGAAGTTGAAACTCAACTAACGATTGCGCAATCATAATTACAACGACAATCATGCAACAGACCCTGAAAAAAAAGAAACAAACAAAATGGGTCGAAGTCCACCAATCACAACCCACGGACATGACCTTTTGAAACCTGTTGAAATAAACTTCTGTTTCCTGAGACGTCCGCTAAGGTGATTGACAGCAGCGAAAAACGCAACTTTTGATTGAGGCAGAGTTCGCATGTTTTTGAGTGGTAAAGTGTGACGTCACAAATTTTCAAATTATTTTTATCAAGCCTCAAAATCCCATCATTAGATAAAGATTGCTGCTGTATGATCAGACACAAATTTTCAACTTGTTAGCACGAATAGAACAGAAGATATAGAGGTTCAAAGTTTGGTACCGTCCCATACAAACCTCTCTAATTTTGCGCCGGTTCTAAACTGCAAGTACAGACACAAAATTAGAAGGGTTTGTATGGAGAAATTAAAACCTGAAGTGCTCATATCTCGGCCGCAAATTGCAATGGAGAGCTACTTTTTGGCAAGTGCACGTTTTTTGGCATGCTTCCTCCGAATAGCTGATCAAATTTCATAATTTCGCAAATTTAATTTTTGTGACGTCATAACTTTAGTACTCTATTCTTTGTTTTCATCTGACGTCATCAAAATTCTAAAATCTAAACTGTTAATCCTACAAAGCTCTTCTTTTTATATCTTCTAGACATACATACATACATACATACATAGCACGAATAGAACAGACGAGAAATCATTAAGACGAAATCCATTAGAAAATCGAGTAATATTTCTGGCCAGTGGACAAAAATCCTGTACTACGACGCCATAAGCTTTCACGCTTAAACTAGACATTCATGAGCCGTACCATAACGGTATTCACCAAATAATATAACTCCAAAATCCTTAAATTGCTTTCCCCCTTGAATTTCCTCCCGTGAATTGGTTGAGTCATGAGAGGTGGCAGCCATGTTTTTGTTAATCATGGCTGCCACCTCTCATGACTCAACCAATTCACGGGAGGAAATTCAAGGCGGAAAGCAATTTAAGGATTTTGGAGTTATATATTATGGTACGGCTCATGAATGTCTAGTTTAAGCGTGAAAGCTTATGGCGTCGTAGTACAGGATTTTTGTCCACTGGCCAGAATATTACTCGATTTTCTAATGGATTTCGTCTTAATCTCTATGCAAAGTTTGGTATCGATCCAGTGATTCCTTTTGGAAATAAAGCTATTTGAAATTTGTGATGTCCCGGATGAACGTGTTTCTGAACTGTCACAAAAAACGGATATTTTTATATAATTTTTTACATTTTCAGGCGTGATAATAATTTAGTAAGTGATGTCTAAGCAGATTTGAAGTGAAAGCTAATGATATTGACGGTAGAATCTACTCTACTTCTTGTGCAATTTTATGGCGGCCATATTTGTGTCCCTCTGAAGGACACAAACATGGCGGCGGCATACTAAATACTGTAATTTTCTGAAAATTAGTTTGGCAATAACTCGGTTATGAAAAAACGCTACAAAGCTACAATTTGGACAAAACGTTTATTTCTGCCTGCTCTTTTACCTGTTAATTTTCTGATGTTGTTGATGAAAACCACCAAGTGAAAGGCACAATCTCACAGAGAAAACTAAACATACTTGTATACCTTAAACATGAATTCCTGACGAAGAGTCTCTTTTTCGCAATAACACCTTTCTCTGTGATTCCACTGAGTTCCAGAAGAACAACGGCTTGTGAAATGTCCTGTAAGAAAACAATATAATACAAAAACGATGAATACTGCAGAGTTCAAGTCCCAATTTTCATTTTGCAAACCACTGAAAAACAACAGCACCACATGACAACTACTGGTCACACTAAGAGCCTTTGTTTGAATGGTCAAACACTAGGGTTTCATCAACAGACGTAAAACGTTTAGCCACCTTGTACAGCATAATAAGCGTACCACATGAAAGTACTGCTCAATAGCTTTCATGTGAATGGTCACACACCAGGGTTTCATCCACAGTCTTAAAAGTTAGAGCCACCTTGTACAGCATAATCAACAGTGCCACATGAAAGTACTGCTCAATAGCTTTCATTTGAATGGTCACACCAGGGCCCGCGCAGTACTTTTTTGAGTGGGAGGCTAATGCGAACGCGTTAGCGTTAGCCATGTAGGGGGTCCGGGGCATCCCCACCGGGAAAATTGTGAATTTAAGTCCTCTGAAATGGCTGGAATGCATCTAAAATTAACAAGCGTGGTGCAAATTACCAACTTTCAGCGCTTTAAAAGCGACTGTTTTTTTAATACAAGAACGGTCTTTAAATTCAGAGAGAGTTGTCCACTTTTCGAAAAGCAACCAGAGATTTTTGTAGATATTTTCTTTCCAACAGCCAGAAGCCTTCGTTAATTATGCTTATTTTACCATGTGCGCTTCTCTGTTGGTTATCACGCAGGACTCCCGTATCTATGGCGATAAAATGTTGTCATAAAAACGTTTCTCTATAAAACGCAAGATACAACTGATCAATAGCTTAAAGTCAGTCAACTCAAAGTTATCTTAACTCTTGATATTTCAGTGTTCAGTTGTAATCGCGTTTACTTTGCTAATGGTCATTGCAACTTTTGTCCGTTGCGAACTACTGCAGATCAAAACGAAAATTTCATCACCATCCTTCAGTAAAAAGCGTTAACTAGTGAAATGACTTCTGGAAATTTTTTATTATTATTATTTTTTAGAAAAGTGGGGGTGCTAAAGCCCGCCCCCCCCCCCCCCCCCCCCCAGCCCCTCCCCCTGCGCGGTCCCTGCACACACTAGAGTTTCAACGGCAGACTTTTAAGTCTGTTAGAAACCATATTAATTCACTTAAAATTTTTATCTGGGAGTGAAAGGGTTAAATGAATATTTCGTTATTTCGCTTTTGAAGCTCGTAAATAGGCGATTAAGTGAATCGCGCAACGCAACGCAGCCGTGTGAGTTTTAGTGACATGGCGTGACCTAGCGTTACCTAGCGTGACCTATTATTTCTTACCTCCCAGATTTGGGTCCACGTCTGAACAGTTCCTTTGCACAATCTTATTTACGGCAGTTCTTTCCCAGTAAAGGTTGAATTTCGTGTGAAATGGACAGAAGTCTGAAAATGAGAGAACGTCAAATCAGTAAGTGAAACTGAGGAATTGGATAGTTGTCTCTACCGCAACCTACCAAATTTCTCTCCAATTTGAGCAGTTTCATCTAGCCTGCTTTCAATTGACTGTCAAAAGTAATCACGTGTTCGCTTAGGTTTTGAATTCTGCAATTGGTTCCAAAAACTCATACAACCTGCTCTAAGCCAAAAATAATCATGAGTTGGTTACGAGTGTCTTCCTGCCCTTGGCATCGGTTATATAAGTTTTCCCACGCTTGGCACCCGTTACCACATATTTCATCCCGCGCTTGGTACCAATTACTACATGTTTTCCCGCGCTTAGCACAAGCTAGTACTTACTACATGTTTTCCCGAGCTTGGCACCGGTTACTACATGTTTTCCCGCACTTGGCACCAGTTACAACATGTATTCTCGCACTTGTCACCACTGAGCTACTACATGTTTTCCCACACTTGACACCGGTTGCATGTTTTGCTTCGACTTCTGATCGGTGAGATTGGTAAGACTGTGGTATTTCTATTCGTTTTCATAGACTAGATATAATTAGTTTGGTTTTTGGTTTTACAACGGTCATCAGAAAACCATTCTAACAAGCTAAACATATCACTTTCACTAAAACTTACATTGAGCACATTCTCTCTCGTCGGAGTTATCGTAACAGTCCTTTATTTTATTACATCTGTCGTTAAGTGATCTTATTTCGTCTCCGCTTTCACAGAGGTACAACCGTTCGTCAGAAATGAGCGTCCAAGTTTTGTATTCCTGTAAACGTACATAAAACAACCAGTCAAAAACTGCACATCATAGGTCAGCAAAAGAAACATGTCCTTGCTGTGAGAACTAGAAGCAACCATAGTGACTAGTTCTAATCATTACCAAAAGTACAATGGAGCGGTTTTCAATCGAGTGTCGTAAAACCAAAACCTAAGCAATTACATTGGCCAATCACAAACAAACGTAAACAACGCAATGAACCTCTGTGAGAACTCGAAGCAAATAGACGGAACCGGCGCCAAGCGCGGGCAAACACGTGTAACCAAGTCGCGATGGATTTTGGTTTTGCATCTGATTGGTTGAGAAGGTGGCGCGAGTTTTTTAATCAATCACAGAGCGTAGTAAAGCAAAAGCAAAGCAATTCCACGATTACTTTCGACACTCAATTGAAACTGGCCGCTCCAAGAGACAATAATAGAAAGAGTTTTAAATAAGTTATAACGGACAATAGTTAAATAGTCAGGCGGAGGAGAAATGTGGTACTTTGGCAATAAATAATTGTCAATACCGAAGGTAACATATGACTTAGGGTATCACTTTCTGTCACAGAGCTGAGTAAAACATGACCGCACTTTTGCTAGCCTGTTCCAGGCGTTCGGATAGTAGGGGAGAGACTTTATTCACTCGCCACTCGCGCGTCTTTTCGCGTCGCTCCCCCACTGTCCGAACGCCTGGACAGGCTACGCTTTTGCCGACGAATAAGCTTTTCGAAGAGTACTTTAAATGTCCTCGTATACACGCGTAATCGAAAATAAATATGTGATATTTAATATGGATAACAAAGTCAACAAACCTACGAAAGCCCCAGTACAGCGAACTTCACTGAAGTCCAAGTAGCACCCACGCTTCACTCTTTGTTGCCCCGAGCTGCAAAAGAAGTGAACGCCATTCTCCGTCCATTGGTGACCATCACGCAGGGTTTGGTTCTTCCAAATGCAAGCTACGAAGATTAAAAAACAAAACAAGAATTACAGTGGAATATGTCGACTATTTGAAATTCGAATAGGGAATTATGTTAAATAAATAATAATTAACTAGAGCACCGAATACTTGCCTTTACAAATTCCTTTGTTCGATTTCTGAAAAGCCAGCACATTACACCCTGGTTGGCTGCAATGTTCGATGTTCTTGTCACTGGATGTTATTAACTTTATTGTCCGAGAACACGAAATCACTCCTTTACTACAGTTGCATGTGATGCAGTCGCCGACAGACCACGTGGCTCCTTGAAAATAGGTATTTGCCTCCTCATCGTGACACGTGGTGTCTGAAAAAACAAACAACAAATGGGCTTACTACAGATTGATGACTATGTACGTTAACGTGTTATAAACGAACCAAATCTCTATCAGTCAATTTTTACTTATTTTTTATTCTCTTCAAATGGAATACATGGAACCTCTACTTTGGGACACCTCCATTAACGGGACACCTTCTCTAAGGGGACACCAACTTTTGTCCCGGCAAAATTAACGCTCGTATAATCTTTGTAGTTCATATATGTACCCAACAGTATTCCATCTGGGGACAGTTTCCAATTTCTCGACATTCCTCGAGATCACCAGCAATTATATGGAAACCAGAAGAAGTACAAAGTATGTTGCTGTGTGCATGTGACACGTAGAAGCGTAGCTTACATAAATATTACGGCGCGTGATTTCTGATGGATAGTTAAGCTTGGTGACCATCTACGCGTTGGCCTTCAAATAGAGGTCGTATGCACAGAATTTCAGGGAAAGAACTATGCACAGGGGTTGTACATGTACGGATGGAGTATCAAGGGATTATAAAAGTTGGGGGAACAAGTAACCGCTGAGACGGGACTGAGCCCGCGGTTTTTCGTTCCGAAGTTGCTAAGCAAACATGACATATTCTCATTCCGCTATGCTGACGTGACAATTTTCGAAGTACTCGTGAGTGCTCGCGCTGTTTCTTGATTGGATAATAAGAATCAGAAACTCTTCGAGTGCTTCAACGAAGATTTTGCTAAAAACTTAACTTGTTCCCCCACTGATAAAGGAAATACATGTATTTTGATTTAGTATAACGGGTTCATACGCGCTGTTTGGTTTGTTTTGTTGTTTTATGATAGTCGATGTTGCTATACCCGACTTACTCGCATCACAGAAGTCATTTCCCTGCACACAATTTGGACTGGGCATGACACATTGGTCATCATCCGCTGAAAGTTGAAGTCCTCCAGGACACACGGTCATCTTCCATCGCATCTCACTGGCAAGTTGTGGAAGTACTACGAATAGGAAATACGTATTTGATATATAAAATAAATAAATAATATAATATAATAAATAATATTATGCCTATGCATTTGTTTAGTACTATTTCCTTTTTTCATCATCAGTCCTTCCTTCCGACCGTCGTTCGTCTGTTCGCTCGTTCGTTCGTTTATTAGTTCGTTCGTTCGTTCGTTTGCTCGTTCGTTCGTTTATTGTTTGTTCCATGTTCGTTCGTTCGTTCGTTCGTTCGTTCGTTTCGTTCGTTCGTTCGTATCGTTCGTTCGTTCGTTCGTTCGTCTATTCGTTCATTCGTTCGTTTGCTTGTGGCGTACGTACGTACGTTTGTCTATTTGTTTGTTTGTTCGTTCGTTCGTTGTTTTATTCGTTCGTTTGTTTGTTCATCCCACTTGTTTGTTTGTTCGTTTACTCGTTCGCTCGTTCGTTCGTTCGTTTGCTTGTTCGTTCGTTCATTCGTTCGTTCGTTTGTTCATTCGTATACTCTATTAGTTCATTCGTGTGCTTGTTCGTGCTTCGTTCCTTCGTGAGAGCATAGTTATTCGTGCTATCGTCAGACTTTCGAACGTTTGGGGAGGTCAGTACTGAATATTTCCGATCATCTCCCGAAAATAGCCGAAAATAGCCGAAAATACCATGTTATATCAACAAGTAAAATTCTTCGTAAGATCACTCGAGTTAATTTTTCAGATAGTAATCCTTAATTTTAATCGGCTCCAGTAGATTACCTTACATAAACAAGCTGGATATTCAGTTAATTTCACCTGGACATTTCTTGGCGCAGCAAACAGCGCCATTATATATATTACATGATGGTGCGATCATTTTTGGACATCCTGTGGACCTCTTCTGCCCTGGAAAATGGAACTTCCAGCCCTGGTATTCCCATGTGTCCCCTTCAAGCAGAATCCGACCATCTTTGGTAGTTTCAATAGCTGGGTGAGAAAATATACAAGCAATGAATTTTTGTCCGAAATAATTATTAATAGATTTTTTTTAAATCTACTTGCAACATAATTATTAGCTATAGATTAAATCTATAAGTAATAATTCTGTTGCAAGTGATGTTGATTCGGATGTGTGACTGCCAATCAAATTTGGATTCTCATTTATCAGGGGGAGGGCTGAGAGAGTTGCAACACACCACCCTCTATGGAAGTTCAAGATGCAGAAAATGCCTTATCTTCCAAGGTACATTTTCACAATTTTCTGGGGTAGGGAGTCGCACTTTAGACGATTGTAACTACAGTTACCCCTCCCCACTTTCACAAACGCCTGCATCCGTCTCTGTGTTATGAACACATGGCGAGGCTATCACGCTAGTAAGGCTTCTAGCAACTGCAACTGCTACGTGGCCTGGTAGGTTTGTGACCCATTGAGAGTGGCCACTTACATTCTCAGTGGTAATCGACTGCGATACAGACCCTGACTTAGATTTCCCCTTCCCACCCACCCACCCACCCCCTCCCCCCCTTTTTTTTTTTTTTACAATTTTCGACGCAGAATAAGACATAGGGGGTCTGCATTTGAACCAGTTTAACCAAACTTAAAATCTACCAAGATGTAACGAATAAATATCATCACGCGCCTGAAGTCGAATGCGAAACAGATAAACAGATATTGAAATCCTGTCTCGTTACATGCTGCCATATCTATGCCGCTTTATCCTCTGCTGAGTGGTGCAACGTACACTCAACGTAAAATTTAAGGCAAAAAAATTATTAGCCAACCCCGATATATCGAAGATTTTGCGTCGTTTTCCCACAAATACGTTATAACGGGGTTTCGTTTACAACGAACCCCCGTTATAACGAACACATTTTCCCAGTCCCTTGGCACTTCGTTATATTCGGGTTCCACTGCAATAGCTCATTCACACAGCCTAACCTTGGCACGTTCTCTCCTGTCCCTGATGAATTCCAGAGTGTTACAAGTAGGTTGTTCACAAGGTTCGGTCAGTGGTACGTAGCCATAGCGCTGGCCTGGGAAATTGACTTGAAGTCTTCTTACACATTTCAACAATCCAGCGATACATTGGCAGCTAATGCAATCAGTCACCTAAAAAAGGAGAAATGTGTTTTGAAAGACATTTGGTGTTCACTTCTAATCATTTCAGTTTCCATGCACAGTTTCGTCTGATCGAGAATGTGGTACTCTGTCAAAACAATATTCCCCAGATGATAGTAAGAAAGTAATCGTTTTGGAAGCCTAGCGGGTCGTAAGGTTGGAGCTTTACGTCGGTTTCCGTAGCATAAAACGACGAGGAATATTGCTATTCTCTCTGCATTTTGACATTTCCAACATTTCTCCGGTTACCAATTCACACACCTGGGTGGAGAGAGGCACTGTGAGAGTTAAATGTCTTACCCAAGAACACAACACAATGACCCCAGCCAGCGCTCAAACCTGGACTACTCGGTCCTGAGTGCAGCGTATTGACCATTAGGCCACCGCGCCTCCCAAAGTCTCCTAGTTGATGTTATGGTTTAAGTTACACATTGGAAATTGCTGTTGTTGTTGTTGTTGTTGTTGTTGTTGTGCACGCGGACTGGAACCTAGTGTAGTGCTTTTGATCAACCATGATGTCCTGTCTCACTCGAGTTGAATTCATCCTTTTTCTAAATGATATCTTCGTCGACACCGTCACCGTCATCGTTATTTGTTATTAATTATTATCGAGGTTTACCTTCCAGACGTCTTTGAGAATTAACACCTGCCCTTCTTCATCGCGACAAATTACTGAAACAACAACAAAAGAGAGATAATTATAATTAACATCTATAGGCGAAAAATCACCTAACAAAATTAGCTGAAAAAGACATATTGAACAAAAAATGGAGGCCGCGGAATAAAACTATTTAATATATAATAAAGGATATGAACTTGATCTTAACATAGCGCCTTGTTCCAACAAAACTGTAAAATAGAAAAGGATTCAGAGCAGTTTTGAAGCGAGTGTCGTAAAACCAAAGCAATTACAATGGCCCATCACAAAAAACGCAAACAACAAACGAGCCAATGAGAACTCGAAGCAAATACACGTAACCGGCGCCAAGCGCGGGAAAACGCGTACGACCAAGTCGCGATTACTTTTGGTGTTGAATATGATTGGTTGAGTTGGTGACGCGAGTAGTTTTTTAAACCAATCATAGAGCGTAGTAAGCAAAACTAAAGCAATTCATCGATTCTTTCACACTCCATTGAAAACCTCTCTAATCAGTAATGCATGACTTACCATCCTGGCATTGTTCCTCGTCAGAACCATCAGAAACACTCGGCGACTCCATTACACACGTGACCTTGCCTTATAAAAGTCACCGTTTGAGCAACGAAACAGCTTATTTGAGTTCTTCAGCTGAAAAAAAGACTAAAGATAAAACAGAAAGTCAGAGTTGTGTAAACCGAACAAGTAAAGGAAGGTCGTTACGTTCAGTTTTAGCAAGTTTCTGTCGTCATTGCATTTAGAGGGTCGCCCACTTTCAGGGAGCCAAAGGCGTAAGCTCATGTTAGTGGCGGACATTAGGGACCTTTTAAGCCGTTACACACGAGCGATTTTTTTATGCGATTTGTCGCGACGATTTAGTGGCGATTTATCGCGCGAGTCCAAATCGCCCGTGTAAAACCAGCTGCGATTTCATGGCGATTTGAATGCGATTTGTCGCCGCTGTTTCGAACTTGCTCGAATTTTGATGCGATTTATCGGCGATTTTGTGACTAAAAAGCGATACATCTCCTACAACTCGCCATACAAATCGCCATAAAAATCGCCGTGAAATCGCAGGTAGTTTTACACTTGCGCGATAAATCGCCGCTAAATCGCATGTGTAAACGGGCCTTTATTAAGCAACAACGACGGCGACGCCATGGAAAACGTCACTTAAAAAGTGAATTCACGTTCCCGTATAAACTACTGCGGCGATTATTCCCGAACAAGTTCAATTTGTCCAATGTGGCGAACTGTCCAGGAGCTGAATTCGTAGGGACGGAGTTCAAGTCCAAATAGAGAAAGGAAAATTCACCGTCTTGTGTTTCACGTTCTCCATAATACTTTGAATTTGGTCATTTCACGTTGTTTGTTTTAGGCAGAGGACGGCTAAGAAATGTACAAACGTTTTAAAACGCAACGTGCAGAGCTATTGTCTTACTAATTAAACCTATTGTTTTGGGGCCGTTCTCGTTGCCGTCGCCGTCGTGGTGGCGACGGCACAGAGAAACTCAAAAAATAAAGGGTTTAATTAGTAGTACAATTGTTTCAGCACGTGCGTTTTGCAAAACAAACAAAACGCCAAATGACCAAATATTAAATACACGGTAAAAAAATAATTTTCTGAGTTTTACTAATTTTCCAAATAAGAACCTGCTTCATTTATTAGGCTGAAGTGGATCTTATATATTGGGGGTTTAATTTGCCAAATCTTAATCCACAAGTTTCTTTTACACGCGTTTTTACTGGATCGACAAGATTTGATTTTATGCCAAACACCAAACCTTTGACAAGCACTGACAGTCCCAATTCCGGCAGGTATAATATCGTAACTTGGGCGACGACATGGCATGCAACTCCCAACTGTCCCAATCCGGAATAACCCGTATTCAACTGTCACGTGATATTTCACCACAGCTGACCATGCCATCCGTGCATGAGCAGTTAATGCAGGCTCCCGAAAACCAGTTGGTACCATGCTCCCGCACTATTCCTTTTTCATCGGTGCAAGCCGGACGAGAGAGCTTGGGTGCCAGATTATGTTTCCGTTGTTACAGGCGCACTTAGTGATGCTGTTGCTAAGCCACACTTGTTTATCAACAAAGGCGTTGCCATGGAAATCCCAGCAGCCAGTTTGAGTTTTTGTGCATACGACTTGAAAGTTAGGTGCGCATGTGGCAGGTGAAGAGTGGGTTTGGGATTCCACGTCCTGCGAAAACGTCGTAAATGTTTCCATCTTTGTCCTTACAACCTTAATTGAATATTAAAGTGCTAGGTTACGCTAGTTTGAGCGATTCTGACCTATGTCACGATGATTAAATCATTTTTTGCGAAGTGCAAAATCACCTTCAAATTGAAGAACGCCTCAAAATAATAGTTTACTAAGGTAGAAAAACACCAAAGAGGTGATAATAAGCCAAACAGGAACAAGGATGGTTGAGGATGGAGAAGATTAAGACGGATTACGAACGGCGAACCTGAAAAAATTGGCCAATTTTTTCAAGATGCGCCATCCGTGACGTAGCTCCTTTGATGCTCTGATAAAGACCACAGCAGGTCATTACGATTCCAAGATGGCGTATAACTACAGAGAGAATACGAGCTGCTGGCCATTCGAGGAAGGGAAATGACGTGCTATGAATTTTATTCCTTTTATGAAATTGTTACAGGATGTGAATAAAAAATCGACTACGACAACTGCGACGTACATGTATAACCATAAGGTAGAATTAAGCAAAAAAATATATAACATACAGTTGAACCTCTCTACAAACAGCCACCTTGGGGCAGAATTAGCTGGCCTTGTAAGGAGGTTTCAATAAGAGTAAAGTGTATGGTGCACTCACAGTGAGGACGAAAACTCCTGACCGTTGTACAACAGCTGGCCGTTGTAGGGAGGTTTCAATAAGAGTAAAGTGTGTGGATCTTCGCACGGTCGGGACGAAAATTCCTGGCCGTTGTAGAGAGGTGGCCGTTGTAAGGGGGTTTCAATAAGAGAAACAGTATACGTATCGGCGCACGGTCGGGACAAAAAAATCATGGCCGTTGTACAGAGTTGGCCGTTAGGGTTCGACTGTAATCGAAACTTCATTCTTTTACCTGCTTTTCCAGTCCCACAGTATCGTAAACTGCAGAAAATGTTGTGAAGTGGGGAACTGTCCAAATCTGTACACAATAAAATCACTGCAGTTCCTCACTAACACGTGACTATACCAGTAGCAGCATTCACCATCCTTGGTAAACAAAATCATGCGTTCCACCACCCCCTCTCCCACAGTAGGATGTTTGCCATTCAACCATCCAGGAGACAGGGTACCGCAATGCATTTTGGGCACGCACTGTGTTGGCATACCAGTCCCCGCGCGTCCAGTGAATCTGTACCAGGCCTGCGGCAAATTGGCGTCACACTTCATTGTATGGTAACTGAAGTAGTCTGCGGCTCTATCGGGCTCGTTAAGTGTGTTGTAATTGAGGCATTCGTCATTAGAGTTGCCTGAAAATGAAAAAATGTAAACAAAGATGGCTTGATCAATACAGTACTGTGCAAAAAGTAATGCAAACGTAATTCGACGAATTTCGGAGCTTTTCGGGGCTTTTTCGGCGAAAATGAACGAAAATGAACGAAATTTCGCATCAAACGAAAATTTCGGCGAATTTTCGGCGAAATGTCGGAAGCCTATTGTTTTAACTGCTGCGAAATTTCGCTTGGCTTGCGAAAATTTTCGAGCGAAAATTTCGCGGACTAGCGAAATTTCGTTTTGGTTTGCGAAACTTTCGAGCGCGAAAGTTCGCAGGACCTAGCGAAATTTGGTGCGAAATTTCGCTTCACAGTCAACGAAATTTCGTTCTATACTTCGAGCAAAATTTCGCTCGTTCGAATTTTCGCTCGCCAGAAGTACAATATAATATAATACACTTCTCTAATTTGATAGAGCGTACGACAAAGAATATAACGAGCGAGCGAAAGATAACATAAAAAAAGATTGATTTCACCGTCCAAGAGTCACATTATAAAACTCTTCTCTATATATTCTGATCGAACGAAAAACAAACAAAGAGTGAGTGAGAGACATGATATAAAATTGTTTGTTGTTGCTGTCCCCGCGTCAATTTAAAACGTTTGCCGTATACATGTATTTCGATCGGAGCGAAAGACACGATAAAACAATGTTTGTTGTTACCTTTCCGAAGAGTCACACACATAAAAAACACTTCTCTAATTTGATCGAGCGGAAGACAAAACATAACGAGCGAAGCGAATACATGATAAAACGATGTTTGTTGTTACCGTCCGAAGAGTCACACACATTAAAAACACTTCTCTAATTTGATCGAGTGAAAGACAAAACATAACAAGCGAGCGAAGACATGATAAAACAATGTTTGTCTTTACGTCGGAAGAGTCATTAAAACACTTTTTGTGTTACAGTCCGAGAATCACCTTTAAAACACTAATTAAAATAGTGGGCGAGAAACACAATTAAAATGTTATTCATGATTGCGTCCGAAAAGTCTATTGTCCTACTAAACGCCCACACTTAAATTACGTTTAATTAAGTTCCATACACTGTATCGTCATTTCCGATGCAATCATGCCAAGGTAAACAACTACACACGAAATCGAATCGAGTCACTCTACAAGCAAGATCTTCATCCAGCTGAAATACTTAGGAATATACAGAGAGAAGGTTTGCTTATCAGCTACGCCAGCGTCACCAGAATAATAAAAAACTTCGAGAGACTGGCTCCGTTAAGAACCGTCCCCGGTCAGGAAGACCAACAAAGCTTTCTGAAGCAGCGAAAGCTTTCAGATGAGGTTGTCCGGTCGTTTTCGTTTCAATGCAGGAACAGTAAGGGAAGTGGCGAAGATGTGGGAAACTTGCAAAATAAGTATCGGAAACGATGTCAAAACTTAAGGAAAATAGGAAAAGATAGCCGTTTAACATAGTGATCTTTCTTTAATGTTAGGATTAGGATTTTTTTCTTTCTACGATCGTACAATTCGTGTAATAGACGTAAAAGTAAAAGCACCGTTGATTTCGAATTTCACTGATAACCGAGATAATCAAATTTTCAGAAATTAGCATTCATGTGGTATAAGTAATATTGTATGTTAACTATAAGATGTAATAAAGCAGTGATATTATTAGAGTGTACATTTTGACTTACTAGTATTTGGGTCGTCCAGTGGAATAATAAATCCCTTATTCGATAGTTTAACATACAATACGCGCGGACATTTTTGCTCATTGCTCTCAAAATATCCGCGCGTATTATTGTTTAACCATCGAATATTTATAAGGTGTATATATACTCTGTTTATGTAAGAATTCGCCATCAATAAGCGAAGCGAGCGAAGAAAGACACGATAATTCATGTTTGTTGTTACTAGTCGCGAAGAGTCAAATTAAAACACTTCTCTAATTTGTAATCAAGCGAAAGACAAAACATAACGAGCGAGCGAAAGACACGAAAAAAAATGTTGTTTTTCGAGCGAAAGACAAACCATAACGAGCGAGCGAAAGACACGATTAAACAATGTTTGTCGTTATTGTCCGAAGAGTCAAATTAAAACACTTTTGTAATCAAGCGAAAGACAAAACATAAACGAGCGATAGCAAAGACACGATACTGAACAATGTTTGTTTTTACCGAGCGAAAGACAAAACATAACGAGCGAGCGAAGACACGATAAGGTCCAGCCCAGCCGCTTGTCATTCGTGAGCACGCGGCAAATGATAAAACAGTTTACGTGTAAACAGCCTTCATTCCCTTTGTAATTACATGTACTAATTTCCACTTTGGTTTTTCGCTTGGTTCGAGTTTCAATGGTTTCGAAATTTCGCTTGCAACTGCGAAAATCCACGAAATTTCGCTTCCTCGAATTTTCGCTAATTTCGAAAATCCGCGAAAATTTCGCAGTCCGCGAATTTTCGCTAGTTCGAAAATTCGCGAAATTTCGCATCTTCGAATTTTTCGTGATTACGAAATTCGTTGTCATCAACGAAATCTCGTCGAAATTTCGTCGAATTTCGTTTTGAAGGTCGATTCCGAAATCGCGGCGAATTTCGCCGAAATTTCGCGAGAACAATTAACGAAATGTCGTCGAAATACGTTTGCATTACTTTTGCACAGTACTGTACGTGACGACAAATAAGCTAATTCTTTCGTGACTTGTGTTTTGCCACTCGACAAAGTTTTTGATTATTTTTTGACAACTTTTTGACATATTTTTGACAACTTAAACTAGCAAAATCAAATTGAAAGAACTGTGGGAGGCGTAGATGTCAAATGTCAGAACGCGAACGTAGTTCTTGCATTTTGATTGGCCAGTTGAAACGAAAGCTATCATAAAGTTATCAAAAGGATGTCAAAAAGTTGTCAAAAAATAATCAAAAACTTTGTCGAATGGCAACGGTAGGGGGTTCTTCACTGTACTAGACCCATTTAGCTTCGTATGTTAATTGCCCATTTCAGATCATGTGATGTTCTCTAAAATTATAATTTCCTATTATTTAGATAAGCTGTAGCTAAAATGACCTAGAAAAGCCTAAAACCTCATCTCTTGGCAAAACTGGGCTTTTCTTGGGCATTGACGACAATGTCGCGCAATATATAAACTGAATTGTAAGAACGTGGTTCAAGAAAATTTCAGCCTTTTTCTGCAACTACGCCAAAAGTCCAGTTTTATCACTCCAATAAGACTTGAAACCACACCAAAGAAGAGCGAAAAGGAGAAAGAAGAGAGGGAAGAGAGAAAAAAGAACTGGCATACCTGATCTTATTGTATCGTCTACTTTGGAGAAAAACCCCCAAAGTGTCAAAATGGCCAAAATGGTACAATTTTCTGCGACCATGTTCTTGCAAATCCAGTAGACTATATACACATGAATATGATTCAATTTGAAAGAAACAATTCTCATCACATGGTCTCAAATGGGGCAACAAATTAAAGAAACCAAGCTTAACCAAGCTTATGTCCCTTTAAAATACATGTAAGACAATTTTGCCAACGGAATTTATCTTTATTTTTTTTATATCTTTATTACCTGAAATATTCTTGTTTTCTGCCTGCACAAGTGGTAGTGACCCTGGAATCAAAGACGACTTAGTGAGTTTCTGTCGAGTTGCACACGCACTTAAAGCCCATAAAGTGAATATAGAAGGGTCCACAGTCGAATCAGGATATAAAGTAGACCAAACACCGCGTGAAATACAGTGTTTGTATGGGAATCCGATATCAAATAATTTTCGTATTTTCAATTTTCAAGTTCTGAAATATCAAAAGTATGTAAATTAAAGATATCTGAAACCATGTACTACCGTAAAGTTCCGAAAGTAACGACCCCCGAAAGTAGCGACCCCCCCCCCCCCCCCCCCCCCAAAAAAGAAGTAACGTCAAAACTTTGTGGCTGTAGCCTCCTACGCAGACGCTCTTTGGGCTCGTCACGCAATCTTTCCTCCCCCAAAGAGCGTCTGCGTAGGAGACTATTGTGGCTGCTAATAAATCCAAAAGTAGCGAGCCCCCGAAAGTAGCGCGACATCTTAATTACATTATATACATATTTTTTTCCAATCAATAGTCAAAATATACAAGTAATATATTCGTACAATGTCATAACTTGACCACGATAAGGCACTTACTAAAAAGAAAGCTATCGCTTTTAGCCTTACGCCTCAAAAATTTCGTCTCATTTTCAACAGCAATTTTTTTACGAATTTCAGTCTTTTATTTCGGAAAAAGAGCTCGCACCAGCTTCAGATATTTAACGGTTTTTGTTCCCCGAAAGTAACGACCCACCGAAAGTAGCGACCCCCCGAAAGTAGCGAGTCCCAAAGGCTGCTAATTCCGAAAGTAACGACCCTCGTTACTTTCGGAACTTTACGGTATTTTACTTTAATTCAGAGGGGTGTACATAAATGTTCTACGAAGCGTGTAGTCGCGTTTTAATTTGGCTATTATTCATTTGTCTGTAAAAGCAAAAGTCCGCAGGAATATTCACAGACAAATGCACGGGAAACTTACAACGCCACTGCATGTTTGCCAATACATTTACATCCTCCAAATGTGATCAGATACCTTTAGTTTACATACTTTGAATATTTCGGACCTGTTGTTTTATGCACATTATTTGACACCGGATTGCTATAAGGTTAAAAGTCTGTCTGCAAGCATAGGTCTGGTGGCTTATCAGGGCGGGAGCTTAACTGCGGTTTCTATAACATGGAGCGACTAGGACGTGACTAGGAGTATCGCTACTCCCCAGGATGGGATGCTAGTCCATCGCAGGTTACCCCCAGCATTTAATTTTTGGCAGGTTGCCCTGACAACTCGACGGTACCCATTTATACTCCTGGGTGGAGAGAAGCACTGTGAGATTACAGTGTCAGAACACAACACAATGACCCAGGCCAGGGCTCGAACCCGGACCACTCGATCCAGAGTCCAACGCGCTAACCATTAGGCCACAACGTCTGCCACATCGGATTACCATACAAACATTGTATGGCGTGTCATGTTCCTACTTTCAAAAGGCATCCGAGACTGTGAAATCTTGTATAATACGTCATGAGTAAGCTGTTGTCAGTTGCAGCATTAACCATACGTTACCTTCAACGCCAGTTCCACAAAGACGAAAGCTGAAGCCAAGAGAATTAATCAAATCCAGCTTGTAAACGAAGAAGCCGCTGCAATTCCTTACACGCATGCTAACAGAAGCCATGCAAACACAACTGATTCATGGTAAAGCAAACAGAACGTTTGACCACTCCCTCTTCAACACTCGGATGTTTTTCCCGCCATCCATCCGGGAACCAAGGTTCCACAGCGGTTGCGGCGGAACACAAGAGGTTGCCATGTGTTTTCCCGGCTGAGCCATTGAATGCGAACCAGCCCGTCAGTGAACTGTCGTCAATTGTTGTTTGTGTGTAGTTAGAGAAAAACCTTGATCTGTTGGCTTCGTGTAGGGTGGTGTAGTTTATACATTCGTTTGCTGTGGAAATAAAGCATGCTGTTAGTAAACCACAACGCTTGGATTAGAGCGGTTTTAATTGCATGTCGTGCAACAAAACCAAAGCAATTACAGTGGCCAATCACAACAAACGTAAACAACGAAACGAACCGAGAACTCAAAGCAAATACACGTAACTGGCGCCAAGCGCCAAGCGCTTCTTATACATTACTTCCTAATACTTAATTTCATCTATTTTTAATATATATAAATACATAGTTCCTATTTTTAATACTTACTTGTAATGCACATTTACATTTAAACGAGCTCCCGTGCTCAATTTTGTGATATGTGGATAAATAAAGCTACTTACTTACTTACTTAAGGTAGTACAATTGGCTGAGTCGTAAAAAATAAAGTTGCCTTCGTTTACAGCCAGCTGGTAGATAAAACATTATTATGATCAATTCCAAAAGATAAGAGCCCACCGTTTTGCGGGTTTTGGAGAAAGCGGAGATTGAATTTCGTTGTCTGGGGCGTCATTTTTAAGACGCCATCTTGGATTTGCAGACGTTAGTATTGAACAATGGAAGCTAAGGACATGCGCTCTGGTATTTTGTTCACGGGGAGTCTCGCACAACATTCCAGATTATTTCGTGTGTGCTCATGTTGATCAGGCTGGTAAGTACAAGGCTCAAGATGGTGGATCAATTTGCAGAGAAATCGCAATGAAAAACTGGCTGAATTCGTCGAATTCGGCGTCTTTTTGACTTACATGTGATAAAATTTAACAAATTGCCACTAGGAAAAACTCAATGCTGACGAAATTTGGCACAGCTTTTGTCCACATGTTAAGTAATCTTCCTGCATTTAGCCGCAAAAAACATTCAATTTGAATAAAATTAAGGGAGTCATGTCCTTGGATTTTAATGCCTGTTAATAATTAACACAGAATTTGCTGTTTCACTGCGGCTAACTCATATTTCATGTATTTTCTTCATAACTGTTTATAAAACAAAAATTATGACTACTAATTAAAACATAAACCTAAAAATTAGAAAAAACTGATTTTTACACCGCTTGCGAGGTAATCAATTTCACACATTCCCGTTACGAAAATGAAAATGTCGATTTCAGAATCTGTTTCTCTGATAAAAATGACTTAACAACTTCTTCTATGGAATTTTAAATGGATTTGAAACAGTTCTCAAAAAGGGTCCTTTTTCGGAGCCATTTAGGCCAGTTGTACTACCTTAAGCGCGGGAAAACGCGTTTTGCATCTGATTGGTTGAGTAGGTGGCGCTAGTTTTTTAAAACCAATCATAGAGCGTAGTAAAGTAAAACCAAAGCAATTCAGCGATTACTTTCGACACTCAATTGAAAACCGCTCTAAAGTGCAAGTCGACGAATTAACTTAATTCACCGTTTTGAGCTTTTGGTATTGTGCTGTTACACAGTAATAGACTCTATAAACAAAGTTCATTTTAAAGCTGTGAACAATTTGAACTTACACATAACCGGGTTTTTCTACCTTGATTAAAATGGATATTCTAACACCTCGTGTGTTCTTTGTCGGCTTTGAATTGATTATCGTCACTTCAAGCTCAAAATTCAATACTTCCACTGTTTATAATCAGAATTAGAATCCATAAGATCTTTATCTATTGCCTTCTTGAAATTTAGCCCTTTCCTTGGTGCTTTTTCCCATTGCGAACTATTTCGCAATTTTTTCCTATTCCTCTCGGCTTCCCACCATCTTGGGTATTCTGCTTCCCGTCTCTTCTTTCCCTGCCTGCCTCCCCTAGACTTCCCACCCATGTTACTCCCGGGTTTCCGTCCCCCCCCCCCCCCCCCCCCCCCCCCCCCCCCCCCCCCCACTTGAACCTCCATAAGTCTTCAACAGATTATATTCATTAAGATTACCAGGAATAAGGTTGCCAGTAGTTTGTGACGAGGAGAAGATGACCACGGCCAACAGCGCTATCATTTGGTTTGGCATTTTATCTAGCAAACATCGTCACCTGTTTGAAAGGAATAAAGGAAATTTATCAAATAGGACGGCCTAATGGTTGGCGCGTTGGACTCCGGATAGAGTTGTCCTGGGCAAGACACTTTACTCTCACAGTGTCTCTCTTCACCTAGCAGTGTAAATGGGTACCGGCGACAAAAATGCTGGGGGGGGGGGGGGGGGGGGGGGGGGAGGAGGTTAACCTGGCGTTGGACTAGTATCTCATCCAGGTGACTCCTAGTCGGCTTCATGCTACAGAAACCGGGATAAGCTTGGACAGTGTTAGATTGATTTAATATATAGTCGAACCTCAAAAATACCAACGCCGAAGAGAAATTAGATATCTGAGATATAAAGAAGAGTGGTTTTGGTTTATACGCCACCAAGTTAACTCAGTGCTCGCAGTGAAAAGCTTGTTCACATTATATATTATGGAGGCTTTCGTAAAGAGAACTGAGTTCCACTGTAAGTTCATAAGGAGGTTATCAAGAACGTTTTACACACTGAATAACTTTTCAGTGCAAAACTAGCGACAGCAAACACTATAGAAGCGAAATGAATTCCTCTTTAAGGTCACTGAGGTGTGCGTGTCCCCCCAAACTATAACATGATATATCTCCATACAGTCACGAGCCTTTTGCATGTTGAAGTCTTGAAATGAAAGAATCGAGAAAGAAACATGTACTAAGTAATAAAATATTTATGGATTTTTTTTTACCCACCGACTACCGCCGTTTTCGTCACTTTAAACGCACATTTACAGCAAAAGAAGTATAGATTTCTGTAGTAGCGCAAACCACACGATTGCAGGTCCAAAAATAAATGCTATTTCAAGAAGTCAGAGACGCGCGGTTTCTGTAAATATCGATTGCGTGATCGAATTTCAGTGCTGACGCAACTCACAGATATCGAAAAAACCCTTCCGTCGTTCTTTCAGCTGCAATAAAATATTGTTACTGACATCTGTTTTCAATTTTTCTTGTAACTGAGATGTTTATTTTCAAAACAGTTTGTAAATATCATTTGCATGACAAAGCCACCGGCTACAGACAAGCTCGCCATGTGATTGACAGCAAAGGTAGCTGGTAATCGATTGAGTGATAGCAATTTCCAAGGACGAGTGTAGCTCAAGAAAAGTCACATAAACTTGCTTATTTTGCAACGCGCTTCATATGTTGTCTCGAAATTAATCGATTTCTGAATTAAAATCAAACCGCAGCGTGCACGTGGTTATATAACCCCTGCCCTCCTAAAGTCAAACCATACGTCGAGTTAGTGTTACGTCTGTGGATGAAACCCTAGTATGTGACGACATTATGAGCAGTATTTTCATGTGGATTATTATGCTGTACAAAGTGGTTCTAACGTTTAAGTCTATTAAGTCTATGGATGAAAACCAATGTGTATGCATTCAAATGAAAGCTATATATTGAGCATGCTGTACAAGGTGGTGGTTCTAACGTTAAAGACCGTGGGACCTGTGGATGAAACCCTAGTGTCTGACCATTCAAATGAAAGCTACAGATCGAGCAGTACGTTCATGTGTTTTTTTATGCTGTACAAGGTGAACTTTACTGAAAGACTGTGGATGAAACCCTAGTGTGTGACCATTCAAATGAAAGCTATTGAGCGGTACTTTCATGTGGTACTGTTTATTACGCTGTACAGGTGGTTCTAACTTTGAAGTCTGTGGATGAAACCCTAGTGTCTGACTGACCATTCAAATAAAAGCTATTGAGCAGTATTTTCATGTGATGTTCATTTTTAAGTTTTACAAATTAGAATGCTTCTATAAAATGTGACAAATGTACCCTTTGACACGCTTAGGAGGCACAGGGTAACAATCAGACTTCAGCTCTCTTCAGCTCATGGTTTCTATGGAATTTGATAGTTGACTGCACCCCATGCCAACTATTAATCCATAGTCTAAATGTTAAATGTTAAATCACCCGCTTGGATGTTATTAGTTTTATTTCCCGCAAATGTTTCTCGCATTTTATTCAAATCATCTGTTGTAGCTTTGGATCACGCTACGCAGTTTGGCTTCCCGTTCGTTCTTTCGCGCCCTTTCCTCGCGCTTCGCGCGTCTTTTCGCGCCCTTTCCTCCACTACTGGCGAACGCCTGGAACAGGCTAGGGCAAGATGCAATAAAACACTTTTGACAATTGCAAAAAAGTCATCATTATTATTTTTTGTAGCATGACCTATGGAGCCCTTTTCAAGTAGATTTCTTTCATCATACACGGGCAATTATCAATAACAAGGTTTAGTACTATTTTTAAAACCTTAAAAAGCACTCAATCAGTGAAATAACAGACATGCTAACAACTATCGATTACAGTTCTTCAGTGCTTTCCTTCAGATATGGAATGTAATCCTCTTTGCCGCTATTACCGGCACGACAAAGCAAGAAAGCATTGATAAACATCCGAATTTAATTCTACAACGAATTTCCTTCTCCATTATGCAGATTATGCCGGATATTAAATATGACAGCTTCTTGATGATACTAAAGAAAAAAAATATTTCGCTTCTGAAATACTCTGCTAGACTGAAAATGACGAATTTGCTCAGCGTAACGATAGTGAATTGAACAAGACAAGACAATGAAAATGTTGATTTCAATTATTCTCCGTTTCATAAAGGTTTAGGATCATTTAGGCTGTTTTTTAGTTCCTTTGAAAATGAAAAACTATTGATTGTGTCCGATGCTTAATTAATCGCCCTTTCAAACAAAAGCTCCAACTATAAATTCTCCCTAATGGTAGTGTATTGCTGTAGTAGCAGCTAAAGGAGAAATTCGATAATAATCAAACTTGGGGATTTTAAGGGTTAATCCGACTTAATTGTACTTACAAGTGCTTTATTTTGGGCCCCGCAACAGTGGTCATAGTATTAGACGGGGTTTCTAGTGTTTCGTGTACAACGCACTTGCAGCAGATATATTTCACGGAATTGCAAAGTATATTTCGTAATTCATTTTTCATACCGCTTTAATTGTTTTCGAACTAATAATAACATAATAGATGAATTTTTTTTTCTGCGATAGGAAATGAGCTGTAATCAGTCTACGGATAGTTCGGCTATCGTTTCAGGGCCTCTATAGATTTTCTCAAACGGTTCTTCGTTGCTCCGCGCTTCCCCGCGCTCCGTGCTCGGTTTTTCACCTTCGGCGAGAAAAATATGGCTGACGTCGGGAAAATTTCAGTTGTATCAGTCTGGGCAATAATCACATCCATTTCCCGCTGTCAGTGTTCTCGTCAGTAATAGAAAGAAAAACACAAATTTCATTTGGTTGATCATGAAACCTTACAACTGTAAAATGAATCTCGCCGGATATGGAGCACTTTCCTTGTTTTAAAAATAAATACCAATTTATATATGTTTTCCAAATATCGTGTTCTTGAAATGTCATAATTGGCGCCTGGCCATATTTGGGTTATTCGCATTCACACGATTATTCAATTATTCAAGCGAGAAAGTTCTAATTATTCCACTTTTTTTTTTTTTTTTTACAAAAGCGATAATGCTTAACAAAATACATCTTGTTTTCAAATAAAAACAAAGTTAAAAGGAGACTAAACGAAAGCTTTCTTACAAAGGAATCAAGAAATTGATGGATAATATTTAATTTGGAAAGAAAGGTGAAATATTCACAAGCTCTATTGTTTGATATATTTAGTTTAAAAATTATCCTAAATACTGTCTGTAGGTACAAATAATATTACAACACATAATTGGAATTTACGTTTATTGGAGAGGAAAGTTCTCTTCGTTATAAATTCTCACTAGAAAGGTTAATTGCATACAGAAATGACACCTTCAAAATAAACTGTTGTAGTCTCTTTCATATCGTTTGATTACGACATGAACAGAACTTCTTGGAAATTTGTGATTAAAATTTAATTTCTCCTCATCATATCAATACATTAACAAGAAAACAGGCCATAAGAATTAAGGAAGTGATCACCAAAGCTAAAGAGAGAGAGAGAGAAAGAAATGTCATGATGTTTATTAATAAACAAATTCTTCTAACTGGTA
This sequence comes from Desmophyllum pertusum, assembly GCA_029204205.1. Taxonomy (NCBI): domain Eukaryota; kingdom Metazoa; phylum Cnidaria; class Anthozoa; order Scleractinia; family Caryophylliidae; genus Desmophyllum; species Desmophyllum pertusum. Next base: position 473,919 of record MU825906.1, read on the forward strand.
CGATGATAAATGTATGTGCATTGCGTGATTTTTCGGTGGTTTCAATTAAAACAGGGGCACCCAACGACAACATTTTCTTGTAGGTGTCGGAACGTCGTTTTTACCTTATAACTGTGCTTTTTGGACAGTTTAATGGCTTATTTTTAAACGCTAAGAAAAATGTATCTGTTCGGATACGTTAGCTGAACTTTCAAACTTCAGAAAATTTTAGGGATTGAAATCTTATTACCCGAATTTATGAGCTGCTTTTGCCTTTCCGAAAATCCTAGCTGACCTGTTTTTGTACCCAAAACGACATTTATATATCTCCGAAAACAAAAGGCATTAATTTTCCCATATTAAGAAAGTTCGAGATGACATTTCCCTAACCGAATATCTGAGGCGATTATATCCGTTGGGTGACCCTGTTTAAAACTACAATGAAATTAGTATAGCCTGCTACAAAGTCACAATGCCACGGAAAGATAAATTGAAAAACACGTTGCAGTAGGATAAATATATAAGTAATGCAATTTTTTATGGACTTATTCTGTTTGTCAGATATCCATTGAATGGATAGTAACACTGAATTAGATAACTACAAGAACAACGGTTTACGGTTCTAGGACTGCTAACCAACCCATTTCTGTCGAAAGCTTTTCGTTGGTAACGACGACTACAGAGGAAAAAATACCTTATTGAAAATGTCCATTTTATTAAAAGAAGCCGCAAACAATATGAATAATTAACGAAAGACAAGGACCCATCCTGAAACCTGAAATCTGCATTTGCCGTTAATGGCAACTCCGAAAAGAATTATTTATTGAAACGTTTTGGGAGGATAGACCGTCTAATTTTTTTTTAACAAATGAGAAATATTTACACCACATTACAACTGCAAAACGGTGAGCACGCGAACACAATACATTGTTTAGTAGTGAATAATATTCACAAAGAAAAATGTTGCATACCTTTTTCAATATAGCTTTGAGCTCCAGTACCTTAATTCCTGCTGAAAGAAAAACGTGTTGTTAACTGATAAGTAATGAATTAACACGGCTGCGAAAATATTCTTTACGTTGGTACATTCGTCAGGGCTCTAGCTGCGTTCGTCAGATGCAATATGTAAGGCAAGGTGGGAGGTCAATAAGTGGTAGTATTTGCATCCTTGGGTATTACCGCAGGCAAATAACAAATTGTGCTGGGATATATATATATTTTTTCATGTATATCGTATATTCACCTGAATGCCAACCAGCAGGTACGATGTTTGAAGCCAATCTTGGAACAAAACAGGGTGACGTTCTGCTATAACCAAACCCGCCACTGTTAATCTTTGATTCAGAATGCGGAAGAACGGAAGAACGATAAAATAAATTGATTTTATCTCTTGCCGAATGTTTACATAGAAATTTTCAAACACAAACAAAAATAAGAATAATAGAGATGATTAGCAATCATTTGGCGCGCCGTCTAAAGAGCATAAATTGGTTTGTAAAACTTGCGACTCCCATTAGAGGCTATGGTAATAAAAGCTTATTGACATTCTCAATCAGTTACTTGCATGTGTTCTAGCCTGTATGTATATAATATGCCCTGGCGGCGGCCCAAACTATTAACAAGGATATATTGATGACAATATGGATTATATATTATATGACAATGACATTGCTCTCGAAATTAAGAAAACAATATGCATACGCCTTTTCAATGGCCTATAATCTTAATTGAAAGCAATATTTTAACATTGTGGTTTAATTACGTCAGTGTGGAATGCTCCTAAAACAAGGAAACGGGGAACCGGGAACCGGGAAGAGGGAACGAAAAACGGGGAACGGAGCTAATCCTAACTCAAACCTAATAAAAACCCTAAATCCTAACCCTAAACTTTTAATCCTTACAGTATGTGTGCCTAAAACCGGCGTACCCTAAAACCGGCGTATTTACGAAAAATGATGTAATTATCCTTTGTAAATAAAATACGACGAAAAACGAAGATGTCTGATGATTTATTGATTAGTCCTCTTTCACAAGACGAATTTGTGGCTCTTCAGGTGTTGTCGAAGGCGTGAAATTCAAGTCTGTTGACAGGTAGGTAAATTTGTCTTCTTAAAAATTCGCCGTTCACGGCTCCTCAAATTACACGGTTTTATTTATAAAATTTGTAAGCGGATAATATGCAATAGCGAAAGCTGATTTTTGGTAGAAGAAATGTCAAAAGAATAAGCTTTCTGCCGGTGTAAATGATTTTGCTTCTTGCATTGCATTTTTGGTTAAAGCGACGTCTAAAAATATTCAGCAATTTTCGCATGGTGTTCCTAAAACCGGGCGTACCGAACGCTTCAAAAAACCAGACAAGTGAAGCCAAGGGCTGATTAAAAGAAAATAGTCTATTTTTTTGACCCAAATAATCCTCCTCATTTCTTTATACAAGAAGGATTAGAATAGAACCAAGTAGCCGCTTTAAATCAAATAATAATTGTAACCTTGTAAGTTGCATCCAGACCCTAGCCTCTCGTCACGCAATCTACCCCGGCTCCTTCGAGCCTGAACATAACAGGTTTTACATCATCCTCTAAAAGCCTTCTGGATACTTTTTTTACTTTTATTTGTAAGAAATGAAAAGAACAGGTGAAATATTACTTAACTTCGCATTTTTTCAAATTCTCGGTATTTTGCGGTTAATTTTGGTGTGACTTACACATACGCCGGTTTTAGGGCCACTACGCCGGTTCTAGGGCCCGCGATCAAGTCCACCATTTTGCGAATTACAAGAAAACTAGTGAATTATTAGCAGTTAAAATGTTGAGACGTGTTAGTGAAATGTACAAACTACATGCAGGGAAAATTTTGGGCTCACCAACGTTCTTTTGAGGTAAGATATACTGAATAATGTATTTTTACGCCGATTTTAGGCACACATACTGTACTCTATAACCACCCTAAACTTAATCCTAACTCTTACCAAATAGAAAACGTTTTCCGTGTTTCCATAGAGTTATGGTAACACGAGTGAAGTTTGGGAGAACGAGCAATGCTGTGGAAACACGAACCGCAGGCGAGTGTTTCCACAGCAATTTTTAGTTCTCCCAAACTTTCCCGAGTGTTACCATAACTCTATGGAAATTAATTAACACGGAAAACGTTTCTATTTGGTATATTTTACACAGTACCAGTACCGTTTTTGTCTGTATGAAATGAAAGCACGAAGCAATTTTCTATGTTTCCATGGAGTTATGGTAAATGGTTTTGAGCCAATCAGAGCGCGCGTGGTACCTTGTTTATTTCATAAATTTGTTTTCAATACATCTTTCCAGAAAGACATTTTGACCGCGTTGCTGGCAGAAAAAAAGAGCTTGAAAAAACTGCATGCTGTTCTCTTAAAAATGCCGACATATTTATTCTTATTCCAAGAAAGAAAGAAAAAACAATGAACTGCATTTTACAAAGCGCGGTCACCGACGACATTATCGAACATTAAGAAAATGACTTTAATTTTCGATTCAGCAGTACTGCACCGAATGGAAAATTAGGAGAATATGATTAAATTAGTCTTTTTCTGAAAGATAAAAATGGGTTTCGCGCAAGTAAAAATGCTGTATAATTACTATGTATATTAAATCCAAAAGATGACACAGATCCGAACATTGATTAAGCAATTTTTTATTATAATTGGAAATTATTTCAAGTGATGTGACACTGAATAACCTTTCAGCCTATTTCAGAAAACCTTTGTTCCTTTAGCATAACAAATTAAAGGAGTTTAATCTCGATCGTATTCTTCGAGTTCTGGACATCTATATACAGTGGCGGATCTAGAGGAGGGGGCCGAACATTTATCGGGCCCTCACAGGATGAACAGGTCTGGATCCGCCACTTATATATGATAATAAATGATATTATTATACGACATGGAATTTTAGAGTGCGAATACGCACAAAGACGAGAGCAGATATGAGACCGTATTACACGGGTCTCAGTCCCCCTGACCGCGCGCTACGGAAAACACTGTTGAAAGCCTATATTTTAGGAAAGATATTATGTCGTATAATAAACAATTTATTCAGCGGAAAGTTGTGTAATATGGCTGGGCATTTTTACTCGTCAGTGTTTATTTTTTCTCGCCTAAAGGCTCGAAAAAATAAAAACTGACTCGTAAAAAATACCTAGCCTGTTCCAGGCTCTCGGATAGTGGGGACGAAGCGAAAAGGCGAACGGCCGCGCGAAGGTAGTCTGGGAGAGAGTTTAGGCAGCGGCGGGAGAGCCTGTAAGCATTTCTTTAACGACCTACTTTCGGTATAGCAGGAGCTGCTATACCCTCTGATTGGTTGATTTTGACAGGTTTGTCAACAAGTCGCAGCGAGCATCATTCATGTCAATCAGCAAGATGGCGAGCGCGGTTCAGTTGCACAGTAAAACAGCTTGGATTCTCGGTCGGTCGTCACGTCGTGTTTATAAAAACAATAATAGAGCGGACAAAAAATTTTCACTCACAAAAAATGACTCCAGAGTACTCGGCGCATCATTGAAATTTTTATCACGGACTTTGCTTTCCTCAACATATTACTTTACTCTTTGAAGTATCTTTTTAGGCCTCGTAGAACCGGAGATATCAGTTGTTTTGTTTTACTTGCCGCTTACGCGCGCTATCTAAACACTGAAACAGTCAAGACAATGAAACTGCACACACTCGGCTCGTGTTTATAAAACATTAGAGCGGCGGGCACCGGCATCTGATCAACTAGATATTTTCCCATGTCCTGACCGAGTTTGGGTTTCATCCATCCAATTTCTACCGAGAAAAGTGATGCCGAAATGAAGCTTTCGCAACATGATCGGTGCCAGACTCGACGACCAAAGAATCGAAATGCGGGTCGAGCTGTCAAGTATGCAAATTTAGAAACAATTGTTTCCAACACGCTTGGCTTCTTTGCTTCCAACAGAAAAAAATCGCTAACAGTGAAAGCGAAAATACGATTCAGATAGACCAATGAAGTACTGCAGAATAAAATACATCTTTCGCTTCGCTCCGACTGAAAAGATTTCCCTTAAAACGAACCGAAAATGCAGCTGGACTGACTTCCTTTTACAGGCGCGACAGTTCGAGACAGTTTCAAAAATCCTGTGCGGGGCTAGCCTCCAACGCAGACTTTCTTTGGGCTCGGGGCAGGGTTGGTTCAACTGCCAACGGCCGCGATGCGCTGAATGGCTGATTTTGAACAACAATTGTTTCGATTTCGAAACAGTTTGATGGATATATCGATTTGCGCGAACTGCTCGCGCGAGAAATCCGAGAACGATTCCAATTAATTGCCAGTTTGACATTTTGACACCTAAAATCTAATTACTCCAAAAGGGGGCGGAAGAAGGTCGTTAAAGAAATGCTTACAGGCTCTCCCGCCGCTGCCTAAACTCTCTCCCAGACTACCTTCGCGCGGCCGTTCGCCTTTTCGCTTCGTCCCCACTATCCGAGAGCCTGGAACAGGCTAAAAAATACCCAGCCGTATTACACAACTTTCCGCTGAATAACCTCTTTATATGCCATTTCCATAATAACATATTAATGACAATAATCACATCTAATTGGGAGGATAGACCGTCTAATTTTTTTTAACAAACGAAAAATATTTACACCGCATTACAACTGCAAAACGGTGAGCACGCGAACACAATACGTTGTTTAGTAGTGAATAATATTCACAAAGAAAAATGTTGCGTACCTTTTTCAATATAGCTTTGAGCTCCTGTACCTTAAATCTTCGATTAGCACCACTGAGAATGCTGAACTGAAGAAAAAACGTGTTGTTAACTGATAAGTAACGAATTAACACGGCTGCGAAAATATTCTTTACGTTGGTACATTCGTCAGGGCTCTAGCTGCGTTCGTCAGATGCAATATGTAAGGCAAGGTGGGAGGTCAATAAGTGATAGTATTTGCAACCTTGGGTATTACCGCAGGCAAATAACAAATTGTGCTGCGATATATATATTTTTTTTTCACTGATGTCTATCGTATATTCACCTGAATGCCAACCGCTGGTATGATGTTAGAAGCCAGTCTTGGAACAAAACAGGGTGACGTTCTGCTATAAACCAAACCCGCCACTGTTAATCTTTGATTCAGAATGCGGAAGAGCGGAAGAACGATAAAATAAATTGATTTTATCTCTTGCCGAATGTTTACATAGAAATTTTTCAAACACAAACAAAAATAAGAATAATAGAGATGATTAGCAATTATTTGGCACGCCGTCTAAAGAGCATAAATTGGTTTGTAAAGTCTGCGACTCCCATTAGAGGCTATGGTAATAAAAGCATATTGCCATTCTGAATTACTTGTGTTCTGGCCTGTATGTATATAATATGCCTTGGCGGCGGCCCAAACTATTAACAAGGATTTATTGATGGCAATATGGCTTATAAATTATATAGCAATGACATCGCTCTCGAAATTAAGAAAACAATATACATACGCCTTTTCGAATGGCCTATAATCTTAATTGAATAATTAAAAACAATGTTTTGACACCGTGGTCAAATTACGTGTGCACATCTTTAGGGAATATGCAAAATGCCTTGGAAACAACCCAAAATATATTTTGAATTATAGCCTGCCCCTCATTAGAGATACGAGAACGAGAACGAGTAGGGCTTTCTACTTTCAAAACCTCGTTCCCAGAGCCCTCGCTCTTCCTGTGACTGGCCAGTAGAAGTGTAGGTTCTGGGAACGAGATTGGCGTGACACGTGATGATCTTGAGGATACGCAATAGGTTTAAAAAGTCGTACTCGTACTCGTTCTCGTACTCGTACCTCGATCTGAAGGTCCCTATTAACTCAGATGCTACGAAAGAGATCGACGTCTTTCAGTCTAGTTGAATTTGTAGTCATTGCAGAGAGCTTTATAATAAGCACGCGTTTGACGAGTCACGTTGTTTTTAGCGCGCTTTTATTCCTACTATACTAGTAGTAGAAATTTTGAAAGATTAGGTTGTCTGAGACTACATTTCGTGCGTTTTGAAGGCAGTTTGACATGGAACCGAACGTAAAAACATAAGTATTTCTGGAACTGTTCAGTTAAATTCAAATGGATTTTTGACAAACAGGAACTTTATGATGAAAGAGTACTAGAAATACATATTGCGGACCTTCGATTAAAGAGGCTTTCAAGCCAAAGGAGTGAATATTTGGATGAAGAAAATGACTCGCTTGATGTTGTCTTTGTCGATGAAGACCATATGTAAACACGTTCAAAGCTGCGATTACAATTGGTTTGGTTTATTGGATGAACCGGTTGCATTCAGACTTCATTTTCAAACTACTACTAGAGCACAAGCACTACTATTTCACTACTATTTCACTTCTTTTGAACCGTCGGTTCACAATAGGTGGACCTCCACAGCCCGTGGGCGGGTGCGGACGCACCCATCGCACTCCCCCTCCCTACGGGCCTGAGTTAGTCCTTGGGGTGGAAACATTCATGATGATATTTGTTTCACTTCCTGCACTAACCTAGACTTGGGATCAGGGGGGAAAGTTCATGCCCAAAAATGTATTTTTTGAGGTATTTTTAACCCTGAAAACTGAGATTTTTATGGAAGTATGTTGGGTGTGAGAGCCACTGATTTTTCAACACAAATTGAACAGGTTTTTCCATCATAACTCTGGAAGAATTTGTTAGAATTCCAAAATTGATGCACGGTTACAAAGATCCATCCTTTCTGCGTCAGATGCGTGTCAAACTATCACCCACTGGCACCCATATATCTAGCACCCATATATGGCCAGTTAGTATGTTAAGGGTTAAAGGAGTTAGGTCGCGGCCGGTGCATGCGCATCAACGCGCGAAATTTTGAAAGCACTAGCCTAGTTTTATCGAACTTCGTCGAGAAAATCATTACAAGCTTTCTATCGTTAAATATCCTGACCATCCTTTCATAGCTTGTTTCCTTGTCAACTTGTCGTTTGTTTTACTTAAATTAGGGTCGGTCCGTGGAGTCAGTTTTTGTCGCTGTATTTGGAAAGTTCTAGCCGTTTAAAAGGTACCTGCCTAGGCAAAAACGTGGAATTTTCAAAAGCGCTCATAATTTGTATACATGAAGTAAAATACAGTGGATCCCCGCCATACGACCACCCCGTTAATACGACCACTTTTTTGTGGCCCGAACAAAAGCCCACTCATTTTCTTATCTGAAAACCCCCGTTAATCCGACCACCCCGCTATTACGACCAACGACCACGTTTTGGAGTTCCCAGTCGTTACTTTCTTTATAAAATTACCCCGTCGAATACGACCAGTCAAAATGTCAGGTGAGACTGCTGAATGAAAATAGACACAATCTGACAAACAATAACGCATTTTAGTGAATGTTGTCCGGCAATGTTGTTAGTGATTAGCGCGTTCAATTGATATGACATCCGGCAAATGACAGTGTTCAACAGAAAGCGCATGAACAAATACTAGAAAAGACCATAATTTTACCCTATACCCCGTTTATACGACCACCCCGTTAATTCAACCACATTTTCATGGCCCGACGGTGGTCGTTTTAACGGGGTTCCACTGTACACATAATTTCTCAAAATGCATTTATTTTTAGGATATTCCTGCACCAAGTTGAAGGAATTCGTTTCAAAAGTTGCAATCTTTACCGGAAATTGAGCTGTGTATTTCACTTCCATAACTAAGTTTCACGCAGTCCCGGTAAAACAAAATCAATTAAGAAAAACACATGGAAGAAAATAGTCCATGGATGCATTCTACGATAAAACTTTGGTGTAAAAGCGACCAAAAAGAAAGGACTAACTTTGTGTCTTGCAAAAATCGCAAGAGAACTTGTACAATAACATCCTTCATGGTCAAAATTATATTCTAATCTATTTGTCCACAAGAGTCAAATTATAGATAGGCTAAACCTATCTCACAATGGAACTGAGTGAAAGCAAGCTTTTAAGTGCCACTGAGTAGATTCATTAAAGCGTAAAAACTGACTAAACAGACATCTATAAAGGGATCAAATTCAACTGAGGTTAAACCAAAAGCCAATGCTGAGTGCAACGTTTACCAGGCTCTTCTGAACATCAAACCCTCTAAATAATGAAGAACTAGAAGATGTTAGAGCAAAATAAATAAGTGTGACTTTTTAACACTGACGAGCTACCAGATTTAGCGCATGCTGTGAATGGAAGAAAGCTGATCCACCTAGCAACCGATAAACAAAACAAGACTCAGGGAGGGTGGGTAAAAGTAGTCAACAGATCTAATGATCAACGAAAATCAATTCCAATATGGCGGCACGAAGCATTTGATCGAGTGTTTTGGTGAATTTGCTTGTATTTCACGATGCCAGGCGCCTCTTATGCAAAATATAACACACTCTGAAGGATAGGTACTTACTTGGAGAAAGCGACTGAAGCAAATGATGAAATGTTGTGCGTCCCCAAAGTTCACTTTCAGTCTTATTGCAATAATTTAAGATTTTTTTAACAGTACGTTTTTCCCCAACCACAGAAAAATTACTTTTATTTACCTTTACATATTCTTGTTTTTACATTTGGATTTCTTTGGGCCGTTACAGCAAAAAACGAAATATTCTATCTCAGACATGGGTTAATATTTAATCCAAGTTCCCCATCAGGGGGTCTGAGGCACAAAAAAACAGGTGAATGTTTGCGCTCATTACAAGTCGGCGATTGATATTCTGAAGTTTCTGGACTATTCAGAGACATACTGTGAGCAACGTTTTATGATAAAAGTTAAAATTTGTGGACCGTGCAATGATGTCGTCTCGAGGCGGTCATCGAGATGGAAGCGGACGAAAGAAAATCTACGCTTCCAGAAAACAGCGGGACCAGATCTGGCAAAGGGGACCAGGTTATCGGCGGGTTTGGATTGACAACATAATATATTCTTCTTGGATTTCTGCGAAGATAAAGTGCGGCTATGCAAGTGACTCGACATTTGCAGCACATCTTCTTTCTCTCGAAAGACGAAGAAGGCAAGTATCCGGCGACCTCCAAGACAGCTTCGTTCATCATCTGACCGAACTACACGCCTCATAAACTACAATTTTAATCTTCAATCTTGTGGTCACCGTGCCTTTTCAGTTATTGCTCCAGAGCTTTGGAACACCATTCCTATATAGTTATTAGATGTAGTGCAAATGTTGACATTTTTAAATCAAGACTTAAGACATATCTTTTTAAAATTGCGTATCTCTAATTTGCGTGTCTCTAGTTTTTTATATTTTTAATGTTTTTATCCAAGTAGACTACTTTTTTAGCATAATTTTAAGTAATTCTTACCGTTCTAATTAAGTATTTTTTTACCTTTCACACCATTGTTGTAATTATTTTTTATCCATTATTCTTTGTAAAGCGCTTGGAACAGCGATGAATAAGCGCTATATAAATTAGTTATTAGTAGTAGTAGTATCTTTGACCATGTTCTGTTCGGCAACCATTTATGCCGTTCTATAGCTAGTATTAAACAAGGCTGATGTTTTAATGATCTGCTTTCTTGTTTAGGGAAGATGGCTCGGCTGAACAAGAGCGGAGAACAGCGAGAGACAATACCAAAGATACTCCTTCTGCTAAACGAAGGCGCTATGTTGAAAGTAAGCACAAAGTGTAAATATTCATTGGCTCGTTCGAGCAAGCAATTTTCAATACATCTTACAGTCTGTTGTTTTACAACACCATAAATTTTATTGGCTTCGTGTCTGTAGCTAATTTGTTGTTTAATTCGCTCGATTTTTTAGTTTCTTCCACTATCAATATACAGTGTCGATTACCAGCCGCTGTTCGGGAAAATGAGCCCACGCTCATCTCCCGAAGGCACGAAGACCGGACTCGAGAGAGCGGCGGAAATCGAGCCTATATACAGTGTGTTTACATGCACATGTATGACAGTTCATTTAGATAATTTGTTGTTCGATTCAGTCTGTATTTTCTGAAATTGCAGGTGATCCACTGGCAACTTCAACCCCATCAAAACCAGGGATTATTTCAATAGATTCCCCTAATTTGTCTGTGCAAAGCATTGATGCTCATAGGTCAGTTGATTTTACATTTGTTTTGAGCCTTTAATTTCTTCATGTTTTTACTTATTATATATACATGTATTATGTTTTGCACTGTAAGCTGGTAGAAGATACTGATGGATACACTTTTGTAAACATAATATTACACGTGTACAAGACATTAATTTTGATTAATAAATAACCCTTTCACTCCCCAGAGTCAAACCTTGAGCCAATAAATGTGGTTGTACCTTTTGAGTCTGTGGATGAAATCATAGTGTGTGACCATTCAAATGAAAGCTATTGAGCAGTATTTTCATGTTGTGCTGTTTTTTTTTTTTTACAATTTTGCAAAATGAAATTCAAGACTTTTTCTTCAGTTTTGAACTTAGCACTCGTGGGAGTGAAAGGGTTAAAAAACAATGTCTACCTGGGAAAAGACAACTTTCTTTGTTTGAAAGTTGTCCATACACTGTACTGTACTACACCCGGGATGTATAATCGAACAAAATCGAACTGGAAACCAATTGAACTCAATCAAACGATTGGTGTTTGATTGGGCTCGGCAATCGACAATAATCGAACATTTAATTTTGTGTGTGTTCGAATAATCGAACTAAATCGAACGCAATCGAACCTGAATCCAGTTCGATTTTGTTCAGATTCGCAGGAATAATCAACCTTTTCATTTCATTATAACGGAATAAACAGAAAAAAAAAAAAAAAAAGATGTCATCATAACATTTGCAAATGACGTCTGGACTATTAAAATCTTTAAAAAAATTTGACCCAGAAGTTGCACAGCAATGAATAGTGAAATTTGGGACTGTTATTACCTGGGGTATCTAATCGATTGAGCGTGATTACCAGATGTTTGATTATTAAAATTGTTTTATGTATTATATTTCATTCATACAGTGATGCAGATGTTGATGCTGATTCTGATTCTGCAGACTTTGTAATTGTAAGACCTGATTCAGACTATTACCAAGATGCAGATATATCTGACAGTGATTTAAGTGATGATGCTGAAATAACTGGGAGGTAGGAGAGCTTTTTTCCCTAGTAATCCATCAATAAAATACTGTAGATGAATTTTCAAATTATTAACAATTGTTGGATGAGGTTTTTGCGATACCCAGAATAATCAAGGTCGAGGTAACAGTTATCAGCCGAAGCCGAAGGCTGAGGCTGATAACTCTTACCGAGACCTTGATTATTCTGGATATCACAAAAAACCGAATCTAATAATTGTTTTATTATACATTCAACGAAAAAAAATAATGCTTCTGCCACCGATGTTGTTTACTTATAAGCGGCAAGCAACGCAAAGCGCGCGAACTTGACATGATTACCCGTGATTACCGTGATCCTCTCGCGAACTTGACATGATTACCCGTGATTACCCATGATCCTCTCGCGAACTTGACATGATTACCTGTGACCTTGAGTGCACTTGACATGATTATTGTATAATCTGCAGGTTATTACCCGTGATCCTCTCGCGAACTTGACATGATTATTGTATAATCTGCAGTAGATGACGTAGATGCTTTCAAAGGCGCTGATTTCGAATATTCACTGTACGCTTTCGACCAATCAGAAAATAAATAGTGAGTTGAATGTATAATAATATGAATTGTACGATTAAGAAGCGACTTATTAAAACAAAACTGCGATAGAAGACTACTTAAATGCATTTTACAAATTGTAAATTCGACGACGTTTCGACGTTTAGCTGAACATCATTATCAAGTCAAAGTATATGTTTAAATGAAAGGTTATAAATACTAAATACAAACAATAGGTCATTAATGAGAAATACACATGATGCGAAAATGTTATCAGTCAAACAAAGAGTTTCGCTACCTTCCAGTTATATGAATTGTATACATGTAGTGAATAACTCCTTATTTCTACAAGGCTTCGACGTTAAGCCACATGTACATGCGGGACCACACAATAAACTATCCGTCTTGCACGGACATCTCAGGGGCACCCAACGGATCGTTTCGGTGGAATATCTGTTCGGAAGGACTAAAATCGCCTCAATATTCGATTGGGGAAATGTCATCTCGAACTTTCTTAATAACGGGAATATTAATACCTTTTGTTTTCGGAGAGATAAAAATGTCGTTTTGGGTACAAAAACAGGTCAGCTAGGATTTTCGGAAAGGCAAAAGCAGCTCATAAATTCGGGTAATAAGATTTCAATCCCTAAAATTTTCTGAAGTTTGAAAGTTCAGCTAACGTATCCGAACAGATACATTTTTCTTAGCGTTTGAAAATAAGCCATTAAACTGCACAAAAAGCACAATTATAACGTAAAAACGACGTTCCGACACCTGACAGAAACATTTTGTCGTTGGGTGCCGCCCCTGACATCCTCTATTTGATAAGTCCCTGACTCGTTTGGTGGAGCATGTGCTCTTGCACGAACAGGATACGCGTTGTTCCTAAAAGACAGCGATAAAAAGCGTCTGGAACGATCGATTTCTAAATGAAAATCACCTGAAACAAAACAAAAACTCAGAACCATCGAGGGCAGTCAGAAACCTTCGCAAGATACTTTTAATACTGTGGTGGTATCTTCCCGCTCGTCGCTGTCCCTAATTCTCGCGTTAACAGAAGTAAACAGTAGCTAACAGTATGTCCGGCCACTTATAAGCACACGTAAAGCCATGATGACGAAAACTTTTGGTCTGCGAAGGCTAAATTATCACAAGTTCGGAAATTCAATATGGCGGACGTCGCACAATCTTTCGGAAATCTCGACTTAAAATTAGCACATGCGCAGGTCGTGACGTAGCTCATTTAAACTGTCACGAAACACTCCGGTTATTTGAGAACACGAGAGAAATTTATCTATTAAAGCAAACAGCTGTTTGCCCAAAACGTGCACAAGCGTGTCTTTACATTGAAGAGCGCCCTATCGTTGCCACTCGACAAAATTTTTGATTATTTTTTGACAGCGTTTTGACATCTTATTGAAAACTTTCAGATGGCTTCCATTTAAACTAGCAAATCGAATTGCAAGAGCTGTGAGAGGCGGAGATGTCAATTGTCCACGCGAACGTGGAGCTTGACAACTCCACCTCTCATAGTTCTTGCATTTTGATTGGCCAGTTGAAACGAAAGCCATCAGAAAGTTGTAATAAGAAGAACGGTAAATAAACAAATGTAAATGAGCAATACGTATTGAAAATAAGCAAATGGGAAAATAAAGTTTGCAAAAATTAAAACATCTAACGAAACAAACAATGTCTTTTTATATTTCCTCTAGAAAATAACTCATAGAAATTTTTTCAGGTTAGCTTTCAACAAATCCCGGTACGATTTCAATGCGGTACAGATGGTTATGAGATGTATTACGAAATTTTCGGCAGAGAAGTTGAAGTCCCTAAAATTGACAGTCCAATGATTAACATGCTGGCATAAATTTGGCAGGAGTAATGTTGATACTACCCGTTGACTTAAAATGGTTCGGTAAAATGAAGTCTAAACGAATACAATTTCGCATTGGCGTCGAAGTGGTATCAGATATATTTTATGATACCACTTAAGGGGGCAATACACGTGGATTTTTATGACATTGAATGAAAGTCGTGGAAGGATTAAATTGGCAAAAAAAAAAAACACCAGACAGTTGTCCGCCAACACGAGCACGTTTGCGTTGAGCCAGTCTATTTGGGTTAATTAAAAAGTGACTTGGTTCTGTAGTAAAACGTGTCGTTTTTCTAAGTGCTTTAAAAGTTTTTAGTTCAGAGACTGATGAAGAGGATATTCCCGAAATGTCTCTGAACTAAAAATAGTTATAGTATTCTATTTGGGTGTCCATCTATCAACTATTAACGAAAAATTCTAATTTTACGTCTCCTCCTTCACAAACAACTTCCTCACAAAATTCATAAAACTCCATGGGACCTATGAACCTATGATGGTATTTTTAAATTACATGAAACCTCAAAGAGTTAATGGGAGATTAGTACTAAAATGTATGAAAAACATCGTATTCCCTAGCGAGCTAGAGCT
Source organism: Desmophyllum pertusum (assembly GCA_029204205.1). Classification (NCBI taxonomy): domain Eukaryota; kingdom Metazoa; phylum Cnidaria; class Anthozoa; order Scleractinia; family Caryophylliidae; genus Desmophyllum; species Desmophyllum pertusum. The sequence continues at coordinate 488,949 of MU825906.1, forward strand.
GTCTAAGCCACACTGTTTGCAACGTGACGCCAAATTAAATAAAAAACTTTTTTTTTAGCGAACAACAAATAAACCTATTTGACTTCAGGTGCGGTGTGCCACGTTTAATTAAACATAAAACGTTAAAACCAAAGGGGAAAAAATGACTGAAACTGCTATTGCTCTTGTAAAAATGGCCTAAATAGAACTTTTATTATCAAATATTGACAAATAAAGAAAAGTAAAACGATTTTTTATTGATGCTAATGGAATTTTTAATTGCGCCGATGTCACTTATCTCTGTCAAAAATGTCAGTTGCAAGACACATAATATTACAACATAAAGTTAATTTTAATAAAGACGAGCAAATAACAAACGTATGTCAGTCGTTTTTAAACCCGAAAGGTACAGGGCAGTATGTTATTTTAAAAAAAAGGAATATTTATGGTGACAGTGATTTAAAATTCTACTGTCCAAAGACGATACACTGCTTAGTTCATTTGGAGGTACATTATGCCGAACACACGTTAGTTCCTGGTTCGTTGGACAGCTCGCTTCTCGAAAGGTAAATAAAAGTTTCTTGCTGGTTACAAGGTTTGTGAAAACAAGTTAAACAGAAAATGTTGGACAGGTTTGCGAAAATTTATAATGTTTTTGCTAATTTTTTTCACTAACAAGTTTCATCGTTTCAAAATCATCCCACATTTGATATATTTTTCGTGCTAATTGTGTAATGTTCTGATATGGTTCTTTTATCGTGGTGTAATTGAAAAAAGGGAATCCCAAAGTGATTACATATCTCACATTCTGTCTAATCAATGATGTGATATTCTTTATACGTACATGACAAAATGGCCGCTTCCGCAAGACTTTGAGTTCGTTATATCGGGAGATTCTCTGTTCGTTATAAAGCGTAACTGAGTTCGTGCGATGTTCGTTTGCTTGTTATATCGGGAAGTTCAGTCGTTATATCGCGAGATTCCGCGTTGTAATCATTTGATGTTCGTTATCTCGTGAGATTCCGCGTTATAATTATCCGTTGTTCGTTACTGATATATGTAACAAATTAAAGTTTATTCACAAAATTTTTATCAAAGGCTGACTCAAAAAATTTTGTTCGTGATATCATGAGGTTCGTTATGTTCGAGTTGTATCGTGAGATTCCGCGTTATATCCGTGGTTCGTTATGTACGTGACTTATTACAGTTCATTCAATTACTTGAGTGATGGCTGGTTCCACAAGATTTGTTCCTTTATTCGAGTTCATTATAATGATATGAGGTTACACTTCCAAGGGAGACAAAATTCGTGTATATTCTGGAAGGAAAAAGGATTGCACAGAATTGTATTATTTGTGTAGTGCGAGGTTCGATGTAAATAAAATCGTTTCCACTCGAGAAGAAAACTAACCTAAAAGCTGATGTATGCAAATTTGGAGTGAGATTAATTTCCGACGTTGCGCGGGGTAGGAGCCTGGTTTACACGTACCGGGGTGTAGGGTGACCCTTGGTGGAGGGTTACTCGCTTTGAAGGTAGGGTCACCCTGGGGGCGAACCATATAAACGCTTTGGCTATTTTTGCCTCGCCTACCAGGGACAAGTCGGGACATAAAGAGCATGCGCGAAGCCGAGAGGGCCAAGTTTTGGCTCGGTCAGCAGGAACAACTTTTTTCATATAAACGCAGCTCGGTAAAAGATGGCTCGGGAGGGAGGGTAACCCTCCTACCAGGGACAACATTTCTCCATATAAATAGAACCTTAGTCCCAGACTTTCAAATAGCTGATGGAAAAAAATCAACGCGGCTTCGTTTGTCGTGCGCTGCGTGGGTTAAAAGATTGAGAGCGCTCAACATGTTTGTTGCTTCTGAATTTTGGTGACTCATTATTTTACTTCAAATTTTCAAAAAGAAAATGAAACGTTTATTCTATGGTAAAATCTTAGCTACATGGCAAAATGGACTTCTAGAACGTGCATTCCGTATTTATTTTCTTGATTAAACGCCGGGCCCCGAATAAACGCCGGGTTCGAATACACCCCGGGTCTATCAGGTCGAGTTTTAAATAAACGCCCCGGCGTTTAATCGAGAAAATACGGTAAATTAAAATCAATGGTTTATGCTGGCCCAACAAGAATCAACTTCTGAATTCGTAAGAATCTGAAATGCAGGTGTATCGTTCGGCGTTGAAAAGTGTAAATCACTTGGAGGAGACCCCGTTTTGTTTTGGTCTTGCCTACACAATCGAAATACTATTTATATTTTTCTGTATTTAAGATCAATTTGGTTTCATTGAATTTTAAGATCTGTTTGCCGTTTGTTAATAATTGTAGCTGTGGATAATTACATGTGTACAAGCTAATGCAAAAACAGTGATACGAGATTGGCTAATGCAACAAAAATTCCGCGAAAAACATTCATTATGGATTATCTCTACAAATTAAATGCTGTATGCCCAAATATTTTGAACGTTAAAGCCTGGTTTTCATATGTCGGGAAAATCCCAGACCATCGGGATTTTGTTATTTCCCGACCGGCGTCCCAGACATTCCCGACTTATGAGAACACGACGCGGTAGATGTCTCCCATTGTCTCCCTCAGTCGGGAATGTCTGGGACGGTCGGGAAATAACAATATCCCCGATGGTCTGGGATTTTCCCGACATGTAAAAACCAGGCTTAAAATAAATTATAGTTAATCAACAACTCTTGTTTCGAGCCATGAGCTTTGTCCTGTGACGTCACATGAGAACCCTATAGAAACCTCTATCCTTTTATTAGCCAATCAGATTACACCTCGCCTCCTTGATAAGCGTGCGTTCCACGTGATTACTGTCTTTCGTTTCTACACAAGAAACGCGACAGATACAATTGATTCTTCGCAATAATTTTGTCCCCCACTTCCCCATTTTCAGCCACATCAAGTTGTTATTCTTTTGTTATTTTATTGCTTTGGGTTTTATTATAAGAAACAGGAGGAAGGGGATAAAGTTCCGGTTTGCCTCGATGCTTTTACTGAAATGTTTGTTTCACGTGAGGCACGGAAATACGGAATAAATGGAATTTTAAAAACACCAGTGATATGAATACCGCATATTGAGAAATCCTGCGCATTCAAAGTAAAGTATCTTTTTGAATAGTAAATGTGAAGCCGAGGTTTACATATTTCCAAGCTTGTGGCTGTTAATTTCAACGAACCAACACAAAGCCGTAACCTAAAAGTGTCCTCTACAAGCAAGGCCTGAATAATTTCTCGAAACAATGGCAACAGACGTTGCATTGAAAAAAATAAAATAAAATAAAATAAAATAAAGGACTTTGTTTAAGTGTCTTTAAGTGTCGGTGGATTTAGCACTGCTGCGCTATTGTGGACACAGTAAATCAACAAAACAATATTGTAAATAAACTTATTAAAGGAGTCACGATATTTTAAGTCATTTTTGCGAAGTGCAAAATTATCTTCAAATTGAAGAAAGCCTCAAAATAACAGTTTATTAAGGTAGAAAAACACCAAGGAGGTGATAATAAACGAAACAGGAACAAGGATGGTTGAGGATGGAGAAGATTAAGACGGACTGCGAACGGCGAACTTGAAAAAATTAGCCAATTTTTTTAAGATGCGCCATCCGTGAAGTAGTGTGGGAGGCTTATCAGTATTATTTACTCGCTACTACCGAGGATAAATCCAGCTAGTGACGGGTGGAGGATTTGAACCAGATTTCAAATCCAGCGCCCTAAACGACTAGGCCTCGGCCGCTTTACATAACAATCAGGTATTTACAAACGTCTTGTAGCAATTTCGGTCGCCGAGAACAGGAAAGTAGTTAGAAAAATGTAAATAAGAAGAGTTAGACATCAGCGTCTAAGTTACTCTTTCGACACACTAAAATTCCGCTAAAATTTCGGTAAAAACAGTGTAAAAACGGTAATACAATATATATTTCGCGTTTTCTCGCCTCGTCAGTTGTACGGCATATTTAAATAGTTAAACGGAGTACGACGTATTCCCTATGATGATAACCAAATGTAACAAAACCTCCTTTCGTTTACAAATCTCCCTTTCCCGGTTGTCGTGTTGTTTTAAAATGCTATGCTAGTGCATTCCTCAATTTTTTTAACGCAACAGTTTTATGTCTCGTGTAGTACTATAGCGTTATTTCATTTATAGCTATAAACATGTCACTTAATTTTCTCGCGCCAGCAGATTTTAACGTGTCGCAAAACTTTCATGTAATAAGGTATCAAATTCAGCAAGCGATTCAGTCTCATGGACCCCGTTCCAGCAATATGCTATGTACATTACAGATCCCACGTTGTTTTTAGCTAAATTTTGTAAACATTTCTATTAACCCATTTAAGTGTTTTGACCAAAACTGTTTACCTGACCTTTACCTTCTTCCAGATCGTTCCATCTCAATTTGATTCTCACCGCGACACTGCTATCACTGATATGTCTGGGAATAAAACAGCAAAACACACACAACATTCACCAAAGAGAAGTCGGAATTTACGAACGATGTTAAAATATAAACAAATGAGTCTTGAGAGAGAGTCGCCTGCCCAGAAGAGCATATATAGTGAAAGGTAATGGCGTGATTCTATACTATAGATGATCGATTTTTTTTTTAGTTGCTAAGGTGGAAAAAATGCATTTTGTTCTCGTTCAGAAAGCCTTCCTTTTGTTATTCTTTTTTTCTTCAAAACACAACAGCATCACTTTGTTTTAAAACTTGCCTGAACAGAACGACGCACGGAAAAAGAAGACATTTGTAATTGTACAACTCTCTTCAACTCGGCTTTGAGCCTCGAAATACTCCTTACGGATTCTCGTACAGTTCGTTTAATGCTATTCTGAGAATTTGGTAGTACATAAGACAAAATATGATTCCTTATAATTAGTTGTTCGTCGATTGTCTATTTGCCACTGTATGGAGTATAAATAAGATTCTTGGCTTCGGCGTTAATTCTCAATGGTCATTTCTCGGAAAAAGATAATTCTAGAGATAGGGTTGCACTGTCAGCCAAGTTAAGTTCTCTCGATTGCTTATAACACATCGATGAAACAATGATAAAACGATATAGTACATAAGAAGATTTTGTGAACATTTTGACAAAGAAATTGCGCCTCTTTTGTCATTTTGGTGCGTGAAAGAAAAACGGAATTTTTTGGTACGAAATGAAAATAATACATGTATAATAGTCAAATAATTGTTTTATCGAGACGTTATACTAATAGCCGTGTCGTGATTTTCTATCTTCCGTATTCAAGCGGCCATGTAACTGCGCAAACAGCTTCCAGAAAAATCCAACCTAACATTTAAAGGAAGCACTTAGCAGTGTTGCTATAGAAACCCACGCAACAGACGGACAACTGCCAACGGACAACTGCCAGCCAAGGAATACCGACTCTTATTATCCAATCAAAATATAACGCGAACACTCGCGAGTACTCCGAAAACGGCCACGTCATACGTCATACGCATGTTGCTTAGCAACACATTCGCGGGAGTAAGACTGCAGGCTCAGTTGATTGTCTGAGACGGGAAGTACTTGTCAATACTTTCATTACAATTATATTTATGGTATAAAATTTCAGTTCCTATAAACTGAAATAAAATGCTAAATTTTAGTTTGAAAATATTGAAAATCAAATAGTACAACGTAAAAGTGCTGCTCGATAGCTTTAGTTCAATTGCAGCAATGGCCACAGACTTAAAAGTTAGAACCATGTTAATTTTAATTAACAGAGTGGTTTGACTCTGGAAATGAAGGGATTAAATTAAGATTATTTATTAACTAAACGTAAAAGTTAAAACAGCAAAATATATTCCTTACTATGCTTAGGATTAAAAATAAAATTACAAATACTATTTTCGAGTGCCTAAAATCCTCTATTATATCTCCGCCTATAGTAATCATAAATTGCGAAAACAAGGATACCACTGAGGGCATTTTAGAATAAAATGAGAGTTTTACCGATCGAAAATTAAAACGTTCAACTGTACTTGTCGTTTCACAGTAAATTGCGAAATGAATCTACATTCAGTGATTATGACATAATGCCATGAATACATGTTATTTTTATACCCCTCAACAAAACAGAACTCAGAATATTGAGACTTGAGAAACACTTTAAGTTTTTCTACTATTCTATATCAGTTTTTGATACATGTTGTTTATGAATATTATATGTGCTCAGTTACATGGAGGACCAATTTGGTTAATCGTGTCACAAATGGAACGGCAGGGTCTCCAAACGTACTCTCCGGATCTCGGAAAATAGAGACAAAATAAACACTTTAGAATTCGGTGACTGACAAAGTGCTGCATTTACATAACAAAACATTCATGAAGTTTAATTTACGCTTCGCGCGTACGCTAAGGTGGTAGGATTAGCTTTTAATACCGCGTTTGATGCAGAAATCCCCAGGTACCCTCAATTAAGACACGGGATGTAACGTTTATGCATTAAAAAACTTTTTTTTTACTTTAATGAACTCATTACATTCAATATTTTTTGATGTGTTCCCACTTGTTTTAAAATTAAAAATATAATATTTCCCCAAAGTGTTATCTGCGTGTAAGCGACAAGTTAAAAAGGGGATCGTTATCTATTGAGGTGTCCCGTGTTGGTTATAATTAAATTTCCACTTTACAGCGAAATGTTCGCCGTTGGAATTGACAAAGTTGCTGTTTCGTGTAAGGCGACCAAGAAGGAAAAACACTGGAAATTTCGAATGAATTTCGACTAATGGGCGGAGACAGTTTTTCTGTGTTTTTGTTTATACAAGAACCCAAAACACCTGCATGACGACAAACTGAATTGTATAGTACCTTAATTTGTGTTCCAAGAGATGAGATGATCGTTGTTTTTTTTGTTTATTTTTTCTTGAAATCTATTCACCCGAAATTCAAGAACGTTCAAAGGAAGTCATTGATCAAAACGCAAAGATCGTCTGTAGATCATCCCGTTGGTAGGTACACCCAGCATCTTTATATCTAATTCACTGAAGTTGCCTTTTTTGGTCAAGTTAATCGATGCCACCGAGGCGACAAACACGCTCCCTCACGGGCAAACGTTTTAAGGCATGAAAAACAAATGTATATTTAAAATGGACGGACTGTGAATTTGTTATCATTTTTATCTATTTTCGAACATAGGTTTGGCACAGTGAAATAAATCCCGCAAAGCCGCCAGACGTTCTACGTATCTGGTAACCTAACCGCTTTCTACAAGCGCATAGACATGTTCCGAATTGATCTATTGCTGTTGTGGTCATGGCTTTACATTGTACCGGCTTCTAGCAACCCGAAAAGATTCTACCAACCAGGGAATGTGACACTAGGAGTTATCCTGCCACTTCACGTTAAAAATTGGGCGATAACTGCGGCGAATTTTACGGTTTTGGACTCGGCTATATCGAGGCCATCACTTTTGCAATCGAGCGCATCAACAATAACCCAAACCTTCTCCCAGACGTCACACTTGGCTTTGACATTCGAGACTATTGTGATACACCTGTCCTGGCCATGAAAATGGCCAACGACTTTGTCAAAAGCAATTACCTGAATGAGCTGTTTGAAGGGAAAAAGATGGCACGTTGGAAAGGGAGTTAACGATACGCATACAAAACTTGACAGCACCCATCTCTGCGGTGATTGGCACCGAAGATTCGAGCAGTAGTACACTGGTTTCCAGTTTGCTTCAAGTGGCTGGCATTCCAACCATCAGTCCATTCGCGACCAGCGAGGAGTTGAGTTCGCCTTACTTTAACGCATTCTTTCGCACCATACCACCCGATGGAGAGCAAGCAAAAGCCATGGTTGACATCATAGAACACTATGGATGGACCTACATCGCAGCGGTGGCCATCGACCATTCGTACGGTCGTTACGGTTTGCGCGCTTTGGAGCGAGAAGCGTACGACCGCAAAACGTTTTGCATCGCGTTTTCAGAGTACTTCACACGCTCCGGCTACAAAAGAAAAATCAAAACAATCGTGAGAAAGCTTAAAGCAGCTGAAAATATCAAAGTGGTTGTCCTTTGGAGCAACTACGAGCCCGCCAAACGGTTTTTAACAGAAGCAACTGCACAGGGTTTGAAAGGGCGAACATTTCTCATCAGCGAAGCCATTGCGGTCATCAGTCCCGACGTACTAAAAGAAAATTCTGTAATCCTTAAAGGAGCCTTAGGAATAAGACCATACCTCTTCACAGATCAGCCATTCGAGGAACATCTCAAAGGAATCACAGTTAAAGATACCAGGGCAAGCGCGAATCCGTGGTGGGAAGAGTTTTGGGAGACCCACCTCAATTGCTCAAAAGATACGTCGTGCGATGTCCAGGGAAAAGTGGACGAGCGAGCCTTTTCCAAAATACACAACGCCTTCGTTCCTTATCTGACCGATGCCATCTACGCTCTTGCGAACGCAATCGATTCAATATACAAGTGTAGAGAACCTACAGGACTGTTAGAGAATGGAAAATGTCCAAACACAAATTCTATTGTCAAACCCGAGGACACACTGATATACCTTAGAAACGTCCGATTTCAAGGAATCACAGGACGAATACAATTCACCAAGAATGGGATCCCTTCGCTTCGTCTTACGACATTGTTAACTTTCAAACACAGGGACAACACTATGAAAACGTTAAAGTAGGCACGTGGACGGGAGGTACAACTAACAAGCTCACAATCAACAGCACACTGATTAAGTGGACCGACAATGAGTACCCCGTGTCAACATGCAGTCGTAGCTGTCCTCCGGGAACGAAGCAAACTGTCACTGTGTCGTGTTGTTGGGAGTGCATTACATGTCCAGTTGGTAGCATTAGCACGCAGTACAGCTCTGCAAACTGCACCCAATGCCCACGGCAGCACAAGTCCAACAGTGAAGGCACCAAATGCCTGCCTTTACCAGTTATAAATATACAATGGACAGACACCACCGCAGTGATATGTACAGTGCTTACAGCAGTTGGCTTGTTTGGGACATGCGTGACTTTTGTGATCTTCGTCAAGAACCAGAACACGCCATTGGTCAAGGCCTCCAATCGTGAACTGAGCTTCTTCTTGCTGTTCGCAATCGCGTTGTGTTTCGTGTTGACCTTGCTGCATCTCATCCAACCCACGACAATTCTATGCTGCATTGTGTATCCCTGGAGGTACTTCATCAACACGGCCTGTGTATCGGTCCTATTCCTTAAGACAAACCGCTTGGTCCGAGCGTTTCAAACCGACATGATTCCCAACTGGTTTAAGCATTACGTCGTCGACCGCAGACGCCAATTCCTGGTTGTATTCTTACTTAACGTCGTTGAAGTCGTTCTGACGGTATTATGGCTTGCGCTGGATCCACCATACGAGCACCAGGAGATACGCCCCCAAACGCACGTCTTCCATACTTGCATGCCATTCAGCACAATTGTCGGTAAGGTTCTTAGAACAGTGATGTTCACATATTTCATTTTCCTCTCCCTTTTATCTGCCATTTATGCCTTTAAAGCGAGACGACTGCCCGAGAATTTCAACGAAGCAAGATACATCGGGTTGGCGATGTACGTTTTATTGATTTCGTGGGTGTCATTCTACCCCGTGGATTCATCTTTGGAGGGATTCTACACAACCATTGTAGCATGTGCCACAGCCCTGGTCACTGCATATGGACTGTTGTTGTGTATTTTCGCGCCAAAACTCTTCGTCATCATCCTTCACCCGGAGCAGAATACAAATGAGTTTATGAAAGCTGAAATTGGACATTTTACATCGAATGTGACCATGACGGCAAAGATTCAAATGAGGGTTCGGCCAGTAAATGGGATTGACAATGATTGTTGTTTTTGACTGTTGCGCATTACGAAGGAATCTATGAAAGACTATAGCAGAGTGAACGGCAAATATGCGTGACAACAAGTAAATATAATTTTATAATTAAATAACATAAGTAAATAAGATAAGATAAGCGTCAACATACTTGATCTTTTTTTAGTGTTTATGACTTCTAAGAAGGACTTCTTACTTTTAAAATTCTATTGCAAAAGGGTTTAACGACGTAAAAAAATAACAAAACTCCATCGTATGCGAATTCATCATGTAGAAATCTTTGATGAAGCTATAATGAAACAATCAGACTGAAATGATAGTCGGTACAACTATTTTTTTTTCCGCGCAAAGTTCTTTTTTACACGATTCAACAAAACAGAAGCAATTCTCACCTTAACAGTGGTCATGAGTGAATTGAAGATGGTGGAAATATATTCTGGATAAAGTATTATCTGATATAAACGTCTAGTTGAAAATGAAATGAAAGCTAACATATCCAAGCTAGGTCGAAACCTGCTTCAAACATAGAAAGATTAACCATTTCACTCAATGTGGTTCTAACTTTTAAGTCTGTGGATGAAACTCTATTGTGTGACCATTCGAATGAAAGCTATTGAGCAGTACTTTCACGTGGTGCTGTTTGTTTTTGACAATTTCGCAAAATGAAATTCAAGATTTTCCCCTTAGTTTTGAGTTTAGCATCTTAGCACTCTTGGGAGTGAAAGGGTTAAAAAGCATCACGTTTGTTTTCCCGCGTACGGCAAAAATCCCACTTTTGCCGTCTGCGTTAGCCACTTGTATGTCGAATGGTATCGGAGTGTTTCGAGTTTGTTTGAACGTATGAATTTTTGCCTTTTTCCTGATAGACGAGAAAAAGTAAACAAAAACAAACGGAAAGCTAACGTTTGCCGTTTGCCGTAGAACCTCGTGCTTTAAAAACTCTCTAGTATTATCGTTCAATTTTCAACGTATTTCCTTCGTTTTTGCCCCAGTTACAAAATGACACAGTCACTATCAATTTATCGTATTTATACATTTGCCAGACCAAATGTGTTTGTGTGGGAGACGCGGTGGCTTAATGGTTAGCGCGTTGGATTCCGGATCGAGCGGCCTGGGTTTGAGCCCTGGCCGGGGTCACTGTGCTGCGTTCTTGGGCAAGACACTTTACTCTCACAGTGGGTACCGGCGAACTGTTAGGGCAGTCTAACAAAATACTGGGGGTAACCTGGCGTTGGACTAGCATCCCACCCAGAGGGAGTAGCAATATAATCTTAGTCGGCTTCATGTTATGGAAACCAGGATACGCCCCGGCAGTGGGGGCCAGTTTGACCCAGAACGGCTTTACCAGACTAAATGTAATTTTCGATAAATTTTTCTAATACTGAATTAAACGTAAACAAAGATCTCCTTATACGGATATACAGAAGAAGACTATCTTCATCAATGACGATACGGTAGTAAATACCACTAACACTTATTAAGATAGACTCGCAAATTAAATTATTAGAAAGAACAAGTGTCAGTGTTAATTGTATACAGTCACTAATGCCTATGTCAAGGTCACTTCAAACTTTAACAAAAGAAAATTAAGATTGTGTTCAAAACTACAAATGATGTAAAATGTGTAAACACTAATCTAACTGTAGTGTCATTACTGTATTCCAGTGCAACTGAATAATATTCTGTTCCTGTGGATTTTGGAACCTTCGCATGCTCTTGATATTTTATAAGAAAATTTTATTCCCTGGCGAAGGAATTCCACGTTAAATTTCACGCGGTAAACCAACATAAATCATTTTTAAACGTGGAGCTCACATGTGTCACATTATTTTATGAAATCTTAATTTAAAAACCCACATACACAAAGTAATAAACAAACGGACAGTTCAACTCTAGAATTGCTTACCTAACTCTTTCCCAGCCGGACACTCTTCACACCAGCCTGACCTGTAAAAACAAGCATATCGGTAAGTTGATTTATACCAAACGCCAAATGTTATGCTATACTAGAGAGAATTCAAATTCACGTCACACTACAAGTCGATAACATAGATTACCCGGGGTGTCTCGGCTAACGACCACATACACACGAGACTTGACGATGGACTTTACAAAACATATTCCATAAGTCACTATTAAACTGAAGTCAAGATATGGCTCGGGAACGCTCCAAATGGCGGGAACACAAAATTAGAAGATAGCCATCTGTGTCATCTCGCCGACTCTCGTCAACTGTCGTCAACTCTCTTCAACTGTCGTCAACTCTCGACAATTCTCGTCAATTCTCGTCAATTCTCGTCAATTCTCGACAATTCTCGACAATTCTCGTCAATTCTCGACAATTCTCGTCAATTCTCTCGACAATTCTCGTCAAATCTCGTCCACTCTCGTCAACTCTCGACAATCTCGTCAAACTCGTCCGACTCTCGTCAACTCTCGTCAACTCTCGACAACTCTCGTCAACTCTCGTCAATTCTCGTCCTGATAAAGAGATTGGGGCGAGAATGAGCGCGTGAGTGTTACGTTTATAGTAATGTAAACACGGTCGAGTTACGCTGTCTTCGTGATTTTGTAAGGTAAGGCAAGCACTTAAAAAGCTAGAGTTGCTCTCCGTTGCGCCCCAGCAACTCTGACACTTCTCTCGTGCTCTCCAAACTTCCCTCGTGCATCATAACTCGATACAGTACACGCACGCTAAAGCATGAATCAATTGTTAATTGATATGCTATCTAATTTAGAGTTTTTATTTATAATTTTTTCAATTAACACCAGACGGTACAGTATTTGCATTATATTTGCACGTTTAATTTATTATTCTTTACACAAACAGACCAACCTTTTTCAAGAGGCAAAATCTCCCCTCCCTTCCCCCGTCCTAAAAAAATCAGGGTACGCACACGTGATAAAGCTTAATTAAAACCCGGCCAGGGCTTATTTCTGAAAGTTTACGGTAAATGTGTTAAAAATCCCAACTGACAGAACACCAACCAGTTGACTATTTTACATTAGCGTAGCCTGGAGTTGAATGTGGGTCACGGCAGCCAATGGTCAGAGAGCTGACATTTTTGGAAGCTGGGTAGCCCAGAATTCAAGCCCGCTTAATACTCATTGCATTCTAGAAGACCACATAAAAAAAACCACGCCCTACAAATAATTGTAATATTTTTGAAGAGATTAATTTCGCGCAAAATATGTATATTTTTTATATTTGTTTTGTTTTTTTGAAACATGTCTGAGCCTTTTCAAGGTGGAAGCGAACGCCATTATATCTTCCTACCAAATAAAACTCCAGTTAGGAGAAAATATCTATATTGCGAAAGTCTATTCGTCCTTTTCGCTTTCACCCAGTCAGTTTCCTCCTTTGACTTTTTGCCCTCGATGATTGTGAAAATGGAATAGAAAGTTCCCGTGGGAGCTAATTTGCCATCCTGCTGAATTCGAACAATCGATCGTTCAATAAAACCAAATGTTGCTAATTGTCGTGTCTTTTTGTTTGCTATTATTAGAACAATGCCCCACCACTTTCTTGCGTTAACCCTATAATTTCGCCATTGACACAAAAGCCGGAAAACACGAAAACTTCGCTGTAAATGTTGGAGTCGATGAAGTGGACATCAATCTATGTACAGTTTCAACTTGAGGGTTTTTTATTATTTTCATCGTGTAAACAAATGCAATTATTAAGGACACAGTGTGAGTGCGATCGGTTACAGAAACGAATAGCGTATGTGAGAAGGTTTGCTCATAAATCACTTAGCTCAATGAGCGAAACATTTTCACGCTGGTAAACACAATGGCGGTCTTTCGAACAAAGACGCGCATTCAACTGTGAGTCCTGCGAGAAGACAAAGACGTTTTAAAATCGCCCGTGATTTCACGTGTTTGGAACATGGAACAACAGTAAGGTCTGTAGTACCACAGAGCAAGGAGGTTCCCTGTACAAGACAAGAAGCTTTTTACGCTCAACAACAATACGAATACAGTCGAAAACAGCATGGTAGCTTGTGACGCGTCAACTGTAAAACAAATCCATAGAGAAACGTGTGAGAGAAAATTACATGGCTCTACTTCCCAGACAAGCCTACTTCATTGTTTCTATATTTTATACGATTATCTTTTTTATTTTGGCGAAAACAAGTGAACTTTAACTTCCGCCGAACTGGTCTAAAAAAATGTATATAATATACCGGCTAGTTTATTAGATCATTTTATTGGTAGTGGCATTAAGTGTTATATTAATTTTAACGATGGGTAAAGAAAATGAAACATATTGTTAGTTGGTTAAAACCTTTTCCTTTTCAAAAGGCTCAATTTTAATGAATTTGAATAACAAACTTACAACCTGAGAAATTAACGCAACTATGCCGATTTAAGTGAGGAGGGAAGTCCCAAGTAATTTTGGACGCATCAAAATTGCATAAAACGACGGCGCGACATTAGCAAAGTAAGAAAGGGCACGGCGTACATGTAATGATTTTAAAACTTTTAACAATGATACAATTTAACACATTTTTAATGGATAACATTTTAGCCTGCTATTTTTAGACATCTTTTTTATGAACATGAGAATTGTTGTAATTTTTAAAACAACGCAATGTTTAGGAGCTATTGAAATTCGGCGCTAAAATAAACGCAAGCATTTCAACGAATATTCCTTTAAATGCATGGTCAACTTGTAAAGATTGGCCATTTTCGCACTAGGGACAGGTAAATTAGACGAATATGAGGCCATTTTTACACTAGAGACATCGATATCTCGTCCGTCTCAAATAGCTTAGGCCCAATTTATACAGTCGTATTTCAGTCGCGTCGAATGTAATTCAAGCAGCAGAAATCTCGCTGGTATTACTTGATTCGACTACGTTGCAATACAGTACGAAGCAACGTGTTCTACTTTGCTATTTGTGTGGGCATTGCGCTGATTTAAAGCGATTTTAGCGAGTATTCTGGGACTTGAATTATATTCGACGCGACTGAGATGCGAAGTATAAATTGGGCCTTACTCGTCTAGCGAGAAAACGGGACAAATACAATTTAAGACGAATACTGAACTCTTCTTAAAGTTTATTCGTCTAGTTATCCGTCGGAAAGAAGACGGATAAAATCAGCCACTAGTTGTCCATCTAAAATGTTATCGTCCTCGAAGGATAATTCGTCATAGTATCAAAACAAGACAGGATAACTTGAATGTCTTGAAGTGAAAACGGCCAAATTCGTCAGGTTGTGTACTTATTTTTCAAACTTGAAATTGAACTGATCGGATTTCCCGCTAGAGTTAAAAAGTTTTAATTCATTGAACTATGATTCAACTAAAACATCTCGACTGTGATTTACACATTCGTATACTAATAAACTAAAAATTAAATTGCAAACAACCCCACCCCCTCCCCCCACAAAAAATGGAAGATTCTAGTCTGCGTGCAGTATTCAGCGCGCAGTTGACGCGAATTTCGTGGGCGAAGGGGAAAATATATCTCTTCTTTTTTCAACCAGGAAAAAAATCGCTCTATGGTACGAAACGATACATTTAAATGTCTCTTTAGACGAACTCGGAAAAAAGAACACAAGAAATAAACGCAAATACCTCAAAACCTCTGAAATTCTATTTAATAAAAAATAAAATAAATTAACAGGAGAAATGTTCGCATTAAAGGACCAAGCTTGTTTATGATGGACGTACGAGTGTTAAACATTGTTTTCTGTTGTTTAATTTATTTTTCGATGCGTTTTTAAAAGGCATCAGAACAACCCTCGTCAGTGTAAAGATGTTGTCACGTGACCTCAACTTACTCTCAACGTTTCTAAACAAAGTCAGTTCAGTTAAGGCAACTGGAGCGAAAGAGCAACTGCATTATTCACTAACCGAAACGTATTTCAGTATCAATTACTCTCTACACTACATCAATCGGAGACATACGCGTAAATCTGCTTATCGTCGATACAGTCGAAGCTCCCATAAGCGGACACTCTCGGGAAGCAGAAAAAGTGTCCACAACTGGAGCTGGCCGCTTACGGGAATGTCTAAATACAGCTGAGTTTGTATGAGCTAGAGTTCAAACGGGGTTTTGTCAAGGCGGCCATAAGTAGAGCTGTCCACTTACGTCAAGCGATTTTATGCCTCCAAATTATGTACTAACACTGGCAAGTTTTGATCTCGCCAAATTGAAGGTTAGCCCTTTGAGTCCAAAGATCGGAATCTTAATTCTCATCACCGAGCACCATACATCTCCTGTAACGCACGTTTGGTGGAACATCAAGTCAATATCGCAAATGATGATTTTCATATATTCTCAACACCTGTCTGTTTGAAAATGTATCGATTTTGCGAGGAGAAAATAGATGTTGATATTAATGATGACTATTGGGAATTGAAAGTTTAAAGTTCGTTTGTCTCGAAGCAAAATGAGCTTTTTTTACCAGCCCGCGGTTTATCAAGTAAAACATCAAGTGCCGGTTAGAACGCTGATTCAATCTTTCAGGAAAATTAATTGCTACACGATCTGGGTCATTGTCTATGCTCACTTAACCACAGCTGTGGGAGTTCAATATTCAATTCTTAGTTTTCGCCACTTCCTGATATTTTAGTCGGCTAAGGACAGTTTTCATTAGTTTTATACACAGATCGAAAGCCGCTTGAACATTTTAAATGTCATGTTTAGCAGGAGAATTCCCGGCTTTCGGCAAAGGTGCGTCTTGCGCGCGACAGCCAGATTGAATCGTCAAAAATGTAATTCCCTTTTTATTCTGCTTTAAGAAACTTTAAATATCGTTTGCCGATGATGGCGGAGGCAAATGGTGCTGTTTGGTGGATGTTTGTATTTTGTATAAACAAGCTTATGAAAAATGTACGGGGGTGTGTTTAAGAAACAGCGAGGACCAGATGGTCGATTCCCAGGGCGAGAAAAGAGAAAACTACAAAACCTTTAAATTTCGGAAAGGCTCATTTAACTCGATTACAATATATCATAAATCTTTTATTTAAAATCGCTCAACCTTTTACTACTAAAAAAAATCGTAGATAATGTCAGTGAATTTTCAACAAAGAGAAAATAAAAACCTAAAGTTATGACGTGATGTCATGATTGATTAGCTATAATTTTCACTCACCTGTGCGAACAAAAAAATATGAAGTTCACAATTAAAAAAATCGAGTTTTATGGGCAGAATTTGAATCGAGCTTGTGTTATAAATTGAGGAAGAAAATCACAACATTTCCACGAGAAAAATTTGCTTCTCGATTCTGTATTCTTCTTTAGAGAAATTCATTTTAAAATGATAACTTTTAAAGTAGCATTTTTTCACTCGAAATACCCCCCGGTTCTGTTTTGGTTTCGTTCCATTATGAAAAAATCAATCCCATCTTTTGAGTCGCGACAGTAGGTCATCTCGCTTAATTTACCCAAACTTTAACACGATAATCTTACCGTAAAGCTCCCTGTTACGAGCTAATTCATATTCCATTTGCAGCGCGACAAAATAACGAGTATATCACGCGCATAGACCCACCGTGTAATAAGCCTGTTTATTCCGTCGAAATTACCGCAACTTTAGGCGAAAGAATCATTTAACCCGCGGATTTAAGTAGAGTTTTTCTCGCAGTCTAAGTGCGTAAAAGAAAATAATCGATGCGCACATGAACATTAAAATACCACTTCGAATTCGCTTTTAAAGGGTTGGGAAATGTTTTTAAATCTCATTAAATTTTGAACGGCGTATAAGGCGAAAGGTGCGAAGAAATTTAACGATTTTATTCAAACGCAGTTTGAAAGAAAACAAGTGTTAAATAGTGGACGCACCTTACTGTTCTCACCTACATAAAGGAAGTTGTTGTTATATCTATATATAAAGGGGAAAATACATTTTCATTTGGTAACAAGATGGACGAAAAAAAAATGTTGACCCGCCAAAAAAAAAATAAGATAAAATTTTCGACGATAGCAGTTTTGCCGCGCCTAAAAAAAGGGGTTGACTGATAATTTTCTAGTCAGGTACATGAAAAACGATGAAGTTTTAAGCTAGGTAACAACAAGGCCGGGGCATATTCGCTAACACTTGCATTTTGTGAAGTGAAAGTATCAAAGACTGCCGGATATTTCCTAATTGAAATTTACTTAGCTTAAATAAATGACCTGTGAAGAACGAATGGCTTTCTTTATAAACCACGGGCCATCTTTGTTCAAACAAACAAAGCTTGTCTTTTGTGGAGCGCTAATAGGTTAAGACGCAATCTTTTAACATATCGGTATGACATTTCGAGCTGGAGTTTTCAGGTTCCAATTTGGGCGCGCGACTCAAAGTATTTTCGCGTTAATGCCCTAAAGTTCTGTGCTTAAGTGAAATTCATTATTTAGTAGATTTTCAAACAGATTCGACGGGAGATTATTAAAATGTAATGAAGCTATTTTCGGGTTTACCATATGGTGGTTTTCATTGAAAATAACATCGCTCTGCGTTTGAAAGCGAACTAACAATGAATAAACGAATCGTTGATCACATTCGATTTTTTTGACAAATCAGTATATTTGTATCTTTAAACCTCCAGCTTCTTGAATCTCTAATAATCACCTGACACCTTTATTACCTCTATACACACTAGAAATCCCGACACGTCGTAAATGCAAGTTAATTTGATTCTTCCTTGATTAACTTGTCTCCTACTTCACTTTATTAAGTGGAGAATTTGCGCGAAACACCGCATTCAACTCCGATGTCGTATTCATATTTTATTTCATTCTAAGAAGCATTTTCTCCTACTTTAAGACTTCATCAGCTCTTTCGAGCTATCATTGGCTTAATACAGCCAAGACGTCAATAAAAGTGGATTCGTAAATGAGCCGATCATGTCTACTGTTGATCATTATGAACTGCTTGCACTGGCGCAAATTGGCGAATGTTTATTATTCCTTGCTGGAAACTTCACCTAGAAGCTCATTTCCAAAATTCACAGTTTTCATTACAATGACGCATCCGGCAGCTTGAATTTTTGCGCTGCTTATACTTTTAATTAGTTCCAAGTCATTAATTGAAAATGGGAACAATGTATTGTAATAATAATTAAATTGTAAGCTATATAATTGGATTGCTGCTAAGAAGTAGTCACTCTTTTTCGTGAACTCGGGTGGAGCGCACTAGTCAAGCAAGATGCACGCTTATGAAGGTTCTCAGTCCTCGTTCATCAATTCTATGTACAGGCCCAACTCAACTCTACAGCCTTCCAACCAGCAAAGCTACACGGGCTACAAATCTCAAACAGACTACCCCATGGCTGTACGCTTTGCCGACTCGCATCCTCTGCACAGCCTGTCCGCGTACAATTCTGGTTCATTCTCATTCTATCCTTGTGCTTCAAGTCACCGATACGTGCACGATCTAAACTGCAGCTACACGGCCGGTTCTCTCCATAGCGGTAAGATAAACTTATACACTATAACACTACTTTTCTCTAGCACTTAATCTGAATTCCTTAGATAAGTCAGCACCGCAATCTTGGCACTTCAAGTGCTCTAACCACCCACTGACTGCTACAGCGTCGTTCTTCAAATAACGCGGAAGAAAATAAGGTTCGGGGCAGTTTTTGTGAGTCGTCGAAGAAATACTTCAACGTTTTCGCGTTAGAACTTTTGCGAAAATGCTTGAACACTCTTGTAAGATTAATTATGAGCGATATACACGGGTCATGATGAAGATAAGAGCGCATTTTCCTGCAGAGTTGTAATTTGTTTAACTTTGGTAAATGATAATTTTCCATCACTTTCTCTCGATGAAAAACACCAATTTACTCTCGGAAAGCACGCGCGCAACGGCGTGAAAATCTGAGAAACGTGTGTGCTCCGTTTAAAAACCGCGTCTTGTAAAAACTGTTTTTGATACCTTGTTGATGACAATCTACTCTAATTTATTTTACACAGGATTTGTAGCCTGTCGCAGGCCGAAGAGAATCAGAACGGCTTTCACTCCGACGCAACTTCTACACTTGGAAAACGCTTTCGATAAGAACCACTACATCGTGGGAACTGAGCGTAAACAACTCGCCTCGTTTCTAAATCTCTCCGAGACGCAAATCAAAGTGTGGTTCCAAAACCGAAGGACAAAATGGAAACGACAACAAGCTGAAGAGAAAGCCTCGTCACAAGCAAAAAGCTCCGGAATCAGTGTCAACGAATGCCACGGCTTAAACAGCAGTGGCCCTATGCAGAACGAAGACAACGACCATTTGGTCTGATCTGACTAGAAGATACTTTTCATGAGTCTTCTTAAATGACAATTATAACAGAAGGAATCTAAATCACGGATAATTCTCGCTTTGCATGAAAAACGTTCGATTTGATGCTAAAAACTAAGTGCTCAAGTTTGATCGAACATGATCACTCGTTCTGGAACAATCTTTGCCCCGCCCTAGAGACCAAGGAACAGGATTCTCGGCACGTAATGCATGCATGATATCAAAGTTTGATACATAGGAACTTAAGGGAGGACCACGTCTGTTCTAAACCGAACAAAAGCTACTCTATACTGACGCGAAAATGCTTTCAGTCCAGTGATCGAAATATGAACTCTCTTAACAGACTTCTGCACATTCCTTTTTAATGTTAGTTCTAAGAACTTAGTTGTACATCAAGACAACATGATCCCCTAGTCGATGGTTTTCTGTATTCTCGTAACCTGTCTGCTTGACAAAGTGTTGATATTGTATGGAGAAATCGAATGTTAATCACTGTTAATAAATAATGAAGAAAAGTTTATACCTATCTTAATCTTTTTTTTGTAATCTTCGAAAATCTTACAACGCTTGAGGAAACTCTAAACATTCCCATATGCGGGGATAAGAAGGTATATCATTTACCACAACTAGAATCACAACCGTATGAAGTTAAGAAACCAGGGCAGAATTATAAGTAGTATTAAATATGAACTTAAGCCAGCCTTAAACGAATGACTGTCAGGTGTACAAATGAAAAAGTTCTGTAAAAACGAGACTATATAAGAGAGAGCGCGATTGTTGTAAAATTGTATTGTACATATAATAGATTTCAAAATACCCTCTGTAATATACATTAGCTGGCCAGCTTCGAGACTAGAATCGAAAGTTGTAAATTTTTGCTGGAATAACAGAAAAGAAATAAAGATTTTGCAAACTTATAAACTGTTGTGTGTTGGCCCCTCACCAAGAGTTCAACTGGGGTTTCTGGAATAAAACCTACAATTCTAGGCCGTAGAGAGTTCTTGACAAAATATAGAATTTCTTTCAGAATTTACAGATCTAAAAGACGCAAAAGAGAAATTCGTATGATCCAGGGTCTATTACTAGGAAATCAAACCAAATTGTATTAGATCGCAAGCAGAGTTATAGAGAAATATTAATGTGATGAGAGGGACTCCAGTAGAGAAAGTATCGGTTCATGGATTTCTCAATGTGTATAATTATGTATATTAAAACAAAATATTGTGAATGCTTCGAGCTTTAGCTTGAGCCACCTGTTCTGAAGAATTGCGCACGGCCAAAAAGGGCGACTTTTCTATTCTTTCGTGGTGGCCGAGTAAAGTTCAATCTTTAAAATCACATAAAAGTCGCTGGAAAGTCCTATATTCTTTCTGCAGTCGTGAAATAAAAAGATGATTTCAAGGCGACTGTATAAGTACAATCGAAATTGCAATTTCTGTGTTAAGGATGTTTGTTTTTACAGTTCAGCGGAATAGAGGCCCAAACTCCAAGAAAAACTCTTAAGAAATGAACATATATAGTACAAATCAACGTTTATAATATCCAATTTATATCGACCTGTAATTTTTGGACTAATTTTAAATGATCTGGCCTTTAAAAGTCATTTAATGTCTTTGCCTTCATGCAATGGAAATAAAATCGACTAATGTAGGAGTTAATGAAAAATTTATACCCGTTAGGAACAATTTCAGCGCTGGGTACGGAATAATTCAGCTTTAGTAGCAGCAATTCTCGAATTAACTTTTGGTTTATTTTGCATAGAGCCTATTTAAGTTTGGCTTATCGAATTTTTGAGCTAATCGCCGACAGAAAACTGTCGAGAGCCATTAGTACTTGCGTGGGATAAATAGGAAATTGAACTGCTGTTGAAGCTATTAGAAAAACGCAGTTCAATTTATTCATTTTTCACTGTTATTCGTGATCAATTTGAAATTATCATTAGGGCGACGAAACGTAACAAATGATGAAACTTTGACATGATTTTTATCTTTAACCCAAGATCTTCCTCTCATAAATTCTGTACTGAATTTCATTCTTTCAAGGCAAGGATTACCCAAAACAAAATAATCGTTAAAAAAACTTTATTGAAATTAATTAAATTAGGTCTAACGACACATACACGCCTACAATAAATTGGAATTTGAAGGTGGAATAAACATAGACATGGTGTAAATGAATACAAAAAATAAGGTTCGGTGATTTGTACTTGTTAACGCTAGTTTAAGACTAGATATAACATTTTAAATTGAAGATTTAACTTTTCTGATCCAAACTTGTTCCTTATTTAACCCTTTCACTCCCAGAGTCAAAATGTGAGTCAATGTGGTTGTAGCTTTGAGGTCTGTGGCTGAAACCCTAGTGTGTGACCATTAAAATGAAAGCTATTGAGCAGTACTTTCATGTGGTTCTGATTATTATGCTGTACAAGGTGGTTATACCTTTTGAGTCTTTGGATGAAACCCTAGTATGTGACCATTCAAATGAAAGCTATTGAGCAGTACTTTCATGTGGTACTGCTTATTATGCTGTACAAGGTGGTTCTAACTTTTGAGTCTGTGGATGAAACCCTAGTGTGTGACCATTCAAATGAAAGCTATTGAGCAGTACGTTCATGTGGCACTTTTTACGTTTGACAATTTTGCCAAAAAAATTCAAGATTTTACCCTTAGTTTTGAACTTAGATTACGTTCGACATTTCGCTGTTAATATCGAAAAAGAATTCATTATAAGAATGTTAGATAAAATTAAGGGCAGCGATGAATTATCTGTAGTATTTGTCTCCCGTTAAAAATCTTACAGCTTCGTAATTTATTGATGCGGTAATTTTAAAGTTCCACTTAGCAAGGAAGTTCCAAAATCAGTGTAGATGGAATAGACTTAAATGCTCTAAATGTTCATAACGTTGAACAGCCCTGCACTGGACGAATATCCTTTTGACTCAACTGAGGTGTGTGGTAGAAAATATCAGCAGCTGAGATGTAGTTTTTTTGTGATTTTGAGAACCGTTTGATGATCCAGTTTATAAGATAGTCACATTTCTCTGAAATACAAAGCGAGAATTGTTATATTTGCACCGTTGCAACGCCACAATTCTGGAAGACGGCGATTGGAAGAAATTCAGTAAAGCCTTGGTCGAAAGCGAAACAACAATTCCGCAAAAATTTTCACACGAGAAAATTCTTGTATAATGATAGCGTTAGTTTACATGCTGGCAGGGGAGTGCAAAGGGAATTTAACAGATTAAACAGGCATAAAGGATTTTTAGAAGTCGTTAGGCTGTATAATTCAGGGTAAACTTTCATTTTTTCGTCCGAAGACTACAACATGGGAAATTGACAACATTAAGTTTTAAAAATACAAACAAAAATGATACATACTACAGTGTTAAAGTCTTCAAACGCACATTAATAAAGCTTGACAATCACTCAATTCTTCGCGGAAAAATACATCGATCATTTTTTTCAATATGAACAAGCTTCGTTTGTCACCATGGCAACCTCGTGTCTACACAATGCTTTGCGGCCTTGTCCACTCCCAGAACAAAACAACTCATGTTTTTTTTTCTCATAGCATGTCTTTTAAAGTGCAACTTTAATTGCCATGGTATTATGAAATGATTCATTGAGTGAGTTCAGGAAAAAGAAAAAGAAAACGCTTCGGGGAAAACTGTCCAAACTCGCTCTGTCATTTTTCCATCGTTGAAGGAACTGGGGGAACACTGTTCAAAGTACGAAGATTAGTCTTTACTTAGCAATTAATCACTTTATTCATCCCAGAAACTTGTTAAACCAGAGGTGTCATAATTATCACTGAGAAAATCCCCTTTCCTCCTTTTTAACACGTTTCAATGCTTGACTCTTGATGTGTGTAAAATTTCTTCGTCTTTGAAAGCCCTCATCAGCTGTGGAGGTGTGGTACAACAAGCCGTGTTCGCTTTGTCTAAAATCAACTTCACTGAAGCCGTTTTGTATTTTCGATTGTTGCTTTAATGCGAGGTAGTTTCCGCCACAGCATAAGAGTCATTCCCACGAGAAAATGGGCGCACCAAAGTGGTCGCAATTACCGAGGCTGGTCTGTAATCTAATAGAGCTTACAATTGTCTGTGACCATGTTGTTTTTGCGCAAAGTTACACGAGGCAACAATACTGTGGCGGGCGTTCTTTTAACGGAGCGTTGTAGAAGTAATACGAGTTCTAAGGCAGGTCATTGTTAAACTGGAATTAAAAACATCGATTGTATCAAGATATAGTTACCGTAAGCGTTCAACACAAACATAAGGCTAGAAAAAAATACATTTCAACATCTGGCAACTTAAACAAACCGATTATTCGGTCCGATACGAATTTCAAGACAAAAATCACAACCTATGTTCTGTATTAACTAACGTACATGTAAAAAAAGAAGTTGAATGTCTGAATATTATACCTAAATTTGATCCTAACTAGCACCAAAATATAAATCATAACGCAATTATATATAAAAATTGATTATGCGTAATTTTAGTTCAAAATGGGATTCACAATTTTCAGATAAAAATACGACATTGTTCTATTTTGGGATTTTGGGATTTTCTTTTCGACTTATTGAAAAATATGATAATCAATTTTTCACTATCAGAAATCAGTTGAGTATTTTACATAGAAATTCCAGACTAAAAGCAGTTATATTCATGCCTTGATAGAGACGTGACATTTTTAAAGTAATCGAAGGAGCAATATTGGTGACTGTATTAAATACAAAATTAAATAACAAGATACATTAGGGAAGATGCAATTATTGCCGCGGGCTGTATCTACCCATACAGGTGTCAGCAACTTTAAGAAACACTGACAATTTCCTCTGAACATATTACTCCAAAAGTTAAGTCAACTTTGATATTGCAAAACAATTACATAAACCAACCGCTGAAAAAAAACTACAAACGACTTTTTAATTGATTTTCCGTCATTTTATTTCAGAGAGATTTAATAGCCATTTTGCGGTGAACGCAAGACGAAGTTACAAAAACAAGAAGTGTTAATAAGATACGAGAAGTTTCGATTGCGTTATAAACATGCAATATTCATTATAATAAAAGAAACTGGTATATTCGAAGCTCATTGTCACTCACTTAAACTGGAGGACAAATCTAAACTATCTTTATCGGGCGACGTTGCCACGCTTGAGTGACATTGATGAAAAGATAATTTCACGCTTTTTGTTGGTAAATGGAGGCTTAAGCTGCGATCAAAGGCAAACGACAGCAACTCCCAGCCCACCAGAAGGCAAGAGTGCCAACTCATTGTCCTGCTAAATTCAAAATTAATTTGCGCCTTGCCTAACACGAAGCAGTAAATTGTTCTCTGTTGTAGAAAATCAACGGAGGTATTAGCGAGTAAATGTGAGGATTAACGAAATCAAGTAATATCTCGAAGCGCTGAGGTGATGGGGGCAATATATTCGCTCTTAAAGACAAGCGTGCAGGGCATCCAACGGGCAGGAACATAGAAAAAGAGTCCATTTCTATCATCCCCGAAGCGTGCCATAAAACCAATTGAAGCGTCCTTAATGTTAAAGCAATTATGCAAGGAACAAGCAACAATTAAAAATTTCCACGTGTTTATCTAAGTGAGGCCCGCGGAACTATTGTTCGTTACTCAACGACCAAATCATCGCTTTGTTGAAGTTTCTTTTGTCAAAGAGAAAGACAAACTCGCATTATTGAAGAAAATGGTTGGCCATTGTGATAGCGACTCAATCATGTGTCCCCACAATGGACAACCTCCTGGGCTTGTGTTCGTCTTTAGCGATCAGAGTTCTGCAACTCGCCTAGAGTTAGTATGAGTGGGAATTTGTCATCTGTGTTTTAAAAAACATCTTACACTGAATGAGTGGATTTTTACAGTTTGAACTGGGAGAAGAATGGCGCGTAATGTTTTTATGTGTTATTATTGGCTCGCCTTGTCTAATTAGCGACATTAAAACATTAAAGGCTTCAAAATGTTTGTAGTTCATCCAAAGTCTTGACGTAGTTTGGTGAGTTTGACAAGGCCCAAGAGAAAAGGCAAGAAAGTTGATTATCAGTTGTCTTACTGTCCTTACTTAACATGATCCTCAGGTTATGGTTTAAAAGTAAATTTGGTGCTAGACAAGTAGCCTTTCGTTCATAAGCAGAAAACCTTTTGCGAGAATGAATTCCGGCAATTCATAATTTCTCGCATAAAGTTCTCCGCTTGTGTATGAAAAATGAAAAGTGCTCATTCATCAAATTTGCTTCCAACCGTTATCTGACAGTGACACTTTAATTAAAACCTTTTCAATCCAAAGAAATATTAATTCATCTTGTTATCCAAATCCACTCAACAGAGTACAAATATCCTGCGATATTTGTACTCGTAAAATATTCCACGATATTTGTACAGTCGAAGCTCCCGTAAGCGGACACCCTCGCGAAGCAGAAAAAGTGTCCGCAACTGGAACTGGCCGCTTACGGGAATGTGTACAATACAGAGTTTGTATGAGCTAGAGTTCAAAGGCGGCCGTAAGTAGAGCTGTCCGCTTACGAAAGTGTCCGCTCGCCCACAACAAACCAGTTAAACAGGTCCTCTTAGTTCTAGTGACTGCGCGCAACACTAAAGGCAGTCCAAAGTCTACATTTCGGGCAAGACAAAACCTTGGATAATAAATCTCTTTTTAGACATTTTAGTATGAATTTTAAGAAAAAGTTTTTGTCGAAACAGGTTTTTGAAACTCAAAAACGTTGTTTTTTTCTTATAAAATTGTTACTAGTTTGCTGTTATCTCGACATTTTAGTATGAAGTATTTCTTTACACTTTTACTCATCATTTGCATCATGACTGGCCCTGCGGGCTCACTAAAATACAACAATAAGACGTCGCCACATGCAGCGATACTACATAAATTTCTTTCACTCGGTTGGTTCCGTCCGAGAATTTGGTGATAGGTCAAGACATTATCCTCTAAGTTGATGATTTTCTTTATTCTCATCACCTGTCTGCTTGACAATGTATTGATATTGTTAGGAGAAATTATATGTGAATCACTTTTGAATAAAGAGTTAAAGCGAACTGTTGCTGCCGCATAATTGTTTTGTTCAATCGCATATTTTGTATGTTTTGTTCGCATTTTTTCACGCATGAATTTTATTACGTATCATTTTCTGTCAGATTCTTTTCGCATAATTTCGCTTTTTCAGTTTCGTTTTGAATCATTTCCGTTAGTTTGTTCTTCATTAGTTTGTTCTATCGCATCACGTAACTTGTATCTTCGTTCCATCGTCTCTCGTGTTAATTCTTGGATTTCATACAACGTTTGTAAGTGTCTATTTCGTCATTTTAGGTCGTTTCGTTGTTCATTTTAGTGTCAATTTCTGTTCGCTTACTTGTAGTTACAACATGTATTTTGTTTATTTATTTATTTATTCATCTAGCAACCGTATTTCAAGATTAAATGTGCCTTTTGGATTTTTGAAAGCGCGTTGGACGTTTTGATTTTGCCCCAATACGAACGTTATAGTGGAAAGTTACACGCAGTAGCAATGCAAGGCATTGTTTTATTCATAAATCTTACGTATTTCTTGGGGTTAGAATACGTTCTCTTCACGGCAAGCCCTTTTTCCCTTCTTTTTGATTGGTTCAAAGACCACTATGTCAATCTGCAAAATACTGCTTTATAACTGCTACAAATAATACTCTGCTCGTGCGCACTACCGTTTCCCGTGCCAATATTCTGCTCATGCGCATAACCAATCTCGTTCCCAGAGCCCTCGTTACCCTTATCCAGCGGCAGGAACGGGCAACAAGGACCTCTGGGGGAAGCGATCCACCATGACAGGATTCTTGGACTTCCGATTCCACTGCGCATGTGTTCAACTCCATGTTTCAAGCACACAAGATTCTTGGACTTCCAGTTTGCATGCGCAGTAGCACCGGAAGTCCAAGAATCCGGAAGTCCATTCTCGTCCCCAGAGTCCACGATCCTCTGACCAAAAAGATCGCGGACTCTGGGACGAGAATGCTTAGAGACAAAAGAAAGGCCGCGTGCATTTTGCACTACATTTTAAAAGCGGCGAAAAACAAGTTCACTAATCGAATGATAAAACAATTATTTGTCTCTCAGATCAATTACTAGGCACTGACAAATCTCGATATTTTGATCAACCTTTGTCCATTTCGTAATAATGCTCAGGTCTGAAGAGGGGATATATTTAGCTTCATTTTAAATTACTTATTGATTTTATTGTGTGCTCAATCTGTCGTATCTATAAAATACATTAATGAGAAACATATATAAACAAAAAATTTAAAATAAGCCTAAATAAATAAATATAATAATCTTAATAAGAATTTTTCAGTTCGAACACAAGCCATTTACCATATATTGCTGGTTTGCAACCATTCCCGAGAGATTTAAATGACATAGACCCTGGCGGCCATGTTGGATGACAGGAACAATAAAGCTAATTAGAAATCTTTTGTTAATGGTCATCCAACATGGCGGCGATGACGTCAGTTGCAAACCAAGAATATAAAAATAAATTTTAAAATAAGCCTAAATAAATAGAGGTTATTCAGCGGAAAGTTGTGTAATACAGCTGGGTATTTTTACGAGTCAGTTTAAAAAAAAATAAACACTGACGAGTAAAAATGACAAGCCGTATTACACAACTTTCCGCTGAATAAATTGTTTATTATACGACATAATATCTTTCCTAAAATATAGGCTTTCAACAGTGTTTTCCGCAGCGCGTGGTCAGGGGGACTAAGCCCCGTGTAATAAGGTCTCATATTTGCTCTCGTCTTTGTGCGTATTCGCACTCTAAAATGCCATGTCGTATAATAAATAAATATATAATCTTAATAAGAATTTCTCAGTTCGAACACAAGCCATTTACCATTTCGTTTCTTGTGGCTTTTCTTCTGCTTTTTTGCCATGCACGTTGTACTATCTCCGTTGTTTTCAAGAAATGTTTGTCTTCAATATGGCACTAGCTTTTGTGCTCTTAAATATATGCGATCAGATGAGTGTATTCCCCAGGGGGGTACTCTGAATTTAAAGTGACGGGCAGGTGCGAAGGATTTTTTGTGTTTGAAAATTATTCACGATTTCGGAATTTTTGGGGGTAAGAAAATTTTTGCAAATATTTTTTTGGCTAGTTTGATTTTAGTAGGGATTTTTTGTGGTACAAAGATTTGCAGTAAAAACATTGTTATCGTATTTAGTGCTACCGTATTTAGTGCTATGCAGCCACTCTATTATTTTAAAATGTTTAAGGTGAAAAAATCTGCATGGGATTTTTTGGGGTTTAGTTTTGGTTCAGGGCATTATTTTGGGTTTCGAATCAAGCCCTAGGGATTTTTTTAGGTTTTAATTTATGTCCCCATTCGCACCTCCCCGTCACCTTAAGTCCGTAGTACCAACCCCCCCCCAACCCCCTCCCCCTGGGGTGTATTCACAGCGTGACTGACCCAAGTAACGCAATCCACCTTTGCTGACTTTTGTACTTGAGAATTGGGCCATTCCATTTAATATCCGCACCCCCCTATTGAGGGATAAGGAAATCCTAGGGAGGGGGTCTGGATATCAAATTTCCAAGGGGGTTAATGGCATTTTTCTTTGTTCTTCACATGTTTCCATGGTAATGCACAGATTTCCCGGGGAGGGGGGGGGGGGTATTGGCGTCTCTGAAATGTTTTAAAGGGGTCTTACAGAAATCCTCAATAGGGGGGTGCAGATATAAAATGGAATGGCCCATTGAGGTCACAAATTTTAAATCAAATATTGCCGTTCAAACCCAAATTTAGCCAACACTCCGTCTTACCTCTCGTTTCCTCTACGCTTCCTCTGCAAGCTCGTGACCAGCTTGCTCCAGCTCCGGGTCCATGCAGCTTCAATCGAAAATCTTTACACGTGAAGTAGCAAAACAAAACGCCGATTTAGTTTGAAATTGGCTTTCAAATTTGAGTTCGTGAATTGTTGAAAATCATTTCTTACCACCTATCTTCACAACAAGACTTCTTAGCATCTGCATGTTAAAAACTGTCCTTGATTTCAGGCAACGTACGACTCGCAAATCGTCGCACCGTCTGCACCGTCCACCATCTTGATTTACAGTCGTGCGAGAAATGAGCCCGCGGTCAATCTGGTCACAGAGTAACGCAACAGGCAAGTTAGTTTCCCGCCTTTTTCATTTTTTGTCCTTATCAAATGGACTTTTGACGAATTTTCCAAGAAAAGGTTCGTCACTCGGCGTTTCCTCTTGTCTTTTTCTCTTTTCTACATTTTACCATTGAGGAAAAATCGAGGCGACGAAAAGGATCGCAGCTTACTGCATGGGTCGTCACGCAACGTTTGCCGTGAAGAATGATATAGCTTTGTACAACAGTTCGTCGCGCAATCATTCAATTGCGTGACAAGCCAGAAGGTTCGATCAATTGATAGGCGATGTGTTACATGACAGCAACAAGCTGAATATTGAACGAGACCTTCCGTTTTAAAAACGTCAAATTTTACAGACGTTTAGACTGCAAAACAGTCCGTATTCTAGCGCAAGAGTCGGACTAAACGTGGCCCGAAAAGGATCTGGAACGAGCATGAAAATTACGAGTGGATTGGGGAGAGACCGTTTTGTCGTCCTTTCGGCGGATTAACAAATATATTTTCGGATGAAATCCGTTACCAAATTGCATCTTAAAATAGCAGTCTCATAATCGGCAATTATCTGAGGGAGAAGGTTATTTAGGATTTCTCGAATTGTGCTCAGTTTATCAGGCGTAGCTTAGGAGGCTTCAACAGCGAATTTTTCGCTCATTGCCAATGACTCAAGAGACGAAGACACGCAGACAAAAGATGGCATATAAATATCGCTTCCCCCTTCTCGCGAAAAGTGCCACGTTTATGGCATCATCGGTAGTCTCTCTTTTCTCGCCTCTTGTGAGGCTCGCGCGTGGATTATCGGCGCTTCGCGCCTTTCAATTCGCGCGTCGCGCACAATATCTCGAGAAAAAGAGAGACTGTTTTGCAGCAAAACGTTTGTATGTATGGGCAGCAACTCTTGTAATCATATGATGAGATACGTTTCCATGCCAAGTCACAAAGAAAAATGCAAAAAGAACTAAAACCATCATTAATAAACAAGTCTCTTTATTATTTCCTAAAAAATACATTTTTTTATAAATTATATTTTTAAATAAATACCGTTTTCTATGAATATTTTATATTATATTAATATAAGAGTCACACCACGAATATATGAGCTGTATTACAACTTATGAATTCTATATTAAATTATTGAATGTACTAATTACCATAAGGGAGTTTAAGCAAACCACGACGGTAGGCTCGATTTCCGCCGCTCTCTCGAGTCCGGTCTTCGTGCCTTCGGGAGATGAGCGTGGGCTCATTTTCCCGAACAGCGGCTGGTAATCGAGCCTAACCACGACGGCAACGGCAAGCTAAACACACTGTGTTTAGCTTGAAGCCGGTTCAGAAAGAGTGAGCAATAGCTCTGCGCGTGCGTGCGTTATCCAAATCTGGTACATTTCTTAGCCGTCCTCCGCAAAATGACCAAATTCTGTGTTTTATGGCGAACGTGAAACACGACGGCGAATTGTTCGCGTTCCATATATTGGAAACTGAACGCTGCCTTAACACATTCAGCTGAGGATAGCTCTGACACCGATAGATGAACTGAATGGAACTAGAGATTGGCGAGATTCTCAGTTAAGTAAAATATAAATTCATTTTTGTTGAATCTACGCTGTCCATATTCATTGCTGTCGTGCTTCCTTAAATTACTCCCTATTATAGAGTTTTTACGGCAGTATTGGTGTTCGCAAACCATAAAAAAATATGTTTACATAAGAATAAAGACCCAATAAAACTCATTTCTCATGCAAAGGAGAGAACACCAATATGGCTGCCGTGACGTCATGGGAAGACGGTTCCGGTCACCATTTCGACTATGGACAAACATGCTAGAAATTTGTCAAGTTTTATGGAAATTCAATGCGAAATATCCGTCCCAAAAATGATTCCCCAGAGTTCCAAAACAAAAATTAATAAATTAACCAAGATATTTTACGTAAAAGCAACTACTGTAGTTATAAAATGTAAAAATTGCCGAGAATAAAATAACGAGTAAGTCGTTAGGAAAATATCTCAGTTTTGATGGAAATAATATTATTAATACTGGATTTTTATAACGGCAAAAATGGCTGCTATTGATACTGTAACAAGCCTGGCAGGCTATATGCCGTATATCGACGAGTACATGTACTAATTTTCTTGAAACTGCATTAATAATTTATTTCTTAATTTAAGGAAGAAATGACGGTTTTGGAAAAGGAACCTGCTACAAACTTTAAAATATTGCCATCGTTAGTCATCGTCACTTCCTAATGCGTTCCTATCCTTTGTTGACTTATGTTTTTTTTTACACATGCTAACAACCCATGATGGTAAAATCGTAGTAAAAGGGGGTGAAGTAACAAAGAGATACGTACGATCGATTATTCAATTCATTCACCTAGTATTTTTCAACTTACTTGTACTCTTCCCGTTACATGTAATATTGTTTTTAATTTAATTTAGAATTGTACTGTAGTTATATTAATCAAAGTCCTGATCAATGTCCTCAAGATCTTCATCTTCATCAGATTCTGATATAACTGCAAAATAAACATACGATGATCACAACACTGTAATTGACTGACTGACAGACAGACAGACACAGAGACATAGACAGACACAGACAGACTGATTGACTGACAGACAGACAGACAGACTGATTGACTGTCTGTCTGCCTGACTGACTGACAGACAGACAGACAGACAGACTGACTGACTGTCTATCTGTCTGTCTGTCTGTCTGACTGTCTGACTGTCTGACTGTCTGAGGCAATTTTTGGAGTACTCGCGAAGTCTCGCGCTATCATCTGATTTGTTTAAAAAACAATCAGAATACCAAACACGACTGACTAGTTATAAACGAGTTTTTCCAGTCATACCTGTGGACATAGCGTCTATTTCTCCAAGTACCAGTTCAAGTTTGTTGACTGTTTCTATCGAGTCTCG
This sequence comes from Desmophyllum pertusum, assembly GCA_029204205.1. Lineage (NCBI taxonomy): Eukaryota > Metazoa > Cnidaria > Anthozoa > Scleractinia > Caryophylliidae > Desmophyllum > Desmophyllum pertusum. Next base: position 522,045 of record MU825906.1, read on the forward strand.
TCGAAGTCCTGCAGAAACGACCACTCACAATTAACAATCGTCATTCATAAGCTATTTAACAATTAGACGGCAAGCTCGAGGTTTCTATCAGTTGGCGACGAAGGGTGAAGCTCCGAGCCAACTACCAAAGCCAATAGAAGCCAAAAAAGCCAAAATATTGGGTGGGGGTGTGCCGCCGGGCTATAAAAACCCTTACCCTGTACCAGACCACAAAACGCTAATTTTGCGACCCTGTTCCAGATCAGACTAAATGTTAAAAAAAGATACCCTGTCACGGCAGACGATTTTAAACTATTTTTTCTAACCCAAAAGTCTAAACTAGTAAGCAGCACTGCGAACTTGTAGTTGTAAAGCTTCTTTCCTACGCGTTTCGTTTCGTCTGACACACATAATCCTATTCCAGAGTATCAATTAGCGATCTCAGTCTAGCCCTTCTGGGAAACTGATACCCTGTTCCAGACCAAAAAATGCCGTTTGTTATACCCTGTTCCAGACCAAACTGCTTAAAAAACCATACCCTGTCCAGCAGCAGAGCGTTTACCCGTCGTCCAATACACATGCTCGTGTATGTACAATTAGCTAAAGCCCCGGCTTAACGGTCTCAACATTTGTCTCAACATCCTCTCAACATTTGCCGAGTCAAGTTGAGAGATGTTGATACAATGCCGTGTCAAACGGCTTCAACAACCTCTCAACAAATTCTCAACAAGTGAGATGCGTGAGGTCTGGGACTCAGAACCAGATCCCGCTCGTCCACAGCCAATGTTAAGAGAAGTTGGGCAATGTTGAGAAGATGTTAGGACAAAATTTAAACGAAATCAAACTCTTCTCAACATAGCAGGTGTCAAACGGTCTCAAAATCGGCTCTCAACAAATGCTGAGAGAATGTTGAGCAAATGTTGAGATCGTTTGACAGGGGCTTAAAGCATTCTCGTTCCCAGATCCTCTGTTTCTTTTGGTCACGTGGTTGGCGAAACGGAGGCTCTGGTCTCAGCCGTTACCGGATGTCCGAAAATTCCGGACATCCATTCATTAATTCGTGTTGCGCATTCATTTTTTATCAGCCAATGAAAAAATTCGATTTTTTTCCTTGCGACCAGGGCTACTCGTTTCCGGCGCAAAGAAAAAAACGAGGAGCTCTGGGAACGAGGATGGGGCTTAAAGATGATTTCCAGTCCGTACTGCGCAGCCTCGGGTTTGTTTGAATTTGTTGATATGTGACACTTCGGTAATAGCGTACATGCAGTACATTGTAAATTTTTGAGTCCGCCATTACGGCTCGTTACGTTTAGGAATGCTCGATGAGCTGAAACATCGGTTTGGGAAAACGTCGAGGTTCTTCTACTCGTTATTATTGTTTGGCTAGGATATCTGACGTTAATAATGAAGAAAAAGGCAAGTTTGTTTTATTTTGGCTAGTATTTTCATTCCTTCGTTTGAGACTCAAAACATTGCAGGCCGAGATTGCGCAGTACGGACTAGAAATCATCTTTAAAGCAGTTTATAAAAGAATTAAACAAGAATGCCGTACCTTCTCTTGTTTTTCCTCCACTCGGCGTCCTGGGGTCTTTTACGCTCACACTTTGTCGCCGTATTTTAATTTCTGGTAATGAAGCTTTCTCTTTAGTCCTTATGCTTATCATTTTATCGACCAACGCCGCTCGTTTTATCGCATTTTTCCAAATGTCACGCAACTTTTGTTGAGCGTGTTGCGTGACTCCAGATTGCGTGTATTCGTGTCCATCCTCGGGGAGCCCATAGGCGTGGCGTGACACCTGAGGACACTCCAGTGCATTTACACTCACGTGGGATCGTCTGTGACGGCGTTCTTTGTCTTTGGAAAACCTGTCTCTTAAGCGTTTAAGTTCAGATCGATTTTTCTTGTCATCCTCTTGTCTTCGTTTGTACTCTTTTAAGCTGTAGTCTATTTCGGAGTGTAGTGTCCTGGTTTGCAGTGAGTTAATACTATTCTGTAGTCTCTGAGCCCTCAATGATCTTTCCGTAGAATTAGCGTAGATTCCTTTGAGTCTCTTAAACATCATCGCCTCCTTTTCATTCATTGCTACAACCTCGTTCTTCTTGCGCTCAGATTTTAACCCTGTGAAAGTCAACGGGCTTAAAATTGGGTCTCGTCCATTGTGGGCGGTACAGCCTTTTGAGTGCACGTTCGTTTGCTCTGCACGCATGTGGGCCCAGCTCTTGGCCCAAGATGGCTGTTCTCTGTCTTGTGTTTCAGTTCTACTGATTCCTGCCTTCCTGTTTCCTGGTCGTGGCTGGTCTTTGATTGGTGGAAGGTTTCTAACACGTGACTCCGTGGTGGATACTGCACGCCTGTTGAAGCCCATTTCTAAACTGGAAACTGATCACAAAAAATTCACTGAGTTGGGATAGGTTAAGAAACGTCAATACAGCGGTTTTTCAATTGAGTTTCGTAAAACCAAAACCAAAGCAATTACAATGGCCAATCATAAGAAACATAAGCAACAAAACGAACCATTTGAAATTCCATACTGATGACGTAGCTCTGCAGAGATCCGTTTAGTGTCTCTGATTGGTTGTTACTTGCGCGCAAAAATTCAAAACCGAGAGACAACCAATCAGAGATACTACATGGATCTCTGTAGAGCTACGTCATCAGTATGGAATTTTTCAGGTTGAATTTCAGACCTCTCCCTTGCGGCGAAGAATTGCGCGCGCGAACAGAGAGGTCTGTCGACTCAGCCTTCAAAAATAACGGTCCCATCTTCCCGCACAATAACTACATCACTCCCAGTGACTCATTCATTTCTGTTACATTCCATTGGCTGGTTGGGTAAGGTAAAAGGTAAAAGGTAAAAGGTAAAAGGTAAAGCCGTACTCGTGCCATACTGATCCACACTGCCGGAGCTTATCTCAGTTTCTGTAGCATGAAGCAGACTATTGTTACTCCCCCTGGATGGGATGCTAGTCCATCGCAGGTTATCCCCCAGCATTTTGTCTCCGGTATCCATTTGTACTCCTGGGTGGAGAGAGGCACTGTGAGAGTTAAGTGTCTTGCCCAAGAACACAACACAATGACCCCGGTCAACACTCGAACCCGGACAGTGCGATTCACTAACTATTAGGCCACCTCGTCTCACACAGGCTGGGAAGATCAGGTCATAAATGGACTGATAGCGGCTACCAGAGACGCCTTTACTTCGCTGATATCCAGCGAACTCAACCCCAACATTGACCGTAAAACCTTACATAAATGATCCATGTATTCATAAATCAATTGATAAACGTAAGTCTGATCTCTTGTTTCTCTTTGCATCAAGGATAATATTTTATATGCCAATCTTGGCAGTCAAACCGCGTTGGTACTTACGTCCAGCAGGTCTGGAATTTGGCCAGCTTCTAGCGGCAGTGTCCGGTACCACCACAGGGCGGTGCCTCTGAAATGACATCCAGGTTTCCCACGTTTCCCTCACCTGGTCGTTCTGGAAGCTAAACAAGAATAAACAGTAGTTTACGGATAAATTTCCGTAAAGTTCTTATAGTCGAAAAAAATCAGAAAGAAATTAAACCGACCCCAAAACTAAACAACAACATTCGCTTTCAGCTCAAAAATCTCTCCGTTTTTTACTTTCTGTACGCGCGATAAATAAACGTGCGTGAAATTTGCGCGAGCTAATTGCGCGACAATTTTAAAATGTGAAATTGACCAATCACGCGCACGCACGCGCGCTCTACAAGAACGTCTAAATAGGGGGACATGCGGACGGGAAGTCTACGAGAGGCAGGAGAAGAGAGGGCGGGAAGAGCGATTCCCAAGGTGGTGGGAACCGGGAGAGATCGGAAAAAAGTTCGCAACATTGCTTAATTTTGTGATATAACAAGCACAAAGAGGTGGGAACCACAATAGTAGCATAGTTTTAAATCAAATGTAGTGTTATTTTAATTTATTATATGACAAACTGGTCCACGATGAAAAGGAGCATTCTGATTGGTTCCCTGAGCGGTCCGAAGTTTGCAATACGGACCGCAAAGATGGACCGCTCACGAACTCATTTCGCCGAATTCCTTTTATGACACATTGAACAGAAGAAAACTGTTTTCTATTAAGTAGAAACATTTTTCCTCATGTCTGGTGGACAATTTTGGTTAAACATTTCGCAAAGTGGCCTGAAAAATGCAAGAATATAATATACTTAGCTTTGGTGCGCGCGCATTAGCCGAGAATGGTTGCATTAATTTCTCAGCAATTTTTTAAAAAGCCATTATAATAAAAACTTTATTGAACTAGCTTGTTCGCTCCGTATTGGGAAATATTGGTCGAGTTATTTTTTTGCAAGTTTATGGACCTCGCCTTCGGCTCGATCCATAAACTTGCAAAAAAATAACTCGACCAATATTTTCCCAATACGGACCTTACGCTAGTTCAATAACATCTATATATTTTCACACTTTTTTTTTTTTTTTTTTTAGATTTTGGTCTCCCCTTATTAATTAAATTATATTCTATATTATTATTAGTTTTGTATATTCTGTTGTCGAGCACTTTTATCATGAGCCCCTGGCTCGGGAGAATGGGCAACCACTCCCTGTGTAACGATTTAAAATAAATTATTACAATTATTATTAAAATTCGCTGAGTTAAGCTTGGTCACCGTTTTAGTATTCCATGCAGTTATTGATAGAAAACTATTGAAACGAAAATGTCAAGCGAAACATTGCCCGGGTAGTATAGCAGCTATTGTAAGCTCTACTATTTGAACTTCGTTTGAGATTTGTTCGATTTCAAGGTAACTCTGTACATCGCAAGATGATGATGATCAGATATCGTGACATAGCTCCTTTAAAAACGAAGTCGCAAGTTGTCAACGTGCGTCTACTTGCGACTTCACGTTGGTCAAGATCAAATTTGAGCCCAAGTAGACGCAAGTTTTTCACCCTTTGGCCACCCAGCGCAAGTTGTTTTCTTCTAATACTGAATTGCAGCCAGTGCAGGAGCATTGAAATAACTTTTTATGCACTGAACTTGTGTCATTCTTGTGTACACTTGCGAGTAAACTTAAAGCTCAAAGTTTACGTCTACTTGCGTCTCCTGTTTTGCCAGGGCTTAAAACATAGGTTATGGTGTCGGTTATGATAATACACGAACTCATAATGAGGGAAGTTTCCTTGATATATAGTTCCTCCTGCCCATATTTACTGAATTGAACCAGCATATATGCTGTTCTATTACACATAGGGTACTGTATAGGCCGAGAATTTGGAAGGCGCGGTCGGCCCAATGGCTAGTGTGAAGCCGATTCCGGATCGGGTTGTCCGGCCGGGGTTCGAGAGTGATCGGGGTCAATTCTGTTGTGTTCTTCGGCAAGACACTTTACTTGCACAGTACTGGCGAGTTGTGGACGCAACCTAACGAAATGCGATGGACTAGCATCCCATCCAGGGGAGTAGCGATACTCCGTGTCGCTTCATGCTATAGAAACCGGAGTGAAGCGCGCAGTGATCATATATCTGTCTCCTCCGATACTTAAGATTATTGGAACGGACCAGGCGGTAATTAAAATGTTAACATAACTTCTAATGGAAAATAACTGATAACACTAAAGAAGGCGAAAATACAATGTAATTATTTTCTTCGACAGTTCGATATAAGACTATGTACAAGTAAATGTATTTATGATTTATCATTGTATTTCAATTGTTGGTTTTATTTCATAAAAGAAATAGAAAACCGCCTCTTCTTGTTTTCATAGCCTGATGCAAACACTTACGGTCCCTATGTTTAAAATTTTCGAATCCAAACTTTCGTGCGTGTTTGAACACGCACGCCATTTTCTACTTCTCAATATAACAGCGTGGAACTAGTTAAAAACCTTTGAAAACACGTTGTTTGACACAAACAAGTCATTAATTTATTAACAGGAATTAATAACCGTATTTCCTTGAACCAATAAAGCTGCCATAAAGCAAAATTATCCCTTCCTTCAAATGAGCGTCCCTATATCCTCCCTGTCACGTCAGTTCCGAAACTCTTTTACCCTGATGCCTATTTTGCGAGGGAATATTTCGTTAATTTCGCTAGGCAATTACTAAAGGTTCGCGAAATGTTAACTCTAATTTACCCTTAGAAAGAATAGAAGAATTCAATTTTACCCGAGTGAATGACTCATCACATGTCGCGAAATTTACCCGAAAATTTCAACTCGCATTTTACAATATTTTCCTTCTAAACTTCGCGAAAATATACACGGCAATAAGCAAGATTCACGGAACCATTTCACTACAATACACTTCAGAAATATTCTTACGGTTTGTTTCCGCGTTCTACCTCAACCCAAAACCACATTTAGTACATTGCCCAGCAAATCGACGCCCTGGTCGAATTATCGTCCAACTCGAACATATACACATTCACTTCCTTGTGAGAATTAATTTAAGCAACAATTTAAGACTGAAACATCGCAACCTCTTCCTCAATTACAAGTGGAAATGGTCGAGAAGAAATAAATTTGCATATGTACGTTCTCTTGAAGTTGTATGATTGACATTACTGCCTATTTTTACTTAAAACGCGGAAGTCGTTGATAAGAAATGTTCTAAAACGGAAATCAAGAGAGATATTATTCAACTTCTGTCTACTTTTATGTGCACAGATTGAAAGAGGTGGACTCTTGGAGACGAGTTTTCGAGAGTTTGTCGCCTCATTGCATATTTACTCTCTCTTGAAAGGTTTAGTGCTGTTTGTTCTGAGCAAATGCAATTTTACACGCTGCAATCCTTTCTCTACGCATTATCCATGGCTATAAGCCCTATCACAACTAACTCAACTCTGATAATTAATCCGCTAATAATTTGCTAGCTTGGTATATGATAGTATACGATATATGGGCATATCAACAACGAGATCAACGCAATATATAGTCTATTTGCATCCTTGCATTGTCCGTAATGTATAGCAGTAATGTATATAGTTTTTATCGGTTTGTTGATATTCCCGGAAGAGCAAACATTTCCTCGGCCGCTATCAAAGAAAAAGAATGTCTACTAGTCTCGAAACTACTATAATCTGCTAGGAATTGTTATCATAAAAGCTCAAAGATTGCGCTCAACACTGGCCTTCTTGAATAATCAGTTAGCAGTTCAGTAATCCCAGGTTATTTCAATGATTTACCTTTTAACGCGATGTGCATCATCCTTCATTCCGCTTTCCACATAACTTCAACCATACGAAGGGGGTTCTTCATAGTGGCTGATTGCTCCTTTTCCGAAATCAGCCGAAAGAGACCCTCTTGTCTTCAACGCTTCAATATACACCGTCTGTTATATTTATCAACAAATGCCTCGGCAACAAGATGGAACAAAGACATCACTCCCGCATGCAAATTAGGAATTAAAATAGACAATGATAATCACTTTGTTGTTATTGTCCCACTGTAAGGTTTATCAGTAAAGCGTGAAGATGATGATTTCATAAATCTTTTCTGTGTAATATTAATTTAAGTCTACGGATAATCAAGGTCTTGTGCACGATCTACTCGCCTTTTTTTCTGGCATACCTGGGCATGTATTTTGGCAATTTCAGGGCCAGTTTTAATATTACTACCAAATACAAGCCATATCGTATTGTTTTAGACGAGTTTCACTCGAAGACAAATTTGTCAAACGCACGTGCATGTATGGGTTCTCGAGCCCCGTGGACACTAATAGACCTTGTGCGTTTTCGAAACGCTCCGTTTTTACCGAAAACGCATCAAAAGCTCTGTGTACACACTATCGTTTTCGCAGCGTTTACCCCCGTCCACACTAAAATGCTCGAATACCCTCGAAAACGAACGAAAACGCTACAACAGTCATCTGCGCATGCGGCAAATGGACGCGCCCACACAAGACCGCACAAGTGTTTGCGATGTGAATGACGTCAGCGTTTTCGAAGCCTCCGTTTTCGCTGTCCACACTAATACGATTGTGGCGTTATTAGTCGCTGCGTAGAAGACCAATACGATCAGGCTCCGTTGTCAAATGTCTCCACTCTGGACAACGTTTTCAAATGTATGCGTTTACGATGAAAACGGATGAAACCCATCAGCGTTTTCGATCGAAAACGCATTAGTGTGGACGAGGCCTAATCTCTTACAGCGGCACAGGAAATGAATTATAATAACTAATTGATGCAGTCGGCTTTGCTCACGGCAGCTCGTGCGGTATTTACTGCAAATTGCCTTCGTAGCCAACCGGCTCAGCTTCCGCCATATAATCTCATTGAATGGGAGAAAAAATAATGGGCTCCTGGTATAGTGCAATTATTTGTACATAGTCTACAGCCATGGCAAGCCGGATGCAAATCCAACCATGAGCACGAAAGATAATTTACAATTCGGTCGAAATATAAATTCTCCTTACAAATTTTCATACATTCCTTCTAATGTCAGTTTGAGAATTTGGTGTTACATCTAGACAATAGGGCCATTTATACGGCCCGGGGAGAAAATAAGACGCGTCTTATCTAAGACGCGACTTAAATAGGACGCGAACTGTACCGTTTATACGTTCGCGTCCTACATAAGACGCGAAGATCACGTATAAATGGTTCGCGTCTTATTTTTGATACAGCGCACTTATAGTTCACCGTCTTATTTAGGACGCGAAAGCATTTATACGAGGAAGTTCAAGTCTTATTTAAGACGCGGACACAATAAGAACAGCTGAAAACCCTGTTCTAAGATAAGACGCGTCTTATTTAAGTCGCGTCTAAAATAAGACACGAACGCTTATTTTGTACTATTTGTACGATCAGTTCGCGTCTTATTTAAGTCGCGTCTTAGATAAGACGCGTCTTATTTTCTCCCGTATAAATGGCGCTAATATCTCCTAGTTGATAATTTACTTTATTCTCATCACCTGTCTGCTTGACAATGTATTGATAATGTAAAGAGAAATTAGATGTGGATCACGCTAGCAAACAAAATGGTTGTTATAGTAATTGTGAACGACACATGCAATTCCAAAATTCATGAATAGGATGTTATGCTTTCACGCAGAAATCACAAATAATTAAATAAAAACAATTATTTTATAGTATAAAGCGTACCATGAAAGAATTTTGAGGATGTGTCGTTCCCCGAAATAGTTATTTTTAATATTAAAAATATAGAAGTTTGTCCCTAAAGGCCGTGGCAAACGAGGAAACATTGTTGCGGAAACGTTTCCCTGTTTGCCCGCACACGCAACATTTGTTGCGGACGCAAATTTTGCGTCCGAGACGCAAAAAATGTTTCTGAATTCCTTCAAAAACATTTTGCGTCCGCAACAAATGTTTCCCCGTTTGCTCGCCGAAACATTTCCGTCCGCAACATTGTTTCCGCAACAATGTTTCCTCGTTTGCCACGGCCTTAACGATCGAGGAGTTCCCGAGAGTTCTCGCTCTCGTTTGGCCGGAAACTCTCAATGCGCTCAATCTCGTGCGGTCTCATCGAAATTGAACCTGCTCAAATTGTTTCTTGAGAGTAGTCGAGAGTTTTCTCTCGTTTGGCCCGGGCTGACAATAGTCGCTGAAAGTTGAAGAAAACTCCGCTTGTTCTCGACAACTCTCGTTCTTAATTCGACCGGTTTTGTCAGAGCGAAAATGGAACATTTGGTGCTAAACAAATCGGCTTCAAAACCCACAACGGCGTTCAGCCGGTTTAGATCGACATACAAACAACATTTCCTCTAGAGCCTGCACATAGATATTAGTTCACTGCACAAACTTTTAAGATGAGTTATAATAGCAAATTAAAATCTTTGAGGCTAAGATATGAAGGAAACAGTCTAATTCTTGTTGAAACAAATTATATATATATAATGAATGGAATTTTGGATTTCAAGACAAGATGTGGCAGGCAGTTGAGCTCACGTTTGCAGTAGAGCTCGGGTTTAGCTATGCTATAGCAATGAAGCTTAGCTCACGCCATGCTAAATCTGCCGGTTCATCTCACTTACCTTCGATAACAAATTACGCATATTGTAAAGGCTTCTGTTTTCTCCTTCATTCATACATGCATATGAAAACAGAACATATGCCCGCAAAACGGCGAAAACAGGGACCTCCAATCGGATTAACAGCACTTTAGTGCCATTAACGGGCCTGTTCGATATTTGTGTCTGCCGGTTTTATAAGGCGGATTAAAACAAAAAAATGTCGTGAATGTTTTATTGTTTTATTTCCGGATTAAAGCCTACAATCTGTAGCTAATCCGTCACACAATTTGTTGTATAGGGACATTTTTGCTGTCCCCTTTGCACAAATTGCACGTGATCGCACGAAGCAAGTTAAAGAGACTCCGACCTGCCTCAAATCTTTCCTAAAGTCCCGAACAAACGATCTCAACATTTGTATCAACATTTGTCTCACATTCTCAACATATTTGATTTGTGGAGAGCCGATGTTGAGGCTGTTTTACACCCCCTTTGTCTCAACAACATTTCTTTTGTCGGATCAGCCGTTTTGTTCTCGAAATATTGAAGCCTTTTGACACGCTTAATGCGCAAATTTACTGTGCGAATCAAAAAAGCGTGAACACTTTGATTCAACTTTGACGTGATCAAACCGCAAGAAGAATAGTCAGGAAACTCAAATTGACACTTTGTTTTGCAGAAAAGCTTTGCGAAAATAGCAATAAAATAAATACAGGAAAAAATAAACACTTTTTGGCAAAGGAAAATCCAAGCTTAAATCGAAGTGTTCACGCTTTTCTGATTTGCACGGTAAATTGAAATATAATTTTCATTTCAGTGAAGACAGGGTTATAAAATCCGACTTAGAGTCTTACACTTTTGGACGCGCAGCCAAATAAATTACCCTTATAATTTGAGTTAAGCATCCTTAGTTATCTTTATGTGTGAAATGGAATGCACAAATATGAGGGGATTTTCAAAAGCTTCTTACAAGGAATAGCATATATGTTTTTTCATATATTCATCATGTCAATGAATACTATAGTGGATTAAATAGAATATTCGGAAATTAGTTTGACAGCGATGAAATTATTTCGAGATAATATCTGAAATGAACTCTCAAATATGATTGCAAGCTAACCGGATTAGAACAGCCACGCGCGAGCTAAAAAGTTCTTACCATTTAACCAAAAAAATTATAGAGATTTCGGAAGTTTGAAAACAAATGTTTCGGTACCTTTCCGGAAATTATTTCCCCGGTTGGAACGGAACGTTGAATTTCCCTGTTCTATAGCTTCTAACCCAGGGGCCCCTATCTCAGACTAAAAGGCCAAAATTGTAACCAGACATGGAAGTGCACAAATGGGATCCCATCTATCGCGTATACCCTATCTAGCGCAAAAACATACAGACAGTATACCTGGTAGCAACACCACCACCCCCCCCCCCCACCCCCCCCAATCCAGAACTCTAAGTCGTCTTTGTTGACATGACAACTGTACACTAATTTCTTTTCAGCCTGTAATGGCTTATTTTGGAAAGAACATTACCATTGTTCAAAAGTAACTCTAACCGGTTCTTCCGGCAAGTGATAAGAGCCCTTATCTACGTGCATTGTGCAGAGAAACGTTCGTTTCCTGTGGCTCTTACTCGTTTCCGAGTGCAGGATGTTAAAGTGCAACTAACCCCAAAAAGTTTTTTCGCTTAAATAAATTTCCTTGCTACCCTGATCACGTCTGCGAAAAAATTATCGCAATCGATAAAATCCCCGCGTTTCTACAGCCGTTTAAACTTGGAATTTTCTGTCCCACGACCGCGCATTATTTGGGTCCTGGGTCGAGATCTTGTGACGTAACGGCGGGAACGTTCTGAATAGCGATAAGAGGCTTTTGTGAGGGATTTACATTGTGTAGAAACTTCTTCGGATGATTTCTTTTTCTTTACGTCTTCATAACTATCGCAATTTTACCCACAAAGAAATATGTCTTCCAGCGACGGAAATTCGGAGTCGAACTATGATTCCGAAGATTCTGAGACATGTTTTATTCCGGAATACGACATGGAGGTGGAAGATGAGATCGAGTCGGCTGTTGTAGATCGCACAACAAGCAATGAAAGCCTCGATGAAATGGCATATATGTGTGCTGATGAACCCTTGGCGGGCGAAGAATGGCTAAAAAAGTACAACAAAGAAGTTAGAGAAAATGAGGATTTAGAACGAATGCTTCAAAAAAGAGTGGACGGCACGGAACATGTGAGGGATTCTTGGTGAGTCGCAAGTTGCCAAGTATTGCGTAAATGTAAACAAACGCGATTGCTGTCATGTCGCTACGAAATGTATTATTCGCATTCTCAGTGAAAATTAAACAGAACAGAATAGTGTTATTCTCTTACCTTTGTTGTAGGTGTTCATGTGGAAACTGCAAACATGATTCGCTTCAAAATCTTAGCGAATGCTACTGCTGTCGTACACCATATAACTGCTGTTTAGCGAGGTTACAATTTATATGCCATCCAATAAAGCTTGTTTTGGCTCTGTCCTATTTAAGTATTGGTCCATGCTTAAAGTTTGTATATCGAGAGTTTATAGAGAAGTGTATTAAGAGTTGCTTGAGACGCAGCCAAGAGATAGTCGATCGATTGAAAATCGGCTTGCTCCGCGCGCGGTCTGCTCGGACCTGGAAATTGAAGCAAAGCTGAAAGGAAACAAGCCACATCACTACAGTTTTGACATCCTGAAACGTTTGTCGTTGCTACTCCAAATAACCACCATAGTGAACTAAGTTAATTTTGAGGTAAAAACCGTCAAATAAATGACTTTTTCTTCCTCGGTAAGCGAAATGGAAGTGGTACTCCCACGGTCGTCCGCATTAATGTTACAATGAGTATACGGTTTATCGCACCGCTTTAATATTTCCCGGCCTCAGAAAAACTTTTGGAGTTCAAATCTTTTGTCATTTTTACTATTTTATCTTTCAAAAGAAATTCGTCTTTGACTTTCACCAATATTCCCGAAATTGCTTCGCACGAGGAAGAAACTACGCCATTACAGATGCGCGATATCACGGATCGACGCTCGAGCTACTGAATTTCGTGGGCTGACATTTCTGGCTATCTTTTAGCAGCGATGGAGATAGGTTCTCGGTAAAATTTGGTCGAATTGCTAGTTGGCTTTGACCGGGTTAAATAGCCTTTGGAAGTCGGCCTGCTAGAAGTGCGCGGACAAATTTCAGAGTTCTTGATCAATGGCTCTCACAGTCCCACTTTATACTTCGCTCGTTTGAGATTACAAAATCCATCGTCTTTTTCGTATTTATCGACGATCGCTATAAAATGGTATAGTATACCTTTCTTTAAATCTGGGGTGTTGCTGCAACGGCCAATAACGCACCTGGAAGGCGTTTCTACACACTTTTCGAATGTGTATCGCATCTTCCTTAAGGAAATGAGTGGACGCGAAGGATCTAAGGTTCCCGGGCTTACGTCACAAGCCGCTAAACTCATTCCCAGTCAAAAACCAACCTCGATAAGGAGAGAGAGCCTGGAATCGAGGTTGGTCAAAAACGCGGTCGTGAACAAAAATGGAGGCGTTTTTGGTGACTTTGCTCGGGCACAGAAAATCGAGGATTCAACCAAATCCAAAACAAATTTCGCAGTTAAGTTTCAAATAACAAGTACATTTATTTAAACGAATAAAAATTTTTGGGGTTAGTTGCACTTTAAAGAATGGCGGCGTTTTCATTGTGGCTATGCTCGCCAGAGAGTTAAATGATCGTTTTCTCGTAAATGAGCGTGGTGACTTATCATTTTTTTCGCATATTTCAAGTCAAGTAATCATCTTCTTTCTATACAAGGAGTATAGACCAATTCCCAGTGCAGAAAAATTAATAATCACTGGAAACGTGAAAAAATACGTGTTTTGGATTGATTTTGTAAGGAATTAGTAGGACGTATTTTTAGTCGATTATATCTCTTTCGCGGGACTGGTGACCTATTCTTTTTATTCTATATTTTGAAACATTACATCGCAATGTTCAACTAGGGAAAGTTTCAGAAACTTTCTAGTGCAACTTTATTTCGATGGAATAACCTTAACCAAGCGTCTCTTGCCTTAACGTAGATTACAAAATGGACAAACTCCACATTTGGCTCAGATTCCATTCAAATTTTACGAAACCCTTTGTTACAACATGGAATAACGTTTGAGATTGCTTCCTAAAGTTTTTATCGCGGCATCACGCGGGTGCGTGATAACGCTTGATAGCATAACAGAACTGATGCTGTCATCTTGTCGTGAAAAAAAAATTCAAAAGCTCCAACGTGACATCAATCAAAATGGTTGTGCAACAAGTTTGGCATTTGCTGTTTTGAGACCGTAAAGTTCTAGGAGATTGATTGAAACTTCTGCGTCAGTTTATAAATGAGTTTAAGTGGAGATTGTTTCGCAAACAAAGAGTATAACAATAGCGAAAGTATTCATTATAATGCAGCCAGAAAAAACCGTTGATTATGGTAAAAGCAAAGTTTGCCTGTTTATGTTTCTACTGGAGCACTCCGATAGAACGCATAATTGTGCTACGAACAAGTGTGACGGCGTCAGGGAAGCTACGAAACATGGCGGCCGTATCAATGTTATTTTAGGCTGTTATTTTAACTGTTACAAGAAATTGAAGCTAATTACAGTACCAGTTGTGGAATCTCTAAAATATGAAAAACAAAAACTTTATGAAAAACAAACGAGCTTTGTCAACAAAGCTTACATGAATTACCGTGCGAACTTTAAAAGCGAAATGAGGTCTGTTTTTGCAGGCTATACTTCCTTATACTTAGGCCTTTACGCGATGTGGCGCAAACCAATGTACCCAAGAGTTCTTACAGTTGTAAAACTGTGATCACTAAGTCGCGATAAATTGCATTTATGAACGAACAATGACGAATGACAACTGTTTTGGGCGACTGAGCAGAATAAATATAAACTGACGGCTTGTGCTGCAAAACAATCAAAACTAGCGCTTTTCATCTTGTGAAACAATCACACGTAAACCATGTTTTGAATGCATGCATGAGTAAGCGTTGACTGTTTCAATGAGGACAATACTACAACCTACACACCGCACTGCACTTCTGTCAAGAGCACTCTTGTTGACAATTTCAATTCATCGCAAAAATCTAGCCGCAGCAATTATCGAAGCATCAATCTGGAGCGAGGTTATACAGGGTCAATATAAACACTTCACAATGTCCAACGAAGCAGCTTTGCTAAATTATGAACAAGATACTGTACGCGTGTCGCGTCCCGTCCCCAGGGGCACCCAACGGATCGTTTCGGTGGAATATCTGTTCGGGAGGCCTATAATCGCCTCAGATATTCGGTTAAGGAAATGTCATCTCAAACTTTCGTAATATGGGAAAATTAATGCCTTTTGTTTTCGGAGAGATAAAAATGTCGTTTTGGGTACAAAAAAATGTCAGCTAGGATTTTCGGAAAGGCAAATTCAGCTCGTAAATTCGGGTAATAAGAGTTCAATCCCTAAAATTTTCTGTTGTTTGAAAGTTCAGCTAACGTATCCGAAAAGAAACATTTTTCTTAGCGATTAAAAATAAGCCATTAAACTGCACAAAAAGCACAATTATAACGTAAAAACAACGTTCCGACACCTACAAGAAAATTTTGTCGTTGGGTGCCCCTGCGTCCCGCGTTTCATTCGCTTGCGGGATCGTAAATTTCCAACAGAACTAACCTGATGAACTCGCTATATTAACGTTATATTTGAAGGAAAACAACAAACTTACTTGGGGCATACTGACAAAGATGCATACGAAGTTTTGGGTCTGCGATTTTCCAAAGACATTGTTTTAAATATCGCCAGCTGTAGACTCAACTCAACCAAATAGCCGCTGAAGATGTCATTGGGGCTTTTTTATCTGCCAGCGAAGTCCTTCACTTGAAGAAGACAGTCGTAAGATTCAGACGAGAGAAATGTGCTGTATACACTCTTGTCGACTCTCTACCCTCGTTTTGTTTCCGCGACGACTGATGAAATACGACACGGTAACTTGGAGAAATTAAACAAAACGGATGAACTGGCACGTCTTTCCGAGTTCATGCCATGAATGAATCAAATGATTTACATTTCCCGTGGGGAGGTTATACACTTGAATGTGTACTCTGTTGCTAGGAAACGCTACACGTAACCCAGCAACAAACGAAATCCCAGGGGTAACAACGCCCTGGGCACTTGTAGTTCGACGGAAAACGAGCAGGAAAACTGGAAAACGAGATTGTTCACAGTTTGAGCAGCAGTAACCAGCAGTAACCCACGTTCCTGTCGAAAATTGAACACAATTTCACATCTTTTGATTCAACCGCATAATCGAAGGGTCATGACACCGGACTTTTTAATTAATTTGCAGCATTTCTGTTTAATTAATTTACAGTCTTGCTGTAGCTTTGAGCAAATGATTATCAAACCACTTTACTGACAAACTCGAACGGTACCTTACAAAGGGACAGTAATGACAGCATTGTTTGTTTTTCTTTTGTGTTCGTCATTTGGAGCAATTAAGAAACCAAACGGAACAAGAGTGTACAACGAAAGAACACAAAGGGTTTTCATTTACATACAAAGGTCGTGAAGTTTTTTTTTTTTTTTCAAATATAATCCGGGAAAGCTAAATCCGTCTTAGTGTGCTTATCGCTCGCCGGTATCCTTGCTGGCGCGAGCGATATATAACTTAACACTAAGTCAACTTTACTAGAAATGCACATTATACATTAGTGCAAAGTTTTAAAAACAAACAACATTTTTACAACAAAAAAAACTCATAAGCTAATCATTCATGTTGTTGTTTTTAACCGGTAAACTTTGAAAGCGCACGTTATTCTAGACGGAAATTGTAGAGATTAAGTGGATTAATACTGAGTTTATGTCACTTATAATACCCTTAGCAGACAGTGAGATAATGTTCTTGAAATCGAGTTCTTTCCGCCGGTTCAACTGCACGACACAAGTTTCTTGGACAGAGACGAGAATACAGACTTGATACCAACGCCAGAACAGCAACTAAAGCCAACCGCTCAATGTAGAACGCATTTCAAACAAATTCGGGTTTAGTTTCAAGTTTTTCGATGAAGGAGCATTTTGGCGCGAAAAACAACGGGCGTCAAGCGTACGTTGTTCAGACGGAAGGCGATACTAATCGGAACAAAACGGACACGCGAGCGTTTACTTAGAGTATTGAAACAAGCTTTGTAAATTGACTGGCTCGGTTTAATAAAATTCTCTTTCATCCTGAGGTTGACAGGTTCACGACATGTTTTGTGTAGTCTTCATTCTTGCACGCAAATAGTCCGGGGGGAGGAGGTTAGCGGACCGTACAGTAACACTCAGTCCCGGACGTTCGACCCACAGTTCTCACACAAGGAGAAGCAACCCAAGATCTTCGGGTCGGGCTTCTCTAATTGACACCTGTACCCAGGGGGAGGGGGGGGGGGGGGGGGGGCCACCAAAAATAGGCCATTTCGATATATTAAAATTCTAACTTGGCTCCGAGGCTTAGGGAATAAAACAAAAGAATTATTTATTCATCCCTCAACCTCGATGTGATTTCTTTTCGATTTCTTTTGTTTTATTCCCTAAGCCTCGGAGCAAGTTAGAATTTTAATATATCGAAATTGGTCTATTCTGCAAGGGCCTACGGACAATGCAAAGGTACCGAACCCTGGTGGATCTAACCCGGCAGCAAATTTTAGAAGAATTTATAGAGTTGTTGAAAGAGCGCTTTAGCTTTCCGGGATGTGCACGTTGCCTAGCAACCTCTCTGAACGTGAAATCAGCAAACCGCAGGCTCAGTCTGCTCGGTTACATTGTCTCTGACATCCAAGAGTACAGTCAACTCTCTCTTAACGGACACCTCTATAAAACGGACACCTGGAGTTGGTCCCTACTGTTCATCAATCATTTTACTGTAACTGAACTCTCTTTAAGACAGACACCTCTCTAAAACGGACAACGGACACATTGAAACAGTCAACGGACAATTATTTTGGTTAGAAATTTCTTCAGAGCAGACAATAGATGTTGAATATGACAGAAAATACACTGAATTTTGAGAAGTAATGTTTACCTTAAAACTAGAAAAAACTAATATCCAGAGTTCGCTTTCAACCTGCGAAACCTGTCAATATTCGACACGTGGTATAATGAAGTGAAGCCTACACTTGCAGTTCGATCGTTCCTGCCTCATTGCTAATGTGCAAGTAAGTTAAGCCAGGTATCTAAACAAATAAGGGCTCACCTAACCCTCACCCAATAGACCTTTCTCCCGAATGGCCGTCGCAAATTCAAAATGATTAAAATTAAACTGAGCGGAAATTCAATACCAGCACCTGAAAGACCACCTCTTGTTTGGTAAATGTACAAAGTTTCGTTAGGTTAGGTTCTACCTGACTTGAGAAAACGGAAGTTGAAAACTGGAAAATTTAGAGACGTTTGTGTGACTAGAGGTATGGCGTATACCCCCAGGGTATAAGCATGGGTATATTGCTGATGTCAGGAACTTCTTCTATAAGACGGACACTTCCCTAAAACGGACAGTTTGTGTTGGTCCCGAATCTTACAGTGAGTTGGCTCAGTACTGTTAATCAGTATCTTCAGCAATATGAAAAGCTCGGAATGTTCCGTTCGGAAACGTGGAAAATCACAACAAAAGACTAGTGAAAGTAGGGAATCGTTTTAATTTAACCCTTTCACTCCCAAGAGTGTTACGTTCAAAACTGAGGAAGAAATCTTGAATTTCATTTTGCAACATTGCCAAAAACAAACAGCACTACTTGAAAGTACTGCTCAATAGCTTTCATTTGAATGGTCACACACAAGGGTTTCATCCACAGACTTAAAAGTTACAACCACACTTATTGACTCAAGATTTGACTTTGGGAGTAAAAGGGTTAAAGATCCCAACGAACTAGTTATTTGACTGACCTCATCTCCTGGCCCGGTGGCATTGCGTTATTGAACTCATGACCAACTCCCTCAAAAATCGTATATTTCTGACTGAAGTCATGATCTATATTCCAACTTCTACGGCAGAACTTCCTCAACTGTTTCGCGGAATCTGCGAAACAAATGGACGTTAACTATAATACACAAAGAATAATTTTCCGCTATTTTCAAACCACAAAGAAAAACTCACATTCTCGCCAAATAAGAATTTAATATAGACCTGATCGTGAGTTACTACACTTTAAGTTATTTGTATTGCAAACCAAGCATGCCGTTTTTGCAAATTAAAAGGGTTTTTTTTCTACGTTTGCATTTGTTGTGAACGGTTTTTGTTAACAATGTAAATGGTAGCGTCATTTCTTTCGTATGGTCACCAGATTTTGGAAAACAAAAACCCTTACCCGTAATTGAAGAAAATCACCCTTGCTCCAGGGTCTACCTGGGCGAAAAGGAGAGAGACCCTGGGAACGAGGTTGAAAGAAAATAAGGAGAATTTTCTATCTTTTTTGTTTTGTTTTTCAAGGCTGTCCTATACTTTATTTTCATAAATTACTGAACTTTGGATTCAACCACAGCTCAACTTGTAACACGATCATATAATCCGCGCGTGCAACTTGAAAGGTCTCAACTATATATAAATCGAGCTCCAGAGGACATTGTATCTTGACTTTTTAATACAAAATATCACTAATTCCAAGAATTCCAAGCATGAAAAACTCATTTTATATATAAAGTTAAGCCGTCAAATTATATTAGAATAAATTTTGTTCAAACGGAAGAAATATCATACACAGGTAAACAACCACGACGGCAAATCCGAGGACAACGTCAATTGAAATATGAATTATATTTATATTTTACTTCAGAATCTTGCGAATCTCTATCCATTAGCCTCCTACGCAGACATTCTTTGGGCTCGTCACGAGGCCAAAGAGCGTCTGCGTAGGAGGCTATAGTTTCATTCAGTTTGTCTATCGGTGTTAGAACTATCCTCAGCTGAATATGAAAAGGCAGCGTTTACATCCAAAGAGAAACTTGAAAAATTCGTCGTTGCGGTTCACGTTCTTAGAAAATCCAGGATTTGGTCATTTCACGTTGTTGTTTTGCAGAGGAGGGCTACGAAATATACCAAAAGTTAAAACGCACGTGCAGAGCCATTTGTACTGCTCGTAAACCTTTTCTTTAGCGACGTTCTCGTTGCCGTTATTAGACCGTCGTGGTTTGCTTAAACTCCCTACTCACTTTCCCACCGACGTCGTGTAATTGTTTTTGGAAACAAATCCTTCTAATTCATATTTGATGGTCAGCTGCGAAATTGATATTCGCTAATGCGCGAACGTACAAAATACAAATGACGAGTGAAATCTATCGCGATACTACGCTAAAATGGCGTAATACAACGTAAACATTTCCCGAAAACCTTGTGACTTTGAACCGTTTTTGGTCAGGAGGAATAAGAGGACTATAGATAGATTAGACTACGAGCAGCCCCTCATTTTTCTCAGGGATAGTCGATTGGGAGAGCACGCGAGCGCGCGCGAAAATCACCTCGAGGAGACGCGACGCGTGGCGACGCGCGCGCTCGTGTGCTCTCCCAATCGACTATCCCTAGAAAAATGAGGGACTGCTCGTAGTCTAACTGTAGATGGGATGCATGTAGACCCGGGGGGGACTCCCATATAAAAATGACGCCGGTGATCGTCGTACCTTTTAGGGGTTAAAATTCGTGGTTTGGTACAGCTTAAGGTGTTAAAATCTAAAATGACCACTATTATAGTTATTCAGGTACCTTTTAGGGTATTATGCAGGAAAAAAGGAAAAAAGTAGGATATGAACTAGTTTTGTTTTAAAATTGGTACCTTTTAGGGGTGAAAATAAATTCGAGCCACAACCACAACACGAGATTCTGGTACCTTTTAGGGGTTATTTTCAAAATTTCCGACGATCACCCCCGTCACTTTTATATGGGAGTCCCCCCCCCCCCCCCGGCATGTAGATACCTTATTTTCAACTTGAAAATTAATAAAACTAACCACCATTTTTTATTGTAACCCATTGTAAGCTATAGTATTTCATCACGCGAGAAGAATTGCGAAAAAACGAAACGTACTGTATAACAGAGGTGGTGAAATTCGAAGTGTTGCTTGTTATCTTTATGAAGTTACCCTCTCTAAGACATAAAATAAGAAAACGGGATTATAAAATCGCCCAGAATCTATACTTAGAGAAATTTCCTTCAGTCAGATGAGATTCTGACCATGAAATCTAAAACGGCAGTTAATTAAATTTAAAACTCCGCCAAGTTAATCGATCGTATGCAGAAGCTAAGTGGCAATCAGGCAGATTGATTGCGCGATAAACTTTATCTAATGCTCTGAGGGGTTTTTTGCCGAGTACTCCGGTTTTCCTCCCTCCACAAAAACCAACACAATATATCAATGAAAATACTGCTGTACACGTTGAAATGAATTCCCCACACCACAACAGGCGTCCTCGTTGCAGCCTGAAGGCAGAAACATAATACAATGCATGCAAACTACACAGGTCTACACAAGTATTACTGCAATGTTCAGCATCGTATTGTACAAGTAATTACGCCAATATAAACTCGTACAGTATATGATTGGGACATAACGTCACACAAATTGCAGGAAAGCAAACAGTTTGTTTTGAAAGAATGGCCAATTTAGCGGAACAAACAAATTGATATCGGAGCTGTCAAAGTTATGCTTACTAAATACCAGAAATGCTGAAACTTTTGTACAACTTACCTTGCTACAGTACACCAAGTCAAGCAAAGTCACTTCAGGAAAGTTTGAAATTCACGTTTCGGACCATGTATGAGTTTGATTGTGGAGGACAGGCCTTACCAAGAGAAATGGGGCACAAATTCCGCGACGTATATTGCAAAACAATAGTTTAAAATAAAACAGTGGGTTACCAAGGCCACTTTAGAGGATCAACTTTCATTTTTTAACGAATGCCAAATGAAAAATGAAAGGTCAGATCAAGAGTCAATCATTGTTCCTTTGTCTGTAACATTACACGTCACAATTACATCCCAGGGGCAGACGCAGGACTGAAGGGGATGGCCCCGAGGGTAAAGTAAGTAAAACCTTTATTTGACTTCGAATTACAGATAGCAAAAAATTATGCTAATATCTTCGAAGATATAAAAATAAGGGTAGGGGAAGGACCCTACGCCCAAATCCCTGGGGTTAAAAGGACCCGTGTTTATATCTGCCCGCTCTCCCCGTCATGAAATTCCCGATTTTTCTTGAGGGGCAGAAATTAAAGGGTCGCGATATACATGTACACAGGGTCTGCATTGAGGTAGAATTGCACGTCCTGTAATCATAACCGTGAAAACAAGATATATGCCCGTGAAGCCGTACCTCCGTCACTGTTGATTGTCTTACCTTTTGGGGGTTAAAAGTCGTAGTTTGTACCCCCTCCCCACCCCTTAGGGTGTTTAAATCTTAGATGACCACCGTTAGAGTAATCCTGGCACCTTTTAGGGTATAAAACCGTAAAATTGTGACAGGAACAACTTGTCGTTTTAGCCAGTTTGTACCTGCGTGAATTCGAGCCACGCCCACAAAACGAGATTCTGGTACCTTGTAGGGTTTCCTTTCAAAATGTCCGACGATCACACCCGTCACTTTTATATGGGAGTATCCCTTGGGGAGACGATTTTTTTCCCTGGGGGAGATGATGGGCTCCTGGAAACAAACGGGGGAGAGAGGGGGGCCAACGGAGCGCCGAGCTAGACTGCAAAACAGTCTCTCTTTCTCGAGATAATTGTGCGTGACGCGCGAATTATAATTGTGCGTGACGCGCGAATTGTTGCGTGTTTTGCAGTCTAGCGCCGAGCCAACTCAACAGAGGTACGCTAAGCTGGACAGTAAGCGGGACAGTAAGATTGATATACAAGAAAAATACCGACACTTTAAGCATTTCCTATTTAGCGAGGAAATAATGACATTCTTGAACCGGTTTCTGAGTTCTGCAGTTCTGGTTTTGGCTATAGCAAGTCAGATCCCTATAAAACTTTGAAAAATAAAAAGCTAGTCGTAGCTAGGAGACTGCAGTAAAAGCTTATTTGCCAGGGGTAAACATTGAAAACATGGATCACTTTGGCACCAGCTCCATACTAAATGAAAGCGGGGACCTGACAAAAATTCTGTGAGGACGACCTATGATGGAGTACCTTAGCATCCCATCCAGGGGAGTAGCAAAACTGCTAGAGAATTTCTAGAAGCTGACGTTTCGAGCGTTAGCCCTTCGTCGGAGCAAAAAGTGCTCAAACGTCAGCTTCTAGAAATTCGCCACGGCGGTTAATTTACCTTTATCAAAGTTGATAATCAACTAAGTGTTTCACTTGCCGCCGACGCAGCACCACAGTTTCATTAGAAACGAATCAGTTTATAGCATAGGTTTTTTGTTTGTTTGTTTGTTTGTTTTGTTTGTTTGTTTGTTTGTTTGTTTGTTTGTTTGTTTGTTTGTTTGTTTGTTTGTTTGACGACTTATGGCAATAGAGGATGATCTACCTCTCTTGATTCTGGTCAAAACAACAGCAGAAAACCAACAAGTGATTGACATAGAAAAACCGTGTTAGAACTTTATTTTCTAAATTCACTATTCCAGTCCAACTCGTTTTCTAGACTGGCATATTTCTCTATCAAACTGAAATCTGTCGTAGTCATTTTGTGACTTACTCACTTTTCCGGGTTTTATTATTACAAGAGAATATGATCATAGTCTCTTGATTATTAATAATTTTAAATTCAGTTTATATTTTAAAAACAGTTTCCCTTCAACAAGCTCGTTTTATATCACGTACATCCAAAAGTGACAACGTACAAATTTGTCCAAAATTTCGATTTGCAAAAATCTCACTGAAACACAAACAGCATCTCATGAAACCGTAAAAATCTGTGCTAATTAAGATCAGATATCCATACCTCCGACACGGTTATGATTTCCTTTGTTTTAACTTGATGAATTATTAATGAGTTTGAGAAGAACTGCTCAATAGCTCTCCTGTTTCATCCACAGAAACTGATTTGTATTCAATTATAAGAAAGGACGTAGCATGTCCAAATTACATCGGGATCTGAAAACCGACAATTTTTCCATCAATGATAAAATTGCGGACAAATTCATGAACGTAATTTTAGAAGCAACAACCACGTGTTAGGGCGTGGCTCTTGTACGATCAACTCAGAACAAGACTCTAGCTCTTCTGGCACGCGGTGGGTGTGGTCCATTCATGATCTCCGGGTTGGTCACCTTACAATCTGTAGGAGGGTCTTGTGGAACAATTTCCCCGATGTACTCTTTGAACTGACCCAGCGAGCATGGCGAACCGCGGCAGTAAGGAATGGTGCGTTCCTGGCCTTGATACAACAGTCTCACGACGTAGTCCGTGGTTGTACCATTGGTGAGTTGGAGTAATTCCAGTTGAATCATGGAGGCGTAAGGGCTCCATTTGTAATCACTGGCATTGAAGGCTTGAAGAATGGCATGACTGGAAAAAGAAAAAAGGCACCAAATTTTGATCCTCCTTTCTCCAACTCAATCATCAAATTAAAAACTTTTGACTGACTGCAGAGGACCACACGACGTAGAAATAAATCGCTCGGCTAGCGTGTCTTGCCGAATCTCTTGTTTTAGAAATGCACGTGCCAGACATCACTTGAAGTGTAACTGAAACAAATTGATTGCAAGGCTGGCACTACAGCAAAAGGGCAGATTTATATAAATAGCCTCCATTTGGCGAGGAAATATGCTCGGATATTTGTCCGCGGACATTATCTGTTCCGAGAAGCGAACAGTTTTCCGAGAGCGAAGCTCGAGAAACTGTGAGCTTCGAGGGACAGATAATGTCCAGGACAAATATCCGAGCATATTTTTGAAGCCAAATGGAGGCTATTGTAGTTATTATCCTTCAAATATTTTTTCACAAGGCCGCTCTGTTTGCCGTGGAAGATCTCGGTCGGCCAAGCTATTGAACATCAAAATAATTCTGTTGGCGTTCAAAAATATTTCTAGTCTGTTCAAAACAATCAGTTTTATTTAATTTAGCAATTTATTTGAGACGAAAACTGAACCTGCGAACGTGAAACGCAAATTTCAAAACTGGGAAATATCACTTGGGGAATATCACCCGGATATTCCCCAGTTTTGGCTGCGTCACGTGACGTGTTAATCGCGCGCGAGAAAAAATTTTGATGGATTATAATGGCCGATATTCCGACTAGCAGAACTAGCTTCTCGAGGCTTCCTCCTCAGGGCTAGGGCTATAAAAACGTTTGAATACAGAGGCCCTGGCCCTGACTAGTTCTGCTAGTTGAAATATCGGCCAATAAATCTGCCCTTTTGCCAATAGTTAGCAGATTGTTTTGCCGTAGTACCAGCCTTGCAATCAATTTGTTTCATTCATCAAGTCATAACAAAGGAAATCACAACCATGTGGGAAGTATGAGGTTTCGTCTAATAGACCTTTCTCCAAAATGATTACAATTAAACTGAGCGGGAAATCAATGCCAGCACCTGAGAGACCACCTTGTTTGGTAATCGTACGAAGTTTCGTTAGGTTAGGTTCTACCTGAGTCGAGAAAACGGAAGTTGAAAACTGGAAAATTTAGAGACGTTAGTATGACTGGGGGTATGGCGTATACAGTCATACAAACGTCTCTAAATTTTTCAGTTTTTAACTTCCGTGTTCTCGACTCAGGTAGAACCTAACCTAACAAAACTTTGTATGATTACCAAACCAGAGGTGATCTTTCAGGTGCTGGTATTGATTTTCCACTCAGTTTAATTTTAATCATTTTGAATTTGCGGCGGCCATTTTGGAGAAAGGTCTATTGGTATAGATTTTACTATTTTATTTTTCCGTTTACTCCTTAGTGTTTGTTTCGATTGAGAAGATATATCAAACACTCGAGACAGTGTTTTCATCGGGTATCCACACACCTCGAATTTCGTCAAAATTATCCGCTGTGCGTCGTATTTTCAACTCTCTTCTCGGTGTTCGGAAATCGGATGAAACACTGTCTCTCGTGTTTGCTATCTTACTTCTAATTACGACATCATTTTTTATAATCGGTTGAATTTTAACTTTACCTGTGTGATCGTGTCCAGAATAAAGGTAAAACTTTTTCGCTTTACTTTCCATCATAGCTTCTTGCATTGCCTAACAAAAGAAATTGTTACGACATTATCATTTATGTAAACAAAATTAACCTTCAGTCTGTTCGTGATTTACCACGCGTAAGTTTCTTCCAGAGAAAGTTAACAATTATGACACTGTAATTAAAACCCGGGTCAAATATGAGAGTTGGTGAGAGTTCAAACTCTCGCTCTCGTTTGGCCTGAAACTCTCATGCGCTCTCAGCTACTCTCATGCGCTCTCGTCGAAGTTCAACTTGCTGAAATTTTTCTTGAGAGTCGTCGAGAGTTTTCTCTCCTTGGCCCACGTTTC
Source organism: Desmophyllum pertusum (assembly GCA_029204205.1). Classification (NCBI taxonomy): domain Eukaryota; kingdom Metazoa; phylum Cnidaria; class Anthozoa; order Scleractinia; family Caryophylliidae; genus Desmophyllum; species Desmophyllum pertusum. Next base: position 548,448 of record MU825906.1, read on the forward strand.
ATGATAGTCAATGAGAGTTGACGAAAACTCTCATGAGAGCCAACTCTCGACAACTCTCATCCTCGTTTGGCCCGGAAACAAACGTTGTTGTAAGTTACATATTTAATTAAGAAATTAATTTAACTAGAAAACGCATTCTGCCATATTTCTGTCGGTTTTCCCAACTTTTCATTTTCAGAGTACAAAGATCACTAATAAACAACATGTAACCAGGAAAGCGCGGGAAAAGACGCGTAGGCCACATCACGTGGTTTTGGTTATCGTTCCTGACTGGCCGGTAGGTAGTCATGCACATCACAAAAATCGCGGGCGCGTCTATTTGTCGCATGCGCAGATGGCTGTTGTATCGTTTTCGAGCGTATTCGAGCGTTTTAGTGTGGACGGGGAAAATGCTGCGAAAACGATAGTGTGGACGCGGAGCTTTTGATGCGTTTTCGGTAAAAAATGGAGCGATTCGGAAACGTATTAGTGTGGACGGGGCCTAAACGGACCTCGCCGCAAACGAAAAATCAAATTAAACACTGTGTTATATTATGTTATCAGAAACGCTTTCTCCATAAATATTCTCACAGCACCTTACCTCCCAGATCTCGCCGATCAGGAACCCAATGCCCACTTGTGAGTACTTCTGAATAGTGGGATAACTATATGAAGCATACCACATGAACTCCAACTCGTGACCAATACGAGCCATCAGATCATCGGATATTGTAGATGGGATGGGAAAGCCATGACATGTGTGGACGAACAGACAGTCTGCTATGTGACTCAACCCGTACGATGCTGACAAGAGGCAAGGTTAAGAATGGTTACAGTACGACTACTCGAAGCGGGCAGTTGAAATAAACTTTCTAGGTTTCCGAGAGGTCCGCACTTTGTTGGTGTCAAATTTGTTGTAGAACTATTGTCTGTATGCTTCAACGCAATTGGTCAGTTTACGAAAAAGGTCGCCATCCTTTGTTCTCAATTAACGTTTTGATTGGTTACTTTTCTTCAAACTGGCCCGCTTCTAGTAGTCGCACTGTAATACCCCAAAGTGACAAAGTGATGAACGTCTAATTCTCCTTACAACATCAATACATTGTCAAGCAGACAGGTGATGAGAATAAAGAAAATCATCAACTAGGGATATTGTCTTGATGGATCACTAAATTCTCAGTCAAAACTGACATTAGGAGGAATGTATGGATTGTGGCATTTGATTACGGATTATTTGGCCAGTACTTTTGGAGCCTTTCAATTGGAGCACTTTGTTAGCTCTCTTTTCAAGCTTCACCACTTGAAACGTTACATTAAATAAGATTTTATTGTTTTTTTGGTGGTAACATTTTTGAAGGGGCCGCTACTTTCGAGGGATCGTTACTTTCGGGGGGCCGTTACTTTCCGGGTTTAATAGAAGGGTAAAAAATTAACGTTACTTTCGGGAGGCGTTACTTTCGGAGGGCCCGTTACTTTCGGAATTCTACGCCTGGTTTTCACTAGCGACGCAAGCACAAGCGAAAGCAACATACGCAGACGCAGTAACGCGTTGATCATTAGTGCCTTTTGTTTACGACAAATCAACACGTTACTGCATCTGCGTATGTTGCTTGCGCTTGTGCTTGCGCTTGTGCTTGTGCTTGCGCTTGCGCTTGTGCTTGTGCTTGCGCTTGTGCTTGCGTCGCTAGTGAAAACCAGGCTTAACTTATCTAGCGTCATAGGTCCGCAATGCGTGTAAAGACGCTAGATAATATTGAAAGTGACTTACTCAAATTGTATTCCAAACCAAGTGCTTGTTGAACTTCAATTAAAAGAGGTTTTGTTTGTTCATTGTAATGTTTCTGCCACATATCAGTTGCATAGAATTCTCTCTCGTACTGTTCCAGTTTGGGACAAACTCTGTAAATCAAATGCAGTGAGCCAATCAGAACTCGAAGCAAATTACACATAAACGGTGCCAAGTGTGAGAAAATGCGTATGACTGTCTAGTCATGATTGGTTGAGTAGGTGGTATGAGTTTAACCAATCATAGAGCGTAGTAAAGCAAAACCAAAGCAATACCAGATTACTTTTGACACTCAATTGAAAACCGCTCTGACAAAACCTACCGTGGATTTGGCTCAATGTCGTCGTAATCTTTGTCCATGAGATTAATGTCAACCACTTGAGACTTGCCTGATGATGGAGAGGAGGCTGGAAACAAGCCTAATGCGAGAGCTTGAGCAGACTGTAGAGACAAAACGCCAATTGATCAGTTACAGTGAAGAACGCCCTACCTTTGCCACTCAACAAAGTTTTTGATTAATTTTTGACATATTATTTTTTGACAACTTTCTCATGGTTTCCATTTAAACTAGCCAATCACAAGAATTGTGGGAGGTGGAGATATCAGTATTATTGTCAGAACGCGAATGTGGAGCTTGAAAACTCCGCCTCTCATAGTTCTTGCATTTTGATTGACCAGTTGAAACAAAAGCCATCATAAAGTTGACAAAAAGATGTCAAAAAGTTGTCAAAATTTAATCAAAAACTTTCTCCAGTGGCAACGATAGGGTGCTCGACTTCACTGTAACAATGTCATCTTTGTCATCTGCCTAGCTAGGGTGCCCAAGAACACAACTTAACCCTTTCACTCCCAAGAGTGCTAAGTTCAAAACTGAGTAAAAAATATTGAATTTAATTTTGCAAAATTGTCAAAAACAAACAGCACCACTTGAAAGTACTTCTCAATAGCTTTCATTTAAATGGTCACACACTAGGGTTTCATCCATAGACGCAAAAGTTAGAACCACATTTATTGACTCAAGGTTTGACTCTGGGAGTGAAAGGGTTAATGACCCTGGCCAGCACTCAACCACAGACCACTCAGTCTAACCATTAGGCCAATCAGGCCACACCTACCACTAGACAAGTTAGAGCATTTGAAGCAAATATACTGACCTGTCTTGTTCTTGACATATCTTTGAATTGTTAAAGAAAGAAAATAATTAAATATAATATCCGTATCAGTATGTGCACAGCGACATAATAGCAGCATACATGTAACCCAAGGGAAAATATATCCAGCAAGTTCCCAGTCCCATGCTAAAACTTACCATTTTAAAACTCACAGTTTGCAGTGAAGGAATAAAGTGGCAGGAGGTACAAACGAAAAAACCTCACACACCACACAAAAAAAAAACATTTTTCCATACCCCAAAAATACACAAAATAAAAAACACATTCAAACAAATGTTATTATTCAATTTATTTTTTACAGAGCGGACACTCGAACCATGAATGCTATGGCTTTATTAAATTTACTTTTTTTATTATTTCTATGGACTAGCCAATCAAAGCTGTGATTAAAAGCAACCGGCGAGACATTTTTTCTACCTTTATTCCACATTTTTATCAATGAAAGTACCATCATGCGGCAGTGGTCGTGCTTTGATAAAAACGCAAAAAAATGTCTCGGCCATTGTTTTGAATCATGGCTGTGATTGGCTAAGTCTGAAAATAATGAGTTTAAAATAAGTAAAAAATTATACACGAGTGTCTGTTCTGTAATATTATATGTACCAAAATTAAAATAAATTTTATGAACCAAAAAAATACTAACATCAGAATTAAACACTCACCATCTGTTCTAAAAAAGACTTCATGGCTGGAATAGTTAGGAGAAAGGAATCAGTGTCGATGTATGCCTTGCGCAAATTCTGTCCATTAAGCTCTTGCTGTTTATAACCCTTGAAGGTAAGATGACCCAAGCCACAGTCACCTTGCATGTCATTGCGACCTGTCATGTACACTACAAATAAGACAACAATAAAAGGGTATCTGTTACATGATGTCATCAATGATATCTTTTGTGCAAAGGGCTTTAAAAATGCTGGCACAACATGCATGCCGATACCCCTTTGTTGTCAAAAGATAACTCAGAGCTTTGGGCACTTCCAAATATAGACAGACAAAACTCTTTTTCTATAACTGGATGATAATTTTGCAGCTTAGGGAAATTCGTGGTCAATCATTTCATTATGGATTTTAATGACATTTTCAAAAGAAATCAAAATTATAAAAATATTTTATATACCATCTCGGTATACCCTGTCCACTGTTATATCATGAATATCATGTTTGACGACCGGAAGAGAAGCTGATGTCAGCAGACAGTCCCACACTGCTGTGTCATTAGCCCAACAGGGAGCCATCCCAGCTCTTGTTCTGTCACCATGTCTGTCAAAGAAAAATTCAAAAGGATGTCCTTACATGACTGTACTTTGGCCCCAAGCTCATTATATTAATCTCAGAATTTTTGGTGGGGGTGTGCCACCCAGTTTTCCAAATCCTGATCCAATTTCATACACCCTATTCCAAAATGGCTGTCAATTTAAAATTATTTTGTATGTATTTAAATTCAAATAATTTGCCTCACTAACCTCGTTTTTGAGTTGATAATTCAAAATAATTTTTACTCTAGAACGAGGTTAGTGAGGCAAATTTAAATGCATACAAAATAATTTTAAATTGGCAGCCATTTTGGAATAGGGTCTATACCTGACCTCTAAAATGCCTACCTGTTTATCGAGCTTTGTCATATCGAATGATTTTATTCTCTTTCTCTTTTTTTCTCTGAAGATGAAAAGCACGATGAAAAGAGATGCTCTTGAGCATGGTTCTCTTAAAAAAACATTACCCAATTTCAGACAAAAATGGTAAAAACCATACCCATTTCCAGACCAAAACATCAAAACCATACCCTTTGGGGCGGCACATACCTATATAGCTTATATAGGGGAGTACCACCCTCCCCCCCCCCCCCTCCCCCCCCCCACAAAAATTTACTCCTTTAGTTATTGATTGCTATAGTGCCCTGTGATAACTTTTTGAAATCTAGTTTCGTACCATGCTGTGAAAGTTATTTTTATTTCCCTCTGATTACTCAAACTGACCAATCAGGACTCAGCTATGGACTGAAAATTAAAAATAGATTTAAAAAAATTATCATTGGAAAAACCCCATGTTCTTCTATTGCTTTTAAATTTAATATGTCAATTCAGAGAATTTGGTGGCTATAAAAATCGAAAGATATGTGACAGGCAGCTACATAAGACAACCTGCATAAACAATGTCTTGTACTTGCAGGAAATTTTTTTGTAACAATATGCTTGCAGGATATTTTTTCCAAAATCGCCCCCTCCCTTCCCTGAAGTAAAATGGTCTGCCCCTAAAATAAAATATATACTTTATACCAGGGCTCACAAAACGAGTTGGAAAACCTTGAACCAAAATAATTAAAACTTTAAAAAATGTATATGAAATTTATTTTTTCAAAAGGATGCAGACGTCTTGGGATCACTTGTCTAGATGTCCCAAAGGGGCCCCTACCACACCCCCTGTCTGCAAACAATGGGTTACAAAATCCAGAGTAAAAGTACTAACAAATACATATAAATTATCGACATTACACTAGTTATAAAATTTTAAAAAGGCATGTTACCTGCTAACTTAAGCTTAATACAAACAAAGCAAATAAAAGTCTTTTAATAAAGTTTAAATTGCCAAGATTTTTGATCGATTATTCAAATCGCAGGATCAGATACTCAGCATTTCAACGGGACATGAAACATGAACGTTTTAACGATTTTAAATCGCGATTCGCCCACAAATTTAGGCCTTGAAAATCTAAATATTCATTCTTGTACGAAGTATTGATTTCAAAACACGTGATTTAGCTAAATTGTACCTCATAATGACATGAACTTGTTTCAGCTCATATCCCTGTCCTTTAGCACCCTTTCTCAGCGGAGAATAGCTGTACGATTCCTTTCCACAATATTCTGGCAGAGTTGCACCAGCATTCAATACATTACAGCTGAAGAAATAGACGCAAAACACGAGAAAAACTCTTGCAGACATTTTTGCGCTTCCGTGAGTCCTTCCGTGACTGTCTTTCTCGTTTTTGTGACGCGCAGGTGGACTGGGACGAGTAAATGTAACCTAGCGCTCAGTCCCTCTCGCAGAACATTAGAGATCTGGAATCTTAGAATGATGGCATGGACTGCGGGATCATGAAGCTGGCGGCCATGAAAACATGGAAACATGAAACCTCGTTAAATGGCTCCGTGTCTCGTCAATGGCTGGAAAAACAGCAATAAATTAAGGTGGCTCGATAGGCCAAAAATTGAAGAAAAAATGCTTCCGTAAGTATTTTATAAAGACGAGTTGGTCGTCCGTCAAATCCTAGGATGCGGATATGATTATCAGCTGAATTTCAGATTATGGGTAAAATAAACACATTTCTCCCTTTGCTAGCCCGCTAACGAAGGGAAATTTGGTCGAGACCCTCCAGACAAAATCTGGTTTGAAATATTTGAAGTGGCGAGAAGCCGCGCGTGACTCGTTTAAAACCCAAACAAAAATTAATGGCTAGCATGGGAAGTTCCTCTGTTCATAGACTTGCTCAATCGATTAAGAATTGTGTCCGCGATGCGCGCATTTCACAGCCATTTTTATTCGCGCTTCGCTTCTAAAACTTTAGAAAAATGCAATGAAAAAATGGCGATCACCGTCAAGTTCTTTTTTGCACAACATGGGATGGCCATTATAGTAAATATACGACCCGTGAGGTTTTCATTAAACCCTAAAATTCAGAAAGGGGAACTATGTTTTTTTGAAAAAATCATTGCTTGCATTAAAATATTAGAGCAGTTCAACAAAGTATACTTTGATGTTACATTATAAACTATTTTAGTTGAACAGGAATTAAGATTATGAAACAAATTAAAGAATTTGCTGCGTGCGCACATACCCAGCACTTCCGAAAGACGTGCTCTTGACAGCATTCAAATCAAAATATCTCAATGCAGAATTTTTAACTTTCCTTTAAATAGCGATATATCGTAGTCAACCCTCCTGAGTCAATCTCATTTAAATTTGTGTATTAAAAAAATGGGGGTCACCGTGCTCGTTTAAGAGATTTATTTCCCTGCCGAGCTTAGCCTGAAAGAAATCGGCTATGCCTTAATTATATATATAAATGGATAGGCCAAAATAAGATCAGCCTACTTTAGCACCTAAGTTGACCTATAATAGCACTGATTAGCCCCGAGAATAGCGCTGATTAGCCCGAGAATAGCGACCCGGTTAGCCTACTATAGCCCCGAGAATTGTTAGCTTTCTTTTGTGGGTTAGGGTAACGTCTGATCTGATTTTGGTCTATCCATTCTAGTCACGACCGAACGAAATCCCGCTATCATGATGATCTGTACGTGCGCACGCTAAAGTATGCGCAGAAAGGATGCGCAATGCAATTCAATGGAATCTCAGAGATCGTGCTTGCTTAGTGAAAATAAAAAAAACTCTTCGCCTTACTGAATGAAAACGATCAGGAGCCGACCGATTACTTGTAATGAGCTCCTGAAATGATCAGCCTAAAGTATGTCTACTCTGTTCCGCTTTTCCCCTGATGGAATGTCGAGGAAGTAGCGAAACTCGCGCACGCGCGCGAGTGGAACGCGACTGGCATGGGACTAATACCCTCGCGTCTCGCGTGCGCAAAAACGTCTGTCTTTGACACTCGTTAATTCCATCAAGCTTCTACCACTGTTACGAGGACGTGGAGAACAGATAATCGACTTCATCTTTTTCTGATATTTACTGTGGGAGTTTCCTTCAATTTCAAACAAGCGAAAACAACAAAAATAAAGTTGAGGCGAAATGATCCACTGTTACCTTTTACTATAAAGCAATGCCCAGAATGAGTGACATGCGAATAGCTTTTGACTGGTTATTCTTTGTCCGCCGCACGCACGCACGCAAGTCCGTCAAGTGGCTCTCGACTGGCTTACCGAATATCCTGAAATATGAAATGTTTAAAACTAATTATGAGAGGCTTTACTTGGACTTCGGAAGTTCGTCATTATATTTCTTATCAATTCATTTAATTTGTATAGTATATTCATTGACAAACTGCTAATGAAACAGTGGCTTTGAAATTCAGGCACCATAATCCCGGGGGGGGGGGGAATACTTGCGAATGGGGCGGGGATATGCTCGATCGTCGTCTCTTTTAGGGATGTGAATTACGGATTTTTGGTATCACTTTAGCCTGCGTAGCTGGCGGTCTTGTTGGCGCGCGAAGGCAAAATTCGTAGACCGCCAGCTACGCAGGCTAGTATCACTTAGGATCAGTTCAGGACGGAACGCCAATATTTTTAGCCATCAAGGTATCGTTTAGGGTTGCACGCGCGATGAAATAAAAAATGCCGTCATACTGTGCGGCTCGTGGCCTACACCGAGACAGGCATGAAGATCTTTAAAAATTCCTCACAACCATCATTTAACGGTCTCACTAACATAGCTCTTATTTGTCTGTCTGTTTTAGAATGGCATCTTTTTGATGTCAAATAAAGATTGAGCCACGCCCAGATTGGTCTTCTTTAGGGGTTTAATTCAAATTTCCGACGAGCATCCCGGTATTTTTCACATGAGAGCCCCCCCCCCCCCCCCCGGGCCTCAATCGCCAAAATAGATCTAGTTTAAATTGGCTTACATGGAAAATATTGGATTATATCGCCTCTTGAAAAAATGCATTCCAAAGTAAGGACTATAAACCCCGATATATTACCGAGGTATTACATGGATTGTCATTCTAAGTGGCTTACAGGCAAAACTATATAGCTAGTGAACCCTTATTTTTAAACCCTTCAATTTGATTTCATTAATTTTTTAAACTGTCTCAGTATCAATTATATATATATATATATAAACACTCACCCACCATATTGACTCGAATCGTATCATGACAAGGACTTAGAAGATTTTACTGAACAAGTCGAGATTCGAGGCGGTGGTCTAAATATATATATATATATATATATTAAAGCCGCACGCAAGTTGTGTTCAAGAATTAGAGGTCAAGATTTAATTTCGAGCTTGACCATAGCCCATGGGTTGGGCAAGCCAATTTAAAGGGGCTGTGTCATGTTACTTTTGCTATTCTTCCCTGTATTTCTTTTTTACGAGCTATAAACTCAAACATGTCAATGAAATATTAATTCAAAGATGGAATCTCACTTAAATAACAAACACAGATGATTTCTAAGCATTATTTACCACTTGTTTCACACAAATGTACTTAACTTGAAAAAGACTGGCCATCGTTTTTCAAGTTAACCTTTTCGCAATCCGTTTCAATCTTGTTCAATTTTGACCATCCGCACTTCATTGCGGCTTCCTAGTATTTGTTTTATGTTTTTCTATGGTTTGAAACCATTATTTTGTGGTTTCAATATATTTTAAGTTTAGTTTGCGTGTAACAGAGTTGCTGAAAATAGCGTGACACAGCCCCTTTAATATCCGTAGTACCTCTCGGCACTCGTGTGAAAACTGAATTGATTACCGGCAAGTTGTTGGGGAATTCTGTAGTGCATGCTGCAGGGTATCGGAGCCACCTGCAATGAACGCGAAGGAACGGTATTGCTATTTTGGATGAGATGGTGACGAAAGAAACCGGACCCTATCTATATACAGTCAAAGCTCTCTGAACAGACACTCTAGTAAGCGGACAGCTCTACTTACACGGGCCGCCTTGACGAAACCCCGTTTGAACTCTAACTTATACAAACTCCGTAATTACACATTCCCATAAGCGGCCAGCTCCAGTTGCAGACACTTTTTCTGCTTCCCGAGAGTGTCCGCTTACGGGAGCTTCGACTGTATGTACGGCAGTCTCGCATATTGCTTTTTCCGTGTCGTACAAAACAAATCCTGGCCAAAATTAGATCTTACTCAAAGGACTGGACAACGTCTCCATAGTGTACCTATTATGACTTATATACTCGGCTATAAAACTCCTGGCAGTATATAAACTCGATCCTTTTTTGACTTCATTGTAGCAAAGGCCTCCAGCTATCCATTTTCTTTCTTATCTCTTTCTAAAACGGTTTTTAAAAAGTTCATTCTCGCCTCAAGCGCTTCCTTTGTCGTGCAGCAACATGTGGGCATAGCCAAATATGTGCTGTTCAACTGATGGTGAAGATAGACACTATACGTCTTGCTTGAACTACAAGCGAACAACTCCGTCATCCATTTTCCATTTGCTTGAAACATGCGTTGCGTTTTATAAATGCGGTATTTTTTATAAAACTCTAGTCAACCCAATCAGTGGATCTGAGGAGTCTTTATTTAAAATAGAGCCGGAATTCACGGTTTCTTTTTTAGTCTCAACTACTGCAAACAGGAGTTTTAAAAACTCGCCAATTCGCCTTATCAGTACTGCAACTTGCACATGCTGTCAACTGCCCATTTGACCTAATGCCTTTAGCTATTTTAAAGTGTGAAAAATCCCAAAACAGGACATGTTATTTCCAGCCAAACAACGCAACTATTTGTATGATTTCGAGTTCGTACTGATCTTCAATTACCCAACCGTTGTGCTGACCAAATTTGGTGCTCCTTTATAGCTTATGAACTGAACAGGCGATGATTTCGTTAACTGAGATGTTCTTGTAAAAGACCCTATAAACACATATTGATTAAATGTATGTGGGCGTTCAAGCGATTTTTCTCTTATCTGTGGATTTCATCCGAACGACAGACCATTTAGGGTAGATGATCAAAGATTGAAACTATTTTTTCCCGCGCTAATGTCTCTTTTACAAAAGTAGCCTTTTGTAACGTCATAATTTCAGTGGTAATCGCGAATCCCAACCCGTCACAGCAAATAAATATATACGGTAAATGATTGAGCCTGACAATTGTGACACCGACTTTTTAACTGACGTGAATGGCCTGGATAGGTGATTAAACTTGGCTCCATTCACTGACTTTTCGCTGATCACAAACAGATATCGCAAGAAAATAGCTTCCACTCCAGCCGCATCCTTCAGTCATACACCCATCTGTCATGTCGGAAATTGTTCCAGTCCAGATTACCTACTTTGGATGTTAGAGATAAGAACGCGTAATGTTATACTCTACTCAAAGGACTTCAGGATTAAAAACTTATCGTGTTATTCCATGTGGCTTGCTACTCATGTGCATGTTGTAAACATTTCCTGAGAGAAATATTAGGTGCGTGGTTAGTGAACGCGAATTAAACTTTGATGGCAGCGGGCGGGGGAATTGTGCTTTTTTTTACTCTAGTTTTGCGTTGTAGGAAAACAGATTCCCAGAGAACGAGTTGGAATGTGAGAGAAAACACGTAGCTAGTGGGCAATCGAAGAGTGCCTGGCAGAAGAATATATATTACACGACAGCATTCGAATTCCCTAGATAACTAGATCGCTATCGGCTTGGAGTTCATTCGGGGCAAATCAGCGTTGTAGATAAAAACATTGAAATCTAAAATATGCATCATCTGTTTATAATAAGAACGAAAAAACTTGTGTGTTTTGGCTCATAAGTGGCTTGCGCCGTTTTTCCAAGCTATGAGAAATCGTCTTAGCTTCGAGATTTTATTAAATTTCTCCTAAGCAAGGTTCAATAAACACAATAGTTTTCAAGAGTCGAGTATGTTATCTGGCACGAACAGTTAGTCAACCACAAGTCATTTGAGATAAAATAAACAAATATGCTTCGATTTATGAGATGTTTGCAACACCCATATGGGGAATGAAACTGACACTTTCACGTGCATGATTCTAAAAAATAAGAACATATTTTCTAAACGCCTTTTTTGGACGAAATTGGGAACGCCCAACGAATTGTTCGCAATGACATCGGCGACCGTATCTGATGTCGCTAATAAAGAGATCCACCGCGTACCGCGAGCCATTATTTTCTATAAACTATTTATTTAAAGAGTAAACAGTAAGTAATGTTATAAATAACATGGTTGTTGCGTTAAGCATTATCACGCAAAACCATTAATTCGTTATGTACAAGTTCTTGAGTGAAAAACACTTGTGTTGAATAATACATCGAGACTAACTAGGAAATACTTGACTATGTACAATTGCAATTCAGAGTGGATATGGATTTATCAAGCTAAATACAATGATCTCGCGTACGCGTGAAAGTGGCTATGACGGAATGATCTTAAGTTATATCAGACGATTATTCTTCAGTTGTCTTCAGTCTAGGTAGATACGGAGACTTATTGCACGTTGTAATTAGTTATCATTAGCACGTATTATCCGGGAAGTCCATGCGGAAAAAAGCTGTTTGCATAGCCTATCGCATCAGTGAAACACGCGTTAATCTGTTCACCTTAAAAAGTCGTTAATAACACCAAATACATTGACATTTCGTGAAAACATTACCGGCGTATTTGCTCCTAATGAAAGTTGTTACAGATGTTCTAGAGCCGGCTAATCGGCCTATATATGTTTGTTCCTGCTTATTTAACGTCCTATAAACTCTTATGTGTACCACTAGACAAATAGATAATAAAGATTGATGAAGTCTTGTGCCCCAATAAAGGAACGATATGACATCAATGATTACCGATGCTCACACAAGAAAGGTTCAACCTCGTCAGTTTCCCCCGCAAAAGCATGGATGGAAAATGCATTACCGCGGTACCGACCGATTTGGCATTCAATTAATTTTCCCTCAACCTTCAACGCATTTCTGCTTATCTTGTAAATTGCTTTAAAGTACAAATTGATTCTAATGATGTTTCCTGGAGGAATTGTCGTAATCGGGGTGGAATAGCAGACCAGTGTCAGGTCCAAAATGGCGTGTCGTTAGTTGCCATTTTCGTACATGGTGTTCGCCTTTTCGCTTCTTGCTTTTTCCCAATTTTTCCAATTCTTCGTCGCGCTTGAATTTTATTCTTCGGTTTTGAAACCAAACTTTGACCTGCGCCTCGGACAAGTCCAATTCCTTGGCGATTTTCTGCCTTTCTTCTCCAACGATGTAGTGGTTACCGAGAAAGCGTTTTTCCAGTCGCTTCAGTTGTTCAGCCGAAAATGTCGTCCTGGCCCGTTTCTTCTTGGGTGGATAGATGCCCGAGTCATCCATTTCTCCGTAGTCGGGTCCATACGGGTAATAATCCCCTTTTGAAAAATAAAATACAAGTAAATTAATAAAAGGTTAAGTTACCTGACCGCTAAGCAGAGAAAGCCTCGCCCCGATTTGGGAAAGACTTATTTGCGTTGCGTCAAATTTTTACCACACTAGAATGAAAAGGGTTTTTTTTCTATTATGTTCGCGCGCGGTCTGATTGTAAAATGTTTGCATGGTTATGCGTCTATTTTCTTTTCGCGGCTTTAGTTTTTAAGCACTGCTTTATCTCAAGCCAGGAAACAAGTTGTTTACTTTCTCTTTCCGGTCAGGAATTGTTAAACGTTTTAGTTTAATCAGTTGAGGTTTGTGAGGGCGGATTGAGAGGGAATTCTACACTTAAGATTTGAACCGCGCGAAAGATTGTATGTTATAGATTGACAACTCTTTCTTCTTTGTGTTATTGTATGGGCTATTTTATGAAAGGAGCACAGATGCTTGAGGGTCACAAAGTGTTCTTGTTATTAAAATCAAATGAAATTGATCAAAAACAGAGAATTTATAGACGACCTCGTGAGTTCCGATCTAGCTCGGCTGGTAACTCACCCAAAAGCTGTAATACCTCTTGTTTGGAGTCGTCGTGTCGGCGACAGGACAAATATGTGTTCCGTTTTGTAAACTTGCTCAAATTATTACTCGTAAGTGAGCCCTATAATTGGTAAGAGGAAAGATACGCGATGGCATTTCGAAATACAGACGAAAGATTTCGTGTCAGATAACTTGATAAAACGTGATCCCAAACTACAGCGCACGGCTCAATTTTCGATGCATGTCGACCCTTTAAGCACGATAGTTTGCTGCCTACGTTTAAAGACCTTCTCAGTTTGATAATGTTTTTGAAGCGCCACAGATGACTTCATTTCGCTCCCATTAACGTCTAACGTGTGTTACTTTGATGAAGCAATCAATCAGTTCTTTTTATTCATTCGTTATTCCTGCCGAGAAGCTGTGATCTACTCTGGGTTTGACAAATATTCTAACGATTCCGTCCCTTTGACGCAAGTTTACAGTTTTACTATCGTCCTGTCGCGACTGCCAAATAACATATACATCAATGGCTGGTTTTATTGGAGGTTAAACGGATGCGTTCGCTATTTTATGATCGCAAGATAGAGCCGGACTACATGTAGTCAAGATTTGCAAGTGCTAACTCGCTGTTAAAATTCGCGCCGCATGTTATTTCGCGCGTGCCATATTTCCACCTACTAATTTACACCAATGGTGTTTGGACGCCCAAGTGTGGAGCGTGTGTAAACAAACATACTGCCAGGGCTATGCAAATACACTAAGAAGTTTTAACAACACATAAATAAAACCACGACAACTATTAAGGAGCATTTCGAGTTCAAATGAATTGATAAGTTTTTGAAGAGCGTCAAATTAGACCAAGATGTCGCTTTGAGCAGTGCTTTGATCAACTGGAAACAGATTCGGTCAACACGCGCTCGAACGGTCTCGAGTAGCAAAGTACTAAACGGTTTTTACCTGGATGAGGATGGCCAAGATAATGAAGATTCTGCCTCTGATGCCAAGAGGACATCCATGGAAGTGGCAAGCCTTGGTTACTCGGGATATCGGGCATATAGCTGGGGTACATCTCGTTGGAGTACAGGACCTCTTGTAGAACCCGCGCAGATGGGACAATGGGGTTTGGACCAGAGGCATGTGGTTGACACATCGTGAACGGTGGTGGCCTAGACGAGCTTGTGTTAATCCCGTAACTCGGCTCTTCAAAGCAAGGAGGCACTAAAGCCGGGATGCTCATCCCGTGGCTCGTCTGTAGCATGTTTGGGAACAGTTCCGTTCTAAAAAACGCAATCGTGCCAAGAAAAATCCGCGCGGTTCTGTTTTCTAGCAAGTGCGGTTTGACGCTGAATCCGTTTTCTCCTGATGTGCCGATAATTTCTTCCTTTTAGCTCCTTATCTCGACAATCGGTTGGTCTGGAGTGCATTTAAGACCGAGGGGGCTTTTACAGAAAGGGCAGGCACGTTATTGGACGATTCATTTTCCTCGCGTCCTGCAATGTGTCAACATGATGGCTTGATGAAGGAGGCATAAAGTTGCTTCTCAAGATGTGCAGTTCCGCGGCTTGAAAATTTAATTAGTAGATCGCATTTCGTCTGGTTTGGCATGGCAAAACCTGAAGACCTACATAATTGTAGTTAAGAGATAAGATAAGAGTGGGTCCTTTGTTTTTATTTGCAGCGACAATGTTTGTATAGGAAGGCGATTTATAAAGATGTTAGACAAACGTTTATTTAGCGCCATGAAGAGGGGAGCGTTTCTGGTCTTCATCGGAGCATCTCTACTTCGTTTCCCCGAAGCGTGCGAGGTTATTTAACACTGTTGAGGGTTCCATGGCATACTAAATGCTGCTAAACGACTGTGACATGAGCGGCAAGACCACCAACTTTGAGTTTTATAATTGGAATGCACGATTGGACAAGCGGATACCGAGAAAACTATAAACCAGACCACTGGGCTGTGTTTTACAAAATTAGCACTGCGGCGTTCATCAGAGAACCTTCTCGTCTTCTAAAGGGTCAACAAGCCATTTAGAGCTTATTTAGGTAAGAAATCGGCTCATAGCTGCTTTCTTTTCGAGTTATGTCGTTATTCGTGATGTGTCCGTAATAGTGGCAGAGTTGTTTAGACTGTTTACCCAATCCCTTTCGAGACTACATCAAGTCGATTCTTATCAAAACTCGCGTCGAGATCTGCTTACGCAACGCACTCGAGTTCCATGCCTCGGTAAAATATCTTTCAACGTTTGCCATGTTTCACGTTGCCACAATCGATGATTTTAACCGCAACTTATTGTGTTGGGGCAAAAAGGGAATTGTTGTCGACCCATTCTCGATGGTATTTTAAGTCACTGGTGATAAATTGACCAGCCTCGAAACGGAAGCCGCAAGTTGTTCATAAATTCTCTGGCTATTAAAAAACCTAGTGACCAGCAGTTAGAAAGGAAATCGATTTTTTTAATCTATTGTTTTACTGGATTAATGTTGGAAAAATGTGTCTGAAGCCTTGAAACTTTTCAAATACAGGACCGAAAATAATAGATCCCTGGCAGTGCAGGGAACTTATTGGATGGAAATCTGTGTTTTAAGTACTGATGGGAAATGTTCAGTTGCGTGAGTAAGTCGTCAAAATGGAACTCTAACTGAAGTCTTTATCCGAAAACACACAAGAAGCGTACAGTCGGAGGACCTTTTTATGCATGCCATTCTTTTGAAAGAGCTCAATCATGGGCTAATATTTGGGGGTTATAGTTGAGTACTATATGCAAGAAATGCTTTTTGTGGATGAGATGATTAACTATCCCACTGACTGAGATCGTATCAACTCTCCTCAGTCCGTATATCGATTGCCATACTACTTAACTTAAGCCCTTGGATCAGAGTGGAGCATGGGCCATTGGCAAATTCCCTCCATGCACCTAGCCCGGTTCAAATGGTGCCATCCTTTCCAATGCCTACCAGTCTGTACTGAATTCATCTGTTCCATCTCACTTTCAACGTTTCGTCTCCGTCCATTCGTCTTTCTTGGTCGCCCTCTTTTCTTGCGGGTTCCATTTTAGCGCTTGTCTTGTGATGTTACTTCCAGGCTTCCGCAGTGTGTAGGCAATCCAAGCTAATCCAACCCCATTTCTTTCTTCTTCATATTTGCTTACCTTGCCATACATTTCTTTTAATCAGTTTTATAGTTCAGTGAGAATTTGGTGGCACGTACATCAAGACAATATCTCTAGTCGATGATTTCGGCCTTTTTTCATCACGTTTCTTGTTTTTTGTAAGACGAACTGAGATGTCAATCACTCAGTTAGGTAGAATACGTTCCGAAAACGAAATATCACAATTTATTGTTCAACCACTGATAGGAATTCTTAAACTAGTACCTTAATCGGCCATGATCCGCGTATGACACGAAAGAAGTTTGCTCAGCTCTAGATCCATTTGATCATTATACATTTTGGTCAACAAAATGACTTCATTGCATGACTAGATGTACTTGAATTAGACGAATTAAGCCGGATAAGTCTTGAAGGGAGAGCACCCTTATCGAACTTGCGTTGTACATACTTGTGTGGCCAAACGTAACGGACACGCAAGTTTACTCGCAAGTGCATGCAAGCTCTTAAAAAAGCTATTTGAACTGACTTGCGTTGATTTGCGTTGGTGGCCAAACGGTGATTGAAAACTTGTGTCGACTTGCGCGCAAATTTGATCTCGATCAAAGTGAACGCACGTACGTCATGGCAAGTAAATCCAAGTGCGCGAAAGTCCTGGCGAAACAAAGTCACAAGTAGACACAAGTTGACAACTTGCGTCTACTTGCGTCTCCGTTTGATCAGGGCTGTACTTTAACCCCTTTGTTCCTCTAGCCACGAGAAAGTCAGTTAGAGTAGTTCGCTAGAAAACAGCATTTGGTTCCACTTGTCAGACTTGTCACTCCGTGCACGCGGACCACCAATGCTGGTTATTTCCCAGCAGTTTAAAGGAGCTACGTCATATAGATGGCGCATCTTGAAAAACAGGGCCAATATTTTCAAGTTTGCCGTTTGCAATCCGTCTTAAAGGGACACTGTCCTGATTTTAGCATGATTTGGGGAAGCTCAAAAACATATCTAGATCATAGGAAGTTGAACAATAATGGTTTGATTCTGTAGAATAACACTCGACAAATGACAGGAACCCATTAGGAAGTGAGGATGACAAACGACAGCGAGGATGGAAATGGATTGCAATATGGATTTTTGAAAAACTGTCAGGATGTCAGTTTTTCAAAGTTTCAAATTTGGCTTGGAAATCTTTGAAATTTTGCATATATTTTGTTGCAGTATGGAATTTCTTGAAGAAATTGCTTTTTATCATTTAGTTAGAGTTTATTAAGTTCTTATTTCATAGATTTAGGGACCATTTCATGCATTCATAACAGTTTTGAGCAAATACGCCGGGACAGTGTCCCTTTAATCTTCTCCATCCTCAACCATCCTTGTTCCTGTTTGGTTTATTATTACCTATTTGGTGTTTTTCTACCTTAATAAACTATTATTTAATTTGAGGCTTTCTTCAATTTGAAGGTGATTTCGCACTTCGCAAAAATGACTTAAAATATCGTGTATAGCCCCTTTATAAGACTCATTCGTGCTGCTTCAACAAATTTAACTTAATTAAAACAGGAGTGCTTACATTGTGTCAATCATGTATCATTTGTATCATGCTTGCGAATTTAGTGTATGAATTTATCAAACATGCCGAATTTATCATAAAGGATAAAGAGATCGAGGGCGGCGATCAGAATACAACGTTCGCAAACTAATTTATGACGTTTATCTTCCGTTTAAAAAAATATAAAAAATGGGAAATTAGTCTATAGTAATTAACTTCCTAGTTAACAGAAATTACCTCCGTGAAATGGCGATTGTCAGTATAATTATTGGCGCAGATCTATTTGCATATGCCATTACTAGTCCGAATTTTGAACTCATTTACCAATTTCTCTTTGAAAATTACAAAGACTGACTTATTCAAATTGAAGTTGTCTAGCGTGGTCAAAGCGGCGTGATCTATTATTACTTTAAGTTTGTGGTTTCCGGCTGGTTTGAGTGGTTTCATGTAACTTTTTTTCTCTTTGTTTGAAAATAGGAAGAGTTAGCCCACGGGCATTTAGAGAAGTGACGAATATATCAAAGGTGGTCGGGGCAACATAGGTTTGCCATCCTTAACAAATCTTATTAGAAGCGTTACCCTAAATTTCCGATTTTAATTAGTTTCCAATCAACAAGCCGAGCTAGCTAGTTCGGGTTTCCAACTATGGCCGAGAAAGGAGCTAATTAAAAGCAACTATAACAGCCGGCGACGGCGGGCACTACGTCGATTACAAATTGAATTTATATTTTTACTTTAGACTACGAGCAGTCCCTCATTTTTCTCAGAGATAGTCGAGTGGGAGAGCATTTTTTCTCGCCGCGCGTCGCGTCTCCTCGAGATGATTTTCGCGCGTGCTCGCGTGCGCGTGCCCTCCCAATCGACTATCCCAGAAAAATGAGTGACTGCTCGTTACGAATGCCGCAATTATTTAGATCTATTCATAAATTTGTCTGTTGCTGTCAGATCATCCAGCTTAATGTGTTAAGATATAACGTTCAATTCAAGTCGAATAGAAATTATAAGATTCACCCTCGTGTATTCACGTTCTCCACAGACAAACGCGCGCAGAATTTGAACACTGTGTGTGTATTAAGACGGAAAACGCACGTGCAGAGCCATTGTACTGGTCATTAAAGATTTAATTTAATAACGTTTTCGTTGCCGTTCCCGTTTCTAACCGAAATGCAGGTCAGTGCTGCGCCGGGGAATCTATTAAAGGATCTTAGAAGTGGAACGCGATTTTTAGCGCGCGTCACGCGCGTCGGGAGACTCGTCCGCGCTTAATCGCGCAAGATGCCCACGTAGGTTGACTCAGACTGTTTATTGCCACGCAAAAGTGTAAATGTATCAGAAGAAAGTTCTTAATAAAGCTAAAGAGTCACATTCCGTAAACTAACAATCGAACCGGGCTGTAAATGTTTGAAATGGACAATACAAATTGCTTGTGTCTCAAAATGGAGTTAACTACACACTAAAATCACAAGTCTGTCGCTCGCTCGCTCGCTGCCAGCACACGGTAACAAGTTAGGCCGTATCAGCTCTGGAGATAAACTGCAACAACCATACCACGGTGTATCATTAAGATCTTGAGATTTCAAGCAAGGCGGAAGTTTACAGAAGAAGATTAGAAGATTATCCGCTTACTTTATAACACTCTTTGGGTATGTTTATTATTATGCCTTAAAAAAATATGCGAATGAAATCGTTCGACTTCCTTTATTTCAGTAGGCACGCCCCTAGATCATCGGCTAAGCGGGGACTTCGTTATAATGGGGTTCGTATTATACAGTAAACTCTCTCTTAATTGACGCCTCTGTAAGACGGACACCTCTATAAAATGGACACCTGGTGTTGGTCCCTGCGCGCCGTTTTATGGTCATTCAGTTACTGTATCTAAACTCGCTAGAAGCCGGACACCTCTCTAAGATGGATAGTTGGTGCCTGTCCCGATGGTATCCGTCTTAGAGAGATTTAACTGCATTCTCCCACGAGTCTCCTGTTGCGGAATTGGAAGGTCAACAGGTTCGACTCCTTTTGGGAGAACCCGCCTGTACAGTGAACTCTCTCTAAGACGGACACCATCGGGACCGGCACAAACTGTCCGTCTTAGAGAGGTGTCCGCTTATAGAGAGTTTAGATACAGTAACATGACTGAAAAATGACGCGCAGGGACCAACACCAAGTGTCCGTCTTACAGAGGTGTCCGTCTTATAGAGGTGTAGCTGTGTGTCACTGAAGATAATTTTGTCGTTCTCATATTTCTATCACGCTTAACATATACAGCATAAATTCTTTCCAAATTATCTTTCTAGTTGGATAAATAAACTAAACTAAATTATGAGTGATTTAAAAAAAACAAGCTTTCTAATTGTGTCGTATAGCTATAAAAAGAATTGAAAATTTGCCATCTTTATATGAACATTGTTCTTTATTTGTTTTTCAAAACTGGGAGGTACTACGTTCCTTTGGCTTGCCTTAATAAACCATTTGTAAAATAAATAAACTAAAAGCAATTATAAATTTAAAAAAACTTTGTTATTAGGGAGTGTGTGTGTACATCTGACAGCAAGAAAATTTGTTTTTCGCAACTTTAGAAAGCAAATTCAAAATTGCCATTTTGCTAAGCTTTGCAATGGCCGGTAGATGCCAAGAAAAATAATTATTGTATAGCCGGCGGTTTTTCGCCATTTTGAAAATGCTGTAGTTGAACCATAGTTAGTAGAGAGACTGGTTATGAAAGCCGGCGGACTTCAAAGGCGCCAAACAATAGCGGCTCTCTGATGTTGAGCCTGCACGTCACGTGACACTGATCCTGCACACAGTGAAACAAGATGGCGGAAGATACGGACTAACTATGGTTGAACAAACCAGTGTTGGTACATGATGAAAAAATCTTATATTATGTTTTCATGTAACAATGTAATGCTTTAACGTAAGGTAAAATTTATGTAGACTGACCACGACAGCGAATTTTCGTCGTTTCTACATATTATTTTTGACTGAACAGAGGCATTTCGATTCTCCCCGGGGCAAATTGAATGGTTCGAAATAATCCAATTGTAGCCTGCGTCGCAGACGACTGAACTCAACCGCCGGCCGCGGCTATCCGATTGTAGCTTCGTGTAATATTTTGCAACTGAACTTAGGATAACACTCGGGTACAAATTCATGAAAATTCGTCCATTTGATATTTGCAAACGACGTTTATCAAAAATATCGCGGGAATGGAGTAGTGACTCGGAGTTGAGTAGTGACACCGAACAATACGGGTTCACTGCAACTTTTTTACATTCTTATCATAAAGGGTGCACTCTGAAGTACAGACAGGAAAAAAATAATGTTTTGGCTAGCGGATTTTAAAACATTTCGTTTTAGTTATCAGTTAATTGTTTATTTGTTTCTAAATTAGCACAGGAAGAGGTTAATGTAGGTAAAGATGCTTCATGCAAAAAATAAATAAACTGAAAATACTTAACTTGCCAACTAAAATGAAAGACTTGTCCGATTAGCGCGATACTTCGATTTGTTTGTTATTTTTAACTGAAGGGCATACAGGAAGAGCCATATCGCTGTAGCAATTGTTTTAATAATTACTGAAAAGATAATCAGGAGCAACTATAAATAATTCAACATGTGATATAATCTCTTTGAACTTGACCAACATGGTCGAAATTGTCCTCGGAGTTTCGCTGTCCCTTTTCTGTGCTGTGGACTGAATTTCAAAATCTTGATTCAACCAGTATTTTTTTTATGTGTTTTGTTCCAAATAAAGAGCTGTTTTTCAAGCCACCGATTCTTCGTGGCTGTACGTAGCTTTCAGAGATTTATTATACTGAACTGAGAAAAGCCGAGGTTAAGGCTCAAAACTGCGTGAGAATAAGCCAATTGGACTGCAGTACTACAATCTTCTTTCATATTCAGGGTTCCCTCGCGGCTTCTTCCTCGATCTGCCAAACCCGCCTCAGTCAATTTTAACAGCACGGGACTTCTTCTCTTCATCTATTAATAGTAAAACGAGGTGACTTTGCCAAAATAACTGCATGATAACACCACAAAAATATTTTCTTAACTCCCGCCTTGAAATTTTTTTTATTCAAGATATTGAGTAAATCTAAAAAAAACCTTTTATCTAGAATTGTGACTTAATGACCACATTTCAAAACAAACAATTTGTTCTTGCAAACTAAAGTTTATCTCATTTTTGCCAAATATTATCGGTCAAGAATCAAAATTGACAAGCTAGTCGACAACGTTTTAACCCCCTGCCTTGTTAGGGATAATGATCTCGAAAGAGGGCACACACCACATAGTGATACACACGTACTACCACGACCATTCAGTACTAACAGAGTTTCTTCGTTTTGCACAACCAAGGCAAGTTTAAATCATTTTTTCACCACAGTTTTCGAAGCATAGGATACCTTGTAAGGCCAGGACACACGGCGCAACATTACACGCGATGGCTGAATTTCACTCTGAAATTTCTGCGCACAACAATTCTGACAATTTCAATATGGGTGTGTTCACTGTTTGCAACATTGCGTACAATGGCGGGGCACAATTTTCAGTTATTTCCTGCCTTGCTGCCTTCTGGCTATCCAAGACCTCAACACAAGTCCATGTATGGAAATCTAGTCTGAACTTGGCGTAAACTAATCTGTTCTAGGCTCTCAACTCCTGAGGAAAACGCAAAAACTGAAGGGGACGTGCATAGCGAAAAAAACGCCACTTTCCTCAGTCCCCGAGCGTTTTATTTCGCGTTGGCTTTCTTTCGGGAGAGGGGGGCAGGGGGTCTGAACTTTCGCTTCCCGTACCTTGTAACCGCCCCTTCCGTTGTGGCTCCCACTTCTTTGTGCTTTGTATTATTGAAGAAGAAAAAACTACGCAATGTTACGAAAAAAAATTCCTATTTCTCCTGGTTCATGACTTCCTGCGCTGCCCCATGTCGAGTTCACCTCCTCTCCGTAAACGAACAATTTTTACTAGCCTGTGAACAGAGTAAATGGGGGGGGGGGGGGGGGGGGGGGAATTGGCGAGTGGAGTGAGCCGAGCGCGGACTGGGGAGCAGTCTTCTCGTCTTCACGAGTCTTCACCCGCTCGTTTGCTCGCTGTTTTCAATTTCCAATGCCCTATCCACTCCATGGCCTATTCCTCCCTTTTGTTAGACGGCGACTGTAACTACCTGGAATTCGATCTACAAATTAATAGTTCCTAGTCAGGAGCCCTCCTGTCCTAGTACCTTATTCTTGCTAATTCTGCGCGCGTACATAATTTCGCGAAAATGACAGAGCCATTTCACGGAAAAATGGACTCGGAGCATTTAACCCAACCTCGATTCCAGGCTCTCTCTCCTTTTCCTCCCTTGTCGTTGAGAAGAGAGACCCTGGTTGCGGCTGGTCACGTGACCACCCAAATTCTGGGTGGTAAAAAAATATATTCGGAGGGAGGGGTGGTAGAGTGTTAGAGTTGTTGCTGTGACAAATCTACCATAGTATAGAGGGTGAGAGCTTTGACTCTGAGTCGCAACTCGCAGACGCAGGAGGTCTTCAAACAACTCGCAAGAAAAGAAAGCACCAAAAAGTTTGTACATATGCTTACATGTGGTTATTCAAGCTTCTACAGGCTTTGCCAGGCCGTTTGTGAAGATCACTGCGATAATCTTTTCTCGGAAACTGCTTGCGTAATTCTCAGAACTGCACAACTACGACGATCGATCGGACGTTTTACAACGGAATTTTGTCCACGGAAGAAAGCCGATCATTTCAAGAATTAAGTTTACATGTAAGCTTGGTATGTGAACAGCTTTAAGGTAACGAGTTTAAGTGATCGTTAAATTGTATTCACTGCAAAAACTGCCGATGGAAAAAATTCCTTCGTACAGTCCGTTTGACATATAATTTTCGTGCCGCACATTAAAGGTTGTTGATTTTCAAGGAACCGCTTCGAGCGGTTGTTGTTGTAGATTTTTTGACACAAGAAACTGACTATATTATGGTCAAACTAACACAGAATCAGTTAGAGAAAATAGTAAGCTACTCTTTTATCCTAAAATTTGGACTATTTCGCTCCAAATGAATTTGTAAATAAATGCCGTTGTGTTTTAATTTAGTGAGTTCGCAGGGTCAGCTGTGAACGAGCTCGCCAAGCTTATTGTTGTTTTCAAAGTTGGTTTGAGACCAAGGTGTCTGGTCTACAACCTCGTTTAGCTTACGATCATGAACCTGTCTACTTAGTGTAAAAGTGAATGAAATCGATGGTTCATCGTTATATTACATGTAAATGAGCCGGTAGCTTATAAATTTTGTGTTCGCAAGGCGAATTTTCCATTCTCGTAATTTTCGCGCCGCTGCTTTTGTGGCTCGAAAATATCCGTCACGTATACATGTTCATGTCATGAAGTTGTAAAGAATAAAAACAAACGTTCCATACAAATAGCCTGTTTCACTTTTAACATAATCTTGCCGTATAATTGCTGTTCCATTTTGAACCAAACTCGATTTGCGGACGGTGTAAACCGCAGGTTGCAGGTTGCAGGTTGCTATGCTTGTCCAAAAGGGACAAAATATCAAGATTTGTAAATATACATCAAGATTCGTATATTTATGTCAAGATTGATATACCTTGATTTGATTTGTATATATATGTAACAAGATTTACATATAGGTATTAAGATTCACATATGCATATCAACATTCGCGTATGTATACATCAAATGTGACCAATATACATCCAGATTCGACTATATACATTGTCACTCGCATATATTACATCAGGACTCGCATTCACATTTCGAGTCTCGCATATGTATATCAACATTCGCATATTTACATCAAGATCAATATATACATCGAGATTGTGATAGGCATGTATGAAGTACCAGTCTGCACTCTGAAGTAACCGCTGGTCAGTAACACCGCTGCACTTTTTCCATGTTGCGCGACAAAATGGCGGGTCAGTCCCGTAAGAGTGCCGATGAGTGCCGATGAAGTTAGCGAAGAGAAATTGACATCGGATAATTCGTAGAGTACCTATTATAGGAAATTAACGCTCGTGTTAATTAAGGTATTTGAAATTAACGCGACTTAAATTAACGCGAATTGGACGGAAAAGTACTTCCGAATAAAGGAAAGTTAACGCGAAAGAGGAGGTAAAATTTCAAAATGAAGGAAATTAACGCGTTTAGCACAAAGTAACAAAGATATTTTGGCCGAAATACAACAACTCAGATGTCCAGAATTGCTCTTCTGAAAGTGTGGGTGAACTGGAAATATTGTAATTAAGGCTTTTTAAAGCCTTTAAGGTGGCCCGCGGCTATTTATTGGAGCGGAGGTTCCCTTTTTTAAACTACTTTTCGGCAGGAAAGCGTCAACCGATTTCTCTAATTTTTGGTATTCAAAATAAGGAATCTTTACATTTTAGAAGGCTTTTAATTTTAGGGCAAACGAAATTTAAGATTTAGAGATACAAGCGCTATTAGAAAACCTTGTTTTGTACGAAATCGCGAATATTTTCATAAAACGAAGATAGATTTTTTTCTAATTACGTTCATAAGTTCCAAGACTTCAATGTTTACTGTAAGCAAGTTTCCACAAAATCGGCTGCATAGAAATTGCTGCACAGTTCACTGCTGAATTTTAGCTTCAAAATGATATGCTCGTGTATTTGCTTCATCTGTTGCAAGAACGCTTCAATAATGCTAAGATCGCACCTATTGTTAGAAAGCTTGATACCACCTAAACCTTTGCTGAATAATCGGAAAAGATCGGAAATTCCCAGTAAAAGTTATAAGCAAATGAAGAACAAGATGTTTTATAGTGCATAATTTGTGAATTTCAAAATATTCACGTTTGTTCGACTTGTGAAAAAACTACCGATTTGTTTTCCGTAATTGTTAAGTATGATAAAATCCAGCATATATAAAAACGACCTCGCCTAGTTTTGGGCGTGTAGCCTCGACGAAGCTCGGCGAATTAAGTCGTCAAGTTAGCTACTTCATGTCCTCCATTTTACCAATGCTTTGAAAACCCCTCGCCTTCCGTAAATTATTCAAATTTGCCGCGTTGTGGGATTTATTTTGCACTTGGGAATTTTACGGATCATCGAAAATTGAAATGATAATGAGCGATCAATGACATTCCAAGGAAATTTTCGATGATCCGTAATTCCCAAGTGACAAATAAATTCCAGAACGCGGCAAGTTTGAATAATTTACGGAACATGAGGGGTTTTTCCTAGCATTTGTAAAATGGAAGACATGAAGCAGCTAAATTGACGAGCCAATTCTCCGAGCTTCATCGACGCTACACGCCTGAAACAAGGTTGAGCCGTTTTATATATATGCTGTACTTTATCATACTTAGAAATAAGCGAAACAAATCGGTAGTTTTTTCAAAAGTCGAACAAACTTGAATATCTTTAAATTCACAAATTACGTACATAAACATCTTGTTCTTCATTCGCTTATAGCTTTTCCTTGGAGTTTCCGATCTTTTCCGATTATTCAGCAAAGTTTTAGATAACATTAAGCTTTCCAATGATAGGTGCGATATAATAATTATTTTAGCGTTCTTGCAACAGCTGAAGAAATACACAAGCATATCATTTTGAAGTGAAAATTAAGCAGTGAACTGTGTAGCAATTTCTGTGGCAGCCGTTTTTGTGGAAACTTGCTCACAGTAAACCTTGAAGTCTTGGAACTTATTGAACGTAATTAGAAAAAATCTATCTTCGTTTTATGAAAATATTCGCGTTTTCTTAAAAACAAGGTCTTTTAATAACGCTTGTATCTCTTAATCGTTTATTCCGATTGCCCTAAAATTAAAAGCCTTCTATAATTTGAAGATTCCTTGTTTAGATTACCAAAAATTACAGAAATCGGTTAACCTTTCATGCGGAAAATTAGTTTTAAAAAGGGAGCCTCCGTTCCAATAAATAACCGCGGGCCACCTTAAAGGGCTTTTGAAAGATTGAAATACAGTGTGCAGAACTGAGAAAGCTATTGTTTCCTGGGTGTCAAATATCTGTACAGGATCCAGAATTTGGGTTATAATAATGGAAATTAAGGTCGCGGAAATTAACGCTCCACTTAATTAATGTCGCGGAAATTAACGCTCACAAAGATTAACGCGACTAAAATTAACGCGAATTTTTAAAATTCGCGGTAATTTCATGGAGCGTTAATTTCCTATAATAAGGTATACACTGCTCTTCAAGGAGATACAACGGCGACAGTTAACAGATCCGACAGCGCTCAATTTACCTCACTGGAACAAGAACTCGGTAGAAGATTTGACACACCACGTGGGAGAGGTCGTGGAGGACTGTCAGGTCCTGTCAGGTCTGTCAGTGGCACAACAGTCTTGCAGCTTACGTTTGTTGTCCCAACGTGGTACTTTATCATGTGTTGGCGAAGGAAGGAGAATCAACTCTTTCGTCGTAGTACTTGAGGCTGTTCCTTTTTTGTTTGCAAACTTCCCTTACCCCTTTCCTTTCCCTTTTCCTTAGCCTGCGAGCAGGCTCTCATTCGCGCGATGAGCGCGGAGCGCGATCGTGATCCTAAGTATTGCGTGACGTTCGAGCGCGGAGCGCGAAGGAGTGGGACGTCCCACTCCCGACCACTCCTCGCGCTCCGCGCTCGAACGTCACGCAATACTAAGGATCACGATCGCGATGAGAGCCTGCTCGCAGGCTACCTTTTCCTTTCCCTAGATGACCGGCGTTCATTCCAGGATTGTATCCCGATCCATCAGACTGTTGTGCCACTGACAGACCTGACCACGTGGTGTGTCAAATCTTCTACCGAGTTCTTGTTCCAATGAGATAAATTGACCACTGTCGGATCTGTTAGCAGTGTATACTCTACGAACTATCGATGTTAATTTCTCTTCGCTAACTTCATCGGCACTCTTAATTACGGGACTGACCCGCCATTTTGTCGCGCAACAGCTCACATGGAAAAAGTGCAGTGATGTTACTGACCAGCGGTTACTTCAGAGTGTAGACCTGGTACTTCATACATGCCTATCACAATCTCGATGTATATATTGATCTTGATGTAAATATGCGAATGTTGATATGCATATGTGAATCTTAATACCTATATGTAAATCTTGTTACATATATATATACAAATCAAATCAAGGTATATCAATCTTGACATAAATATACGAATCTTGATGTATATTTACAAATCTTGATATTTTGTCCCTTTTGGACAAGCATAGGTTGCAGGTTGCAGGTTGCAGGTTGAACAAAAATATTAAAAACTAAAAATTAAAAAAAATTAAAATTAAAAAAAATAATATTAAAATTAAAATAATTAATAAAAATTTAAAAATAATAATAATAAAAATTAAATAAAAAATGATTAATAAATGTTCCTTTTTGTGTAAAAAAAGAAAAAGAAAATATTATCTTGGAAGATTTAGAACTGGACTGGACTCTTAGTATGAGAATTTGCGGAATTCCAAAGTTGACCAGAAGACTTCCGAATATGTCCGAAGATTTCCGAAGATGGCCCGAAGATTTCCGAAGATATCCGAAGTTGACCCGAAGATTTCGGCAGAAGATCCGAAATGAGAACATCTGAAATGGTTCCTCAAATTCTCATACTAAGAGTCCAGTCCAGTTTAAATCTTCCAAGATAATCTTTTTTTTCCTTTTTTTTTACACAAAAAGAAACATTTTTTGTTTAATTTTTATTATTATTATTTTTAAATTTTATTAATTATTTTAATTTTTAATATTATTTTTTTAATTTTAATTTTTTTTAATTTTTAATTTTTAAATTTTTTTTCAACCTGCAACCTGCAACCTGCAACCTGCAACCTGCAACCTGCAACCTGCAACCTGCAACCTGCAACCTGCAACCTGCAACCTGCAACCCGCAACCCGCAACCTGCAACCTGCAACCTGCAACCTGCAACCTGCAACCTGCAACCTGCAACCTGTAACCTGCAACCTGCAACCTGCGGTTTACACGTCCGCTCGATTTGCCCCTTCGATCTCCTTGGTTAGTAATTATTGTTCACCTTGACAAAACGGCCTCAAAGACCCACCCTCCCTGCGGTATTGTTGTAACCGCATAGTCACGTGACCAGCCGCAACCAGGGTCTCTCGAGGGTCTCTCTACTCAACGACAACAAAGGAGACTAATGTAACGCATGCGCACAATTGTGTTTTAATCGAGGGAATTTTATTCGAAACGCGGGAAAACGAGAGATGGCGGCCGTCGCGTCGACAGGCTTGTTTTTCATTGAATGTTCATCGTTTGTTTTAAAGAAAACTACGCTGTATGAGCGCGATCGCGATGTGCAAATGGAAATGCTTAGGTAATACTTCAACTTTGCGGCCGAGATTAATTCATCATAAAGAGAAACACGACGTGGGATTGAAAATCTAAGAAACGCGGCGAGTCAAAAGTGCAACGATGAACTGCGAAACTTGTGAGAAGTAGAAGAAAGTTTGCCTTCCTGACATTGTCCTTCGTTATTATAAGGAACTTCAACACAAGAGCAAGTACCGTTTATCAATAAGTAAGTTTGACTTGAATGGAAAAGTGTAATTTTGTTTGCATTGTAAGATAATTTGCGCTTGAAACGGGAGCAAAGACAAATTCATCGACAAGAGGGGGTTAAAAAATAACTCCTAACTCGTAAACTTCATTTTATTTTACTTGAAAGATTCCTGAGCTTAAAAAATCAAAACAAATAATCAAGGTAACAGTGAAAAGTTGTTATAGAGCTGAATTTAGCTTATTTTTGCCGCTTAAGCAAACGTATTTTGCCAAGACGTAAGCAATTAACAGTAAGCTTACAGCTGCTACAGAGAAGTTCAATTTCTTTTCAAAAAAATATTTTTCTTCAAATACCCGAGACTTTTGTCATGGGCTTTGGTACATGAAATCCCATTTTCTGATAATAGGTAGTTCATCAAGGAAGCGGCTTGTGAACAGAAACTACTAATTAAAGTGGCATGGCTCAACAGAGAGACGTAAACTGCTGAACACTGTTTATTTTTAAACGGTCAAAATTGCATCACACCTTACCTTAGTCTTCCTTAATATGTCCATTATTTGGCTACTTTTGACGTCTGAAAATTCCAGTGATATAAAAAGAATGAAATTTCGAGTATCTTCAAGGGTTTTTCAATTACATTGCTCTGATCTGTAAAATATAAGTGAATGAAATGACGCGCCAGCAAATATTACACGGAAAATCTTGTCGCAGCCAGGTTTTCTCTGGGCCAGATCTCCTTAACTAGTGCTTGGTACAGCAATCGCTTTCAACCGAGAACAGATTAATAAGGGAAAAATGACATGGCCTTAACAGAGTAAACTTTAAAGTGGCAATGCGTGCGAAAATGACACGAGAAAGTGGGCCTATTACAACATCAAAATTAGGCTCTTCAGTTCAGAACACTCGAAAGAAGCATTTTTTTCAGGACCTGGGGCTACATGTCTTATCAATGAAAGCAAGTGAAATCAGAAAATTAAATATTGAAATGCTTTGAATTCTGTCAAAAACCGTCGCCGAAGTTTATATATTATTAAACTTAACGTATCCATTACATTTTAAAGGGATAAGACACTCACATTTTCATGTCCATACTGCATTTATTAATGGATAATTCCAGGAAATTACCCAATCCTATACAAGCTTATATAGGTCTACATTTTCTACTGTATACAATACATGTGTATAGCAATACCTTCAACAGTAGAAACATTATAATAATTAATAATAAATTACATGATATATACATGCTGTACATATTATTTTATACATTCCATTCATAAATTGTACATTTTATATTCCCATGAATATCATGTCATATTTACATTAAGCAGCACAGGCTGAAAACAATATTTCTGAAATTAAATAACTTTTGTCATAGTTTTAAATTTATTTTCTCAACCCAACAGTCTATGTATCTGTGATAATAATACTTAGACAAAACAACACTTTCCTTGCACTGATTAATTTGCATTGCCAGTATGTTTTTTTCTGCTTTGTAATTCAGACAATGTAAAACATATGGAAACTTACAATTATGTAACTAATGATGACTGAAGAAAACATTGCAGAATATTCCCCCTCCCCCCCAAAAAAAGTGACAGACATATTCATGTACAGCTCTTGCAAGCCAACAACAGTAAGATATAGTTGTAGTTTGGATAAAAAGAGATGTCTTTGATTAATATTATTTGACCAATTTTTTTCCCTCAAGACAGCAATATTTTGCAAATTAACTGTCAACTAAACTTCAGGGCCTGGTTGTTCGAAAGCTGATTAACACTGAATCCTGCATTAAATGTCAATCGAGGTTTTAATTAATTTTATCTTGTATAAAAGTTTTTTCACTGCTAATGTTTTGTGGAGTTTGAGATTACTTGACGACAAAACTGAAGGACGAAAATATAAACAGAAAGCCTCACTGAAAAGTTACAAAACTTAACCAATATTCACGCTAATCCTGGAATAGGTTAATCGTCCTTTGAACAACCGGCCCCAGATGACATGGTTCCACTCAAATAATTGAAGTGAGAGACAAAAGATTTTTTTAATAAAACGTTAACGTTTGGAAATCAATTGGCAGATATAAGTTTTTAAATGGAAAATGGCATGGACATGTTGCTCAAAACAACAAGTGTCTTCTTCACTTCTGCATTTTGTGCTAAATTAGTTTCTTTATACTCCTGGCATGTTTTGGAATTCAATCAATAGTATTATAGAGGTGGTCGGGGAAAATACAATAAGATTTTGAATATGAGCCCTGGACTTATATTATTTTTTTTGTTCAAAGGACTTGTTGACAACTTATTTTGGGGGAGGGCATAATTTTTTTCTGGGGGAAGGGGAGTGGGTTGTTATTTCAAAAACTGGGTGACAACAGCCTGACAATCCCTTTGTGCAAGTTCTTTTGTTCATTTGTAGCTGTCATTAAGTTTTGAGTCACCTGTTGCTTTGATATTCACACCCGTAACAAACTTGTTGCTTTGTAAGTGAATTATACCAACAACAGGCAAGTTCACCCGTAACATCAATGTCCCATCAAGCATACTCAGCCGTAAAAACAGGAGTTACAGGTTACGGCCTTGCTAATCCTTATTAGCATAACTCAGTGGCTGACTATAAGGAATGTGCAGACTTTCCACTTCCAGAAAATATCCACACCCACACGGGGCTCCAATCCAAAATTTGGAAGGAAAATTTGAAATTTCCAGTGGGGTTGGGGGTTGAAACCAAAAAACCTTCTGGAACAACACAATATACATACAGTCAAAGCTCTCTGAGCGGACAGCTCTACTTACGGCCACCTTGACAAAACCCAGTTTGAACTCTCATACAAACTCTGTATTATTTTACACATTCCCGTAAGCTGCCATTCGCGTAAGCGGCCGCAGACACTTTCGAGGGGTACAATTTGGATTTTTCTGTCATTTATTAGCTCCCATAAGTGGACACCCCAAAGGAACAATCCTATTAGCTGACATTCATAAATATTTGTGAACTGCATCACTGCATTTGTTGCAGCGAGACTGTTAATATTCATTTCACTACGGTATCCTTTTTTGTTGTTGCCACAATCGGCATTGCATAAGACAATAAAACAAACATTCATTTTATACAGTATTTTTTGACATTGATACTGTTTAGTGTGAGTGGTACAAGCTCTCGTAAGCATCCACCAATCCCTTATACTGCTAGTGACCGCTTACGAGAATCATTCCCATAAGTGGCCAGCTCCAGTTGCGGACACTTTTTTGGCTTCCCGAGGGTGTCCGCTTACGGGAGCTTCGACTATATATCTTATTATACATTTACATCTGTAAGTATGTAGTATTTGCTATATATTTTTACGAGTTGCACCACCTATGGGCCTGTACTGTAACTAAAATATAATGCTTATACCTTCTCATTCTAAAGGGCTGGAAAAATTCAAATAAATCAATAAATATTATAATATTATGAGCATTCAGTACAGTAGAAAGTCTTGGGTAAATGGCAGGATAATAGATAGATTGACAGTGATTCTGAAGAGCTTCTTGCAGCCTTCTTATTTCTTTAAAATGTTCACCTGAAAGAAAAGGTTACAAAACAAAAGAACTATCAGGGGTTGGTATTGGGGCTTTATGAAAGGAAATTATTGCTACACGAACTGCAGTTTTCTCTTGCCAAAAACTACCTTTTTCTCTGTTACAGAAATGTTGCAGAATTTTAAGTTATAGTTTGAGATTAAACATTGAGATTAAACAAAGCAAAAAGTGAAGAACAAGACAGGAACCTTTACAGGGCACTAACATATAACAAAATACAGTAATAATCATATGTTTCGTTGATTTCCTCGCAAAGGTTAAGCCTTTACACCTGTATTGCAACCTTTTATATTAAAACAATAAGGGAATTAAATTTCCCCGCTTTGTTTTAATACCAGTCTTTATTGTGTATTTATATTACACATATAGTGTGTTTCAATATATAAATTTTATTTTACGGAAGAACTTGAACTTTGTCCGCATCTAAAGAGAACGGTCATTTGAAAAACAGAATCTCTGAGAAAGACGATCAAGAAACAAAAGTTGACCAGTAGCTAATACCATCCCATCTGCCCCTTACCACTATTAATTAAAAATTCCAGATATTACAGCCATGTTACTATTCTATAAACTGAATTTTCAAGATAAAACCAATTATATTTTCCGAAAAACTAAATTTACATGGCTTATAATATTTTAATATGGTCGAACAACAATGAGGTACAAGATATCTCACTTGAAACAGAATCTTATAATCTTCACCCTTATGGTAAGATATTATACTGTCTTGTATCTCCCATCATGGGAAACATATGAAAATTTAAATATTGAAACACACTGTATGAACTGAACTGAACTGACAATATAACGACTGGCATTTAAAACAAAGCGGGGAAATTTAATTCAATTCCCTTATTGTTTTAATAAAAAAGGCTGTTAGTTGTTAGGTTAGGTTGGAGCAACTCTTAATTTCTTGAGGGAGGAGGTTCCAGGTTAACGCAGCTCTGTGTTTGAATGTAGATCTGCCAACTTCGAAGTCAATAAAGGTTTTACTTTTACTATTAGCTGCTATTAGGAACGTAACATTGCATTAAGCTTATAGAATTAAAATTAGCTTACCTCCGGATCCTTCGGTTGATATGCGCGGCCGTGGGTGAACTTTCGCCGTCCTTCGACGAAGCTGAAACCCTCTTAATTTTGTTGCAACATTTTCTACAAACAATTCTGCCTTCCTTTTTGACGGGTCTTTCCGTCCGGGCTTTTGTTTCGGAACATTTTTTAACGGGCGAAGGACAAACAGTTCGCTCGCAAATGCACAAAAACACCCTTTTCTAAAACTTATCTCGCCATTCTGAAAATGAGGACGATGCCAGAAATTGCTAAAACCCTTGTAGAACAAGTGATCAAGCGGAGACAACGAGAAACCTTCCCTTCGGCCGCCATCTTTGTTTATGACATTATGGTGGCGCGCGCGTAACAGAAATCTGGGTACTAGAGAAATTATTAACCAATCAGACAAAAGTCTCCTTTGTTCTCAACGACAAGGGCAATCTCGACCCCAGAGCCCTTCTCTTTTGCGTAGTCAAGAAAGCAGCGAAGGTCTGGGGTCGAGAATGCGACAAGGGAGGAAAAGGAGAGAGAGCCTGGAATCGAGGTTGCATTTAACCGTGACGGTCCGTGACCGTTAAAAAGAAAATGGCGGCTCTAAACTTACAGAGATTCGTATGAAGTCGAAACAAAAACATGATATATCTAAACCGTGGCGTAAAAAGGACATCTATCTCCATTAAATATTGGGAGATATGACTTAATGAGGTTTCAAAACCGTGATATATCGAATATTCATTGCGGTTTTTAAGAAAGTAGTCTAACACGATAAGACAGGTCATACAATTGCTTACCTCTGAGGTGACAACAAGCTAAATTCACTCCATGCGAACTCTCTATGCCTTTCTAGATGTAGCTATCCTCTCATCCCCGTTAAATTTTTAAAGTTCGAAGGTGTCTTCGTATTTCCCTGATATTATAAGGCTTTGTAGCCGTTGAAATCTTGCGGTTTTCAGCAGTATTTGTCGAGGAAAAATTGAAGCTAAAGGACGCCTGAACTCGGTTTGCTCCAGCGCGCTTCGTGGCAAAAAAAAAAAAAAAAAATCAATAGACGAAAACAGCCGCCATTTTGCAAAACATGAATGAAAAGGAGAAGAGACTGGGGTTCACAGAAAGGCTTGGTAGCTTAGCTTGTTTTGTCATTTAATTTATGCAAAAAGCAGTCAAAGGCAGTCACAGTCACAATTGAGTCACGGAGTAAAAACATGTGGTAAAATTGATCGTGAAAGCGAGATTAAATACTCTTAAATACGGTGACTTTCGTTTCACCCTGGATTTCTGTCGATTGCCTTCTTTTGTGGACCACAGAAAGCAAGAATATGCCTCTCATCAGGAATCCCGCGTGACAACAACTTGATCTGGAAAACGTAGCGCGACGTAACTGACCAATCGTGTGTCTTCCACGCGCGACTAGGCACGGAGTATTAAACGCAAGCTTAATTTGGTTCGAAATTTCTGGCTATGTTTCGCGAAAATTTCGCCAAATTTTAATCACCATTTTAAAAATCCGTCATTCACAATCAACAGTAAAGCGTTCAGTTGATGAATTGAAGGAAAATCAGTACTGTGAATGGCAATTTTGGCGACTGCATCGGAGACGTTTTGCAGGAATTCGCGGCAAGAAAATGGCGAATCAGAGGAATGTGGAGATGCATAAATCACGGACAGAATTGTGACAATTTTTTTACCAAATTAAAGTCACTGTGTCGATTTTCTTTGGGTAATATACGGTGGCTTCTAAGGGACATACATTTCTCCCACTTTTTTTTCTTACTTGCGACTTAGCTTGCGACTTACTTGCGACTTCCGACTTAGCTTGCGACTTAGCTTGCGACTTGCGACTTGCGACTTGCGACTTACGTAGAAGGCCACGTGGTCAGAAACAAGATGGATTCCAACGAAAATCTAAAGAGAATAAATGTAATTTATGTTAATAGATTGAAAGTCTATTACGTAGAAGTGTGCTGTTTTTACGTAAATAATAACAAAACAGACAAAATACCTGGTCCACATCCGCCGGCGGTTCCTCGTTGGAATCCATCTTGTTTCTGACCACGTGGCCTTCTACGTAAGTCGCAAGTCGCAAGTCGCAAGTCGCAAGCTAAGTCGCAAGCTAAGTCGCAAGTCGCAAGTAAGTCGCAAGCTAAGTCGCAAGCTAAGTCGGAAGTCGCAAGTAAGTCGCAAATAAGTCGCAAGTAAGAAAAAAAAGTGGGAGAAATGTATGTCCCTTAGAAGCCACCGTAGTAATAGGTATAAATGTTGCGTTGTTAATTTTCGCGAGTATCTATCAATTTCGCGAATTTTTTTCAATCGCGAAAATCACGAAAATCGCCGAGTTAGTTGCTGTTGCATGCTGGGAAGATACATTCCCCACCGACCCCACCCTACCAAAAACCAAAAAGTTGCAAGTACCCGCTGACGTGAATGCATGCAGGCTCAATACACATGGTACAACAACAAACACAATGGCGGCGGAACCATCGAATGCCGAAATTCAGTCCGCAATGGCAGGTAAGTGATATTTCACCGCATTTAAAAGCCTGTATTTAACCTTATTTCAAAGGGAGACAATTAGCAGTAATTGCTTGTTCATATCCTCCTCTGCAGACATTTTAAAGGAGGGCGAACTTTCCAAGTTGACGTCCAGAATTGTCCGAAGTAAATTGGAGGATAAATTTGGTGTTAGCTTTCTGGGAAGGTACGTGTGTGAATAAACTGGTTGCTTTAGTTTTTATTCACCAAGGTATGTTCACAATGCACAACGCCTGTGGCGATAAAGAAAGGTGAAATTTAAATAAAAACTTAAGCTGATACCAATTTGATTTTGTTCCGATTCGACACGTGCTCTGCGAAAAATTTTAAAAGTTGATCGAGTCAGTTCGAGAAATATTTTGTGCTCGCGATGTAACATTAGCATATGAGCTTACTTACTTTGCAACACATGCTGCCGGCCCGAGATATAATATGAACACACAAATAGCTGTTTCGGAAACGTTTAGGAATAACAGGTTAATATTTTAATACTGAAAGGAAATTAATTTGTCATGCCGCCCGGCCGGCTCTTTGATTTAATGAAGCTAATAAAATTATTTGCTTGGATTCATCGTTGAGCTTAAATCCTTGTCAATAAACGATGAGTTGAGAAAAGTATATTTATTTCATTTGTTTAGGTTACTCTCACCTGAAACACATTAACTTTAAAAAGTTAAACAAATTTTATCAAAACAATAAGCTTACTTTGAACAATTCTGTACATGTACACAGTTTATTTAGGCCTTGTCCACACACTCTAAAACCCTGATTTCTTAATTTGAGAACGAGTTTTAATTTTTTTCCGGTAGTAAGCGCCCGTTTCTTATTTTAAGTACTCAACTTTAAAATAAGAAGCGCCAGTTTCTTGTTTCGTTTCTTATTTTAAAGTTGAGTACTTAAAATAAGAAACGGGCGCTTGCTACCGGAAAAAAATTAAAACTCGTTCTCAAATTAAGAAATCAGGGTTTTAGAGTGCACACGTTGAAAACGCAAAGTTTTTATCAGTTTTTCAAATTTTGCCCTTCACACGTAGCGTTTTTTAACCGTTTTTGCCCGTCCACGCAAAAACGACTGAAATATATCGATATAGTTTTATAAAGCGCATGTGCATCGTTGAACTTTGCCCAGCCTGATATACATGTACCCGCCATGTTGAATACTGAAGCAAGCACATGCGCAGTGGACTGAATATGACCTCATGACGTCATCATTTTTCATGTGTCGACACAAGAATACGAAAATGGCGTTTTCAAAAGTTTGCATTTTCGGTGACCGTTTCCATTGGATACGTGTGGACGAGAGGCAATTTTAAGATGAAAACAGGTATGTGTGGATGGGGCCTTAGTCAAAACATGATCATAAACCATTCTAGCTGAAATTCTTGCTTACAAACCTCAAAATCCATTTTTCTTAGGAAAAAGGAGATTGATAAAATGTTGATGGAAATGATTGAGAACCAAGAAAAATCGACAGAAGATGAGAAAGAACAGGAAAATGGAACCAGTGAAATGAATGGAACGAAAAAGAAAAGAGTGACCAGGAAGATGATGAGTCATCAGAGGTTATTAGGGATTAGTTTATTAAGAAAATATCATTATAACAGTGAATAGTTATTAGGAAATACTTGATGCTTAGAAATGATCTTGTTGCGGCACAAAAAGGAGCATGGGACAAGGGTGTGGAGTTGTGGGGGGGAGGGGGGGGGGGGGGGGGGGGGGAGAAGGAGGTATCAGCTTCCCGTACCTTGTACTCCCGTTCCCACCCCTTCTGTTGTAATTCCTGCCTCTTTGTGCTTTTTTCTATTGCAAAATATTATGCAGTGTTCCCATTAACGCACAAACTGTGCGTATCTGACGCACAAAAAATAAAAAGGACGCACAGTTTTTTAGCCACAGTACGTCCCAGGGACGCACATAAATCAGCGCTCAAAATTTCGAGTGTTTTCATAGTTTGGTCTACTCTTGAGATAAATAAGATTTTCAAGATACAAAATTTACCTAGTTTCCTTTACCTTTTCATTACCTCTCCAAGCTGGAAACTATGAAAATTTGGCTGCAAACTCGAAAACGAAGCAAGAATCACAATGATAATCACGCGAACGAGCAAACAACTCTCGGCTCATTGATGGTCAGCGGTCATACTTCATGTAATATTACATGATGTGTATATCACTTAAAATGCCTTTCTCCTTAGGGGACCCTTAAAAAATAGAAAGGACCCCCAATTACTGGAACTGGGGTCCTTGGGACTCCTGTTTTTCCAAACTAGTGGGAACACTGATTATGCAATGTTGTGAATTTTTTCCTATTCTCCCGCTTCTCACTCGCTCTTCTTCCGCCTCCCATGGACTTCCCACCTCCTTTTTCTCCAGAGTTCCTGTCCCCCTGTCTCTCTCCCCCTGTCTCCCCCCCCCCCCCCCCCACCCCACATACACGCACACTTTGGAGGTTGGAGATGTGGCTGCCGGGACTGCGAAATACACACAGGATCTTGAGAGAGAAGGGGCACTGCAACTATTGAGTTCTTGATGTACAGTGTACACAGGATGTTGGGAGAGCATGTACATGTAGCAAGCAAGCTAG
Organism: Desmophyllum pertusum; assembly: GCA_029204205.1. NCBI lineage: Eukaryota > Metazoa > Cnidaria > Anthozoa > Scleractinia > Caryophylliidae > Desmophyllum > Desmophyllum pertusum. The sequence goes on from MU825906.1 coordinate 587,835, forward strand.
GAAAATTGTAACATTACACACAGGTGAAGCCCAAAGAAACTCTTCAGTAGCCTCTTGAGTGCTCCCCAATCTTCTCATTCAAGTACATCCATAGCTCAGCACACGGCTAAATGCTATTTTGGACTCTTATCTGTCAAAAGCTTTTTCAAAACAAAGCCCAACTATGGGTATTAAATTATTGGTGGCCTTTAACCCTCATCGGGATGGCCAAAAAGGTGGCCATGGCCACCTAATAGAAGTTTTATTTACAGTATTATTACTGACGATAGTTTTGGGACTTTGATTTAACTGGCTGCTTAATAGGGGTTTGATTGGATGCAGAATTCTCTTTGTAGCAATTAGATAAAATTGATCATAATTTTTAAAACAATGTGTCTTTTCTTGCCTAAAATAACTGACTCCAAAAATACCCCTGATGTACATTGTGAGCTATTTTTGGGACAGTTCTTTTTTTATCTCGTCTTAGGATGATGAGCCCTCACCAAGAAAATGAAACAAGATAGCAAAAAGGTAAAAAAAAAAATTAATGTAAAATTTGTGTCAACTGGTAGCTGTTGGGTTCTGACCGTTTCTTTCCTGTGTTTGTTTCTTTTTATATATAGCCCTTTAGACTAAAAATTAAGTTTTTTTTATTTTTCATTCTAGGAATCCAATAAAGTTTGACTCAGGTGCAGATGATGTGAGTAATTTTAGCAATTCTAGTCTGATATTGATAAAAAAAATTGATCATGAATTACAATTCAGTCAACTCTCTTTATAGCAGACACCCTTGGGACATAGTTTGGAGTCTGTAATAGAGAGAGTCTGCAATAATGGGGTGTGAGAAAAAAAGTGCTGTTTAAATAATCAAAAGGGCGCAAGCAAAGCAAAGTCCTGTACCAAGAAATAAACAAAATAATGCAAATGCAATGCAAAATAAACATTCCGGAAGTCTTTGGAAGTGTGTTAATTTAATTTACACAAGTTGACACATGATAATGAACAACAGTATACATAATTTTTTATTATTTTCATGTACATGACTTGTATTTTATAAATATTTTACTATACATGAGAAGTTCAAGGTGTCCGCTTTGTCAAGAGTGAATTACATGTAAGTGTCCGTAATTCCGTAATATTTAGCTGGAGTCATTTTCAGTCAAAACCTCTACAGCTTTCGCCGGGGGCTGGACTTTGTCCGTAATAGTGGGTGTCCGTAATAACGTAATAAAAACCCCAGAACATGAAGTTTTGTTCCACACTGTATTCCACATTTGAAATCAATAAGCTTCAATTCCTTTTGAAGGATGCCCATGATGTCAATGATGCTGAATTAGCTCGCAAACTTCATGAAAATGAAGAGAGGTCTCCGTGCAAGAAGGCAAACAACAGCAAGGAAGTCAGCGGTGAGTCTATGGCGTGCTATGGTACATGTGTATGCTAGAACTTTGGTGATAATAAATTATAATAAAATTATAATATATTGGTCATGTCAAATGTTTTTTGAAGGTAAGAAAAAAGCCAGCAAAAGCAAAGAAACCCAAAGAAAGCAGCGGAGAAAAGAAAGGTATGAAAATTAATAATTAAATACACATAATAAATAATATAATCCAAAGAAGTTACAGCTATAATTGATATTTCTTTTTTAAGAGCTAAGCCCATCATGGGCTTATATTCAGAATGGACTTTTGCATTTTTCGCTCAAAGTAAGAGAGTAAGTTCCGCCCAAAGTAAGAGGTGCAACCCTTCCCCTGGGTTTGGTGTGACCCCCTCCCCATGGAGGGAGACTCCCATGTGAAATGGGGGGGATGCTCATCGTCTCTTTCAGGGGTGTAAATTATGCATTTTGGTATCACTTCGGTGTTTCAGGACGGAACACCAATATTTTAGCCATCAAGGTATCGTTTAGGGTTGTGCACACAAAGAAATAAAAATGCTGTCATACTGTGTTCACTTGGTGGTCTACACCGAAAAGCATGCCTTGACAATGACTTTGTCGTCTTTTAAGTTGCTATAGCTCTTATTTGTCTGTTTGTATTAGAATGGTATCTTTCAGGGGTGAAATAAAGATTGAGCCATGCCCAGATTGGTCTCCTTTAGGGGTTCAATTCAAATTTTCTGATGAGCAGCCCACGGTCCCTTTCACATCATGGGAGCCCCCCCCCCCCCCCCCGTGTGTAACCATTAACTGCATGTACCATGCCATGGCATGCACATGTATGTGTATACACGTACTGTACATGTGTGATACTTTTTGGACCACTTACATGTAGCTTGTGAGGTGAACAAGTTAGACTCCTCTTAATGTTATTCTGATGTGTACTGGCAGGGTTTGGAAAGCTCATGGTTCTGTCTGCAGCGCTAGCAGAAGTTGTAGGTGAAGAAAAAGTGAGTGGAAATTTGCCTGACCAAGTGGTGGGAGTCAAATATTAAACAAATTAAAGCTTATTTAATAAATTTTATAACTGAGAATCGTTTCTGATCTGTTAATGTGAAAAACATTTTGTTCTTTCTTGCAGATGTCTAGAAGTGATGTGGTGAAAAAAATGTGGGAAGTAATCAGGGAGCGGAAATTAGAGGTACAGTTTAAATAATAAAATGCATCATGTATCAGGTAATGTAAAAAGCTAGCTCACCCCTCCCCTCTCTCCTTTAAGCACCCCTGAGGGGGAATTCGGGGCCCCTCTCTAATAGGCCCCCATTTAGAACTTCAATTTTAATATATTACCCCCACCCCCCTGTATTCTATACAGTTGAACTCCTATTAAGCAGCCACCCTCGGGGAAATGGCAAGTGGCCGCTTATAGGGGTTGGCTGCTTTATAAAACCTGGTGTTCACTAGCGATGGAAGCACATGCAGTCAAGAGCCCTTATTTCGCCATGAAAATGATCTTGACGCAAGCATAAGCACAAGCACAAGGATCAAAATATTTTGATCCTTGTGCTTGCGCTTATGCTTGCAAGAATAGAATATTGTTATGTGAAAACGGAACATAACACAATCAAGCACAAGGAAAAAGCAGTGATTTTTATATTATTTTGAAGGAAAGGTTAGTTCAGAAAATTATCTCCGAAATAGATTAATTTCTTGTACATGTATCATTTCAGGATCCCAAAAATAAACGATTTACGTTATGTGACGAACAACTACAACGGATTTTTGGTAAGCGCGATGTCAGCTAATTAAAATAATAGACTATGAGTAGTCCAGCTTTCCCTTAGTCCATTGAGTGAGAGGCCAAATGAAGTGAGACGGAAAAAATGGTGGCTTGGATGTGCAAATTTGTTTCCTCTCACTTAATTTTGCTTCTTGCTCGATGGGCTAAGGGATAGAGGGACTGCTTGTTGTCTAATTAAATACTTGCAATGGGTTTGCTCCCCAGTCGCAAAGCGTCTCGAGTTGGTATTAGATCTAGTTACCGTTTTCCATAACTTAGGAAATGTTTTATGAGGTGGGGTACGTTCAACCCCCAACCTGGAGGGCCAGGGGACTGACTTTCATCTGGACTCTACCCTTTGACCTGTCTGGCATGGCAGTGGCGTATCCATGGGGGGAGGGGGGGGGGGGGATCCCCTCAATCAGACCTGAGGATTTTTGCTTTCACCATTAACCGTGATCTCCAGGATCCACCAAAATATACTTTTCAAAGCCTGAAATCTCAAACTTTTTTCTGGGGGTGTGCCCCCCATCTGCTCCTCTCCATGCCTGCCCTGAACATGACTATATCGTGTGCAAGTGCTCTGGCACCTTTAGTAATATAACTACTGCCGTCTACTTCCAAAAGTTCTCCTTCTTCTTCACATTTTCGGGAAAAATCTGGTGGACCTTCCCCCCCCCCCCCCCCCCCCCCCTGTCAAAAATTCCTGGATCCGCCCCTACATGGGTGACCCTACCATTCGCCGGTGAGCCGCATTTTGCCGCGCCCAGGTGCTAGCATAGAAAGTTTTCTCCAAACTGGCCCGCTTCGAGTAGTTGCACTGTAAATATATAGCACTGGACTATTAAATTCTTATCCTTTTCTGCCTATTTCATGTAATATTCAAATTATGATCAGTTTAATCCATTGATTGTCTTTTTAAACCTTTTGTTTTACAGGTCGAAAGAGGATACAAACATTTGGAATGATGAAATATTTAAAAAAACATATCTGGGACCCATCGCTTATCGTCTGATGTAAATGTACATGTATTCAACTTTTATAATATAATACATGCATACTGATGGTAACAGGTGTGACATTAAAAAAATGAGCGTGACACAAACGTCAAACATTTAACGGTTAACCTCCTGAGGTCCTAATTCCACAATAGATCAAGAATTAATTTTTAGTATTGATCAGAACTACAGTCGAAGCTCCTGTAAGCAGACACCCTCGGGTAGCAGAAATAGTTTCCACAACTGGAGCTGGCTGCTTTCGGGAATGTGTAAATACAGAGTTTGTATGAGCTAGAGATCAAACATGGTTTTGTCAAGGTAGCCGTAACTATATAGAGCTGTCTGCTACGAGAGTGCCCATTCAGAGAGTTTCGACTGTAATTAGTAATCAATCAGCCCAATCATCTCAAAACATTTTGAAGTGATTTGGACTATCGCAACGAACTGGGCAATTTTTTGATTTCCACAATAATTAGCCACCTCTATCATCTCAAAAAGCAAGACTGTTTGGTTTGAGCCTGGGTCCGATTACTTTATTTTGGCAGGAGTCGAAATAGCAATGAATTCTGGAATAGATTTAGATCGTCCTGGTTCCATTAAATCGCTTGTGACGTTCACAAACACAGTAGTGTTTCAATATGATCCTCCAGATCACTCGAACCTATTTTTTGAAATGTTTGGGTTAATTGGGATGATAATTGTCCCATTATTGTTATGGAAACCAGCCTTGAGTTTGATTTTGTTGTTTATTTGTGTTCAAGACGTACAAACTGTAAAATTCCACATTAATTTTATAGGACAACATTTTTGTCAACTCGTAAAATGAAGTTAAAACAAGTTATACATACATTTGTAGGTGTACAATCATGTATAAACTATATAAAATGGAGAAAGATTTTGGAAAGAATTATACTCTTGTCGAGAGTATTGCAGATCTGTTGTAAAGTAAAGACAGTAATACTGGTAACTGTTAAAATAATATTGGAACAAGTCCCCAAAAGATATCCATTTTCAGGGTTGACTTGAAAAATAGACCTTCATGTCAGTAAATCAGCTGAAGATTAAAAAAGCTTCAAGAGTGCAAATTATTATTGGACTCCTGTTGCCGTTAAGATAATAATTATGGCAATATATTATTGTCATTATAATAGGTGTGATTGCTGTACTTGTGACACAGCAGAGAGCCTGGTAAAATGTATGTTAGAACTTTTTGGAAGATTGTATTTAAGTGGCATTCGACGTATAATTTATTGCAACTGCAATTTCCAACAGCACGAAGAACATACATGTATGTGTCACTTGTTTACAAATAAAGCTCATTGATGTTTTTTTCTCTATTGTAGTTCAGACTGTTCCTTTTATAAAGTAATAAAGTCCAAATTATTTACAGCAAGGAGCACAAATATGTGGCCACTTTTAATTCACATTCTTTTGTGCGTGCAGATCAGAAGTCGAGGATAGCTAAATCCTCGGCTTCTGATTGGATAGTCTGCACGCACTGCCAACCTCTCCATAGTCTTGTCTCCCTTGAAAGCACATCAAAACAATTTTAAGTTGAGGCCTCATGCAAGGGAATGAGTGCACTAGAAGTAATCAACTGTCCGTAGAGACACAGGTTAATCTATTAAAAGTGAGAGGCTCAAAGGTCCCCCCCCCCCCCTTTTTCAAGAACTTTCTAAACTGTTTCCCCCAATCTAGGTCTTTTCTAGGCAATTTTTTGTGCAGTTTGCCTGTGGCCATTTTGTTGCAACACTAGTTGCACAAACCACGTGTTACACAAAGCAGCATGGATTCGATTGAGAAGGTATATCAAACCCTTGAGACAGAGTTTGATCACATTTCCAAACACCTCGAATTTCGTTAAAAATACTCCGCTACGAGTTGTATTTTCAACTCTCTTCTCGGGATTTGGAAATATGATCAAACCCTGTCTCTTGGGTTTGATATATTAAATGAAATAGATAATAGAACGATTTACCGAGGGTTGGCTCTCATGAGAGTTTTTCAAAATCAGCCAGGGCCAAACGAGAGAAAACTCTCGAAGACTCTTGTAAAAATTTGAACAGCTTCAAATTCAACGAGAGCACACAAGAGGCAATGAGAGTTTTCAGGCCAAGCGAAGAGTTTTGAATTCTCAGCAACTCTCGTCTTCATTTGGCCCAGGCTTTACTGTCTATTGCCACTGAAAGGGCTAATTATTTTTAGCATAACCAGTGGCTGACTATCGGCAAACTTGCAATCCAATAGCCCTTTTCACGGTTAACCTGAAACATTTGCATAACAATACAGTTAAACATAGAAGCGAGGCAATTTTGGGCACAAGCTGTAAAACATCGTGATTTTCTTGAGCTCCTTAAACTATGTTAGCATAAAAATAGTTTTAAAACGGAGAAGAACTAAATATGCAACTATTTTAGTTAAAGTTTGCCGTAAAGATCGTAATCCGATCTCCCTGTTGCTTATGCGAGTCTACTCTTTATTAATAGAGAAAAGTCGTTTTACAATTTTTTCTAAAAACATCGTAAACTAAAAGAATTGTAGTTCTTCTACATTTTAAAACTGTTTTTATACTAAAAGAGTTGAAGGAATTCAAGAAAAAACACGATGTTTTGCAGCTTGTGCCCGAAATTGCCTCGCTTCTATGTTCAAGTGTATTGTTATGCAAATATCGCAAGTTAACCGTGAAAAGGGCTATTGGCTACACAAGGGCAGTCTAAGGGAGTGCACGCAAGTAAAATTGCCAAAACCACAAACCAAAGCTAGAAATAAACCACTTTCACTGAATGTTTTTTGTTGAATAGATCAGTATCTGGGTTATGCCAAAACAATAATTATTAAACAGCTCGCTCTCAGTTTCTATCGACTTTTGATAGTTGACTCACCAACTATCTGCAGCCGATAGTCTAGAAACATCGAGCTTGCCGTCTAATTGTTTTAAAATATACACTTCTCTCCCACTCTTCAACCCAATTAAAAAAAATACACAAGGTGTAAGATGTTCAAAACATGTTTTACTATCCTTGAAACTCTGGCAATAATAATTTATAAAAATGTCATCTTAGGTACACTTTGTTTGTTCAAAAATACACATTATTTACAGATCACATTAAAAATACAAACACCACCATCCAAGATTATATAGTTACACAGATGAAAAGTGATTGGATATAAGATGCAGGTATCTTGGACGTGCCCTTTGGCCCTCTAAGATCCCACATCATAAATAGCAATAATTATTAGAATTATTTATAATAATATATTTGGTAATTAACCTGACAAATTTACATTGTACTGCGACTGTGTAATTTACAATTATCTACAGAAAATTTTAGGAATTTTTTTAAAACTATCAACAGTTTTTTGAAAGGAGAAATGGTAAGATTTGATGCCAGAAACACCACAAGGTTGTCCAAAATGTCAGTCATGGCAGACTAGTTTTCTATTCTTGGATCAAACTGGACTCAGCTTGCAATGTCGGCTATTGTGGGGGAACCTTTTCACATGCAGATGACATGAAGCTGTTTTTAACGATATTCCCTCACATTAGCCTCCATTGTAAGCTAGTTTCAGTCCAATCCCGAGAATACAAAAATGGCCCATTGATCCTGACGATACATCAGCTAGAATTTTATGAAGCGCTAGTATTAGCGCACTGATATATTTTTCACTCTTTACCGCTAACGAACAATATTCAGACCTCCTTAGTGCCAGTGTAATAGATAAAAACACCATTAATTTGATACAACCCCCAGAATTCACAAACTTGTGGTTTTAGCTGATATAAATTCAGGGCTGTCATTAAGAGCCATAAACCGTAACGACTGAGTTCATTTGATTTTGACTTGATGTTAGACCAATAGGTATAGAAATTACTAACAATAATTTTTTGTTATGGATGAAAACATAATGGGTGATTCAGTAGTTAATGACAGCCCTGTGGTCATTATCAAATAAATCCATGTGCCCAATTGCCAGGCCATTATTGACTTGATCAAGTAGTTAACACAGTGCCAAGTATATTGCAAATTAATTTTGTCATCACCGATGCTCGACAAACGACTTGGTTGTTTTAAATCTAAGTATTCACTTGAGAAAATTCAGTATCAAGTCGTTCTTTGAAACCTGTTATCACACAAGATACAAGCTGTAGAAAAATTAACATTTCGTGAAATGGTTATAATTTTATATTCACCTTGTCACCTTGGTGATAATAATTACTGTGACCATATCCAGGAATATGTTGGAGATAAGTTTTATACTCTTGTTCAAAGCTTGTTGTTTGTACATGACAAAGAACTTCAATGTAACTAATGCCAGCTACATTAGATTGTTCATGTTAAACCCATAAACTGCAATGAACATGGAGTTAGCAATCTCATTCTGTGTGATTTTATATCATTGATTTTTTAAATCATTTGAGATAGTAATATAATATTTTTGGATGGATGGACAAGATCTACTGTAATATAATTTCCCTATTTACAAATCTTAAACCATAAATTATTCTTTGTTCACATGTTTGACATCCCATCGTTAGAAATGAGATGGAAGTTTGTTGAATGGAGACATTATCTGGCTGCAGTTAATACATGTACATTATTTAATAAAAGTGAATTTCCTATTAGGTTGGACCTAAAAACAGTCTTTGCAAGCAAGCTAGTTCCAGTAGACAAAAATCTTTGATACAAATATTGAAGAAGAATCTCCAGAGGAAACGTTTGTACATTTATAGGAAATAGTTTTCCGCCAGAATAAAATGGTCTTAGGAAAAGGTAAGTTAATATCTAAAATCGCAATAATTCACTAATTGCAGGACTGGTTTTATAAAATGCTTTAGATAACGTTTGGTATCTTGCACAGAAAGCAAGAAATAACGACGTCATCTGCAGGCATCTGTCATATTACTCATATATGATAAATCTAAACAGTACATATATCTGACCCCCTCCCACGCCCTATTCCCCCGGCAAGGAGTTATTTTGAAAAACCACTTAATAATAATAGGTGCACTACTGACACCGGTTTAAAGTATTAGAGATTTTGACATGAACCAATGTGATCACTGAATTTCACGCCTGGAATTCAAAAATTATTTAACTCTCCTAGAGTTTGCCGTTAACCCGCCATCACTGCCAGCACTGCTACCAGTACTGAAACGATCTTCTGACTCACTGCTGGCATAGCCAGTTTCCTCGTCATTTTCAACATCTATTTCCTCGCTGCTAGTAGAGGACTCGCCTTCTGAGTGGCGCGGCCTCTTTATGCCTATCATAGTCTTGTCACTCCGGCCTTGAAGTGAGTCAAGTCTTCTCTGAAGAGCGTACCTCTCCTGATTCAGTTTCTTCTTTGTATCCACTGCTTCTTTTTCCGACACCTGTAAGACCTTAGGAATGAATGCACAAAAACTCAATTAAAAAAAATTAATTACATATAATAAAATAAATTGGAATTTCAGCGGCAATCCAATCTTCTATCCACTGTTTCCGGATCGAAATGGAATTTAGAAATGTTGGTTTTTGTGGAGGGAGGAAAACTGGACTACCCGATGAAAAACTATAATATCATTAACTAGTTTTACATTTTAAAATAGAATAACTCCTTCACACAATCAATATATTTCTACTGACAGAAATAATTTAAATAGACATTAGGACAGATGTGATGTGCAATAATTAATAATTTTTATCAGTGTTCACTGTTGCATGACGGATTCTGAATTCAATCTAACCCAGAGTTTATCAACCATAATTATGTAACAAAAGACAAACTCTGGAGGAGAGCGGCTTTAATTTTCTCTGTTTCTCTTGTTAAAGGGGAAAAAGCTCAGTTCATGCATGTATTGCCAGGTCAAATAGAACAACACATACATCATATTCTCTACAAAGCCGTTAATTAAAAGTTGTTTTTGTTGTAAGTTTTTGTTTTAGTTGTTTAACTCAAAATGTACAATGGACTAAGTAAGAGACAAAAGTAAAAAATGTCTTTATAAGGGTGAAAATTATGCGAACTTTCCAACACATAATTTGAAAGCAGAGTGCTTCATAATGAGATAAACATTGCAATTACAAATCTCAGCATGGTGTCAACAAAAAGGAAGAAGATGACAATTTAATTTAGTATAAGTTCTATTCTCCACCAAGTGTAAATACTTCATGATAAAATAAGATTCTGTGTTGAAAATGTGTAATAATTTCCTGCTAACTTCACTTCATTTTATAACGCAAAAATACCCTTGCCCAAGGCTCTGAGAACACAGCACGATCATTCGGGAGCAAATAAACAAATTCGCATTCCAATTGGCCGATTGTTATGAAAAGAATAATGTTAGAGACAGATTGAGCCATAGCTAAACAAAAGCTTTTGGATTTATTTTATCAACATTCGACATATTAAAAATGTTAATGATGAATGCTTGTTTTAATTGAATTTTATATTGAATTTTCATTTTCACTGCATGGATACCAAAGGCAGGATATGTGGTTCTTTGTTTTGAGATTTCATGGTTTTAAGAAATCACATCCAAAACACAGGATAAGGCCAACCAAAGCATGATACTTTGAAATTGTTAATCTCCAATAGCGAGCATCTAATCTAAGATTCACCTAGCAAACAAGAAAATAATTAACTGGGTACATTGTCTCAATGACAACCAAAACATCCTAAGAAAATTAAATATAAATGCATGTCTTGAAAACAGTTAGAAGCTCGAGCAAACTGGGTTAATTTTTATAGTGGACTTGCTTGGGATAAAGCTTTTAGCCAGCATTTGAAAAGTGGGCATACTGGAGGCATGTCCCCCCCCCCCCCCCCCATAAAGCTTCAAATGGTGCATTTTTTATCATTTTCTCCCAGGATTGAACCCCCCCCCCCCCCCCCCCCAAGAATTTTGTCATCAGGTTATCAGGTTAGCCCCAATAGTTTGCCAGTACCCATAATTTTGTACTCCTGGGTGTCAGTTCAGAGAATTTGGTTGTTCATCAACATAACAGCTGTTTTCTTAATAACGCACTGCTGTGGGGGAAGGGGGCAGGAGAACAGGAGGGGGGAAGGGGCAGGAGAACAGGAGGGAGGAAAGCAGGATTTCTAAGGTTGCAGGAACCGGGAGAAATTGGAAAAATTTTGCAACATTGTGTAATGTTTTTCAATAGAGAAAGCACAAAGAGGCAGGAACCACAACTGAAGGGGTGGTAACCGGGAGGGAGTACAATGGTACATAATTATTATATATGGAAAGTGAACGTTCACACCCCATTGTCTCCCACTGCTGGTGCAATGAGAAATCAGCTGTTGTTTATTATTTGGAAATAATAATTCATTCTGACTGTATAATTTTAACAGAGAACTGTTTTAATTTGTTTTTTCCTCTCTCTTTATAATTTGACCTCTGCACTGTTCAAACAACACTTGAGAATGTACATGTAAAATCTTACGTGGTTTTGTAAAAGTTCATAGTTTACATACATGTATACATGTACATACATGCGACTCTGTTTGTTCACAATTTTCAGAACAGAAGGTATCTTCTGAATGAAAATTGGACACATGCGATCTTACAGTACTAAGAAGTGTGAGATAAATACTATTGTTAAAATTATACTGAATACAAATGTCACATATGACTCAGGGTTGTGGGTATACTTTTGAATTGGGCATTTCACCGTTTGTGAAAGTGCAACTGGTCACATTTTTAAAAAGCTGGTATACTTTCGATTTAGGTGGGAATTTTGGAAGCACAAAGCTGGTCAACATTTTGAAAAGCTGTTTTAGATTTTACTGGTGAAACAGCTGGAAATCCTACAGCCAGGTATTTTCCCCCGTTACCAGCTTTAAACTACGCATCCCTGTCGGGCAGTATCTTGAACCCTTTCACTCCCAGAGTCAAATCTTGAGTCAATAAATGTGGTTGTAACTTTTGAGTCTGTGGATGAAACCCTAGTGTGTAAGCTGTTTTGCAGTACTTTCAAGTGGTGCTGTTTGTTTTTGACAATTTTGCAAAATGAAATTCAAGAATTTTTTCCCTCAGTTTTGAACTTCGCACTTTTGGGAGTGAAAGGGTTTAAACTACAAGTACATGTAAAGTCAGAGTTCTAATACATCAGTGAAAACCAAAACAAAAGGTAACCCTATAGAGAAGCTCTAAATCCAATATTTGTTTCCAACTTGTTAATTATATATTGTATGAGGGGATAATAGCCTTCATCAGCTGTAAGAATATTCTCATTAGAATAAAAATAAAATTTAATGAGAATAAATATGTTTTCCTTTTCCATACGAGTTGATAAACCTGACAATGACAGTATTGAAATCTTTGGGCACGTTTTGCAACGGCTGACAAAGAATTGCTGAAATGCCTGCAGCTTTTGACATTCACACTGTATTGAAAAACAACTTTAATTTCTAGTATTCATTTGTTGCTTGACAAATGACTGTCTTTTTCTATTAAGAATACTAATGATAATAACAAACAGCAGTGAAGGAAATTGTCAGAAAAATTAACTTTCCCCAAGCTGAACGTCAAATTCTTCACCTTTGAAGATTACATTATAAGAAATTTGTCAAAAGTCATAACAACGTACAGAACGTCAAGATTGTGTTATCTGCAAGCAGATGAAACATAATGCCAACAGAAAGATTCACAGAACTCCCACGCTGAGATATTCATGGTTTGACATCTCATCAATGAGATTTATGTCTTGTTGTGTTATGCAAATCATCTTTAGGCCAGCCACCCAACAAAAAAGCTGGCACATTTACCAAACGTTTCTATGAACAATAATATTTTCAAGAGTCCATGGTACATGTAGCTTGTTGCAATTGACTGGAGACACATTAATCGTAGATATCTGTTTGTTTTGCTTTGTCTCAAAGGATGCAAGCTCAAAGAAAGTGTTTTCTTCTCGCTGCCTAGCTTTCAGCTGCCCTCATCAGCATTTCAAAACCAAGATTAATTACAATTCAGAGAACTCTGCACCTGTAATTTTTCACAAATTAACAGCCCCAAACTCGGCATGCAAACTGTGATGCTATAAATATAATCAGCGGGGTTTTGTGCCCTCATAGCAAGACCCCACCCTTAAAAAACTGTGTATGGAAATTCCCTGCCAACTCGAAGATCCTCAAAATTTTAATGTACAAAGTCAAAAATTAATAATTTTCCGGCTTGCAAATAGTGGCATATTTGTTTTAGCAATTTCCTAGATATTTAGCTACATGCGTGTAGGTAATGCACGTTTCGTCAGCGATAGATACATGAATTAAACCTGTATACTGGATATTTTCCCTCAAACAGATCCTGCTTTGTTAACAATGGACTTTATTTAACTTTGAGGTTGATGTTATTCGACTCAAACAGAATGGCACATAATCATTGTTATGTAACGACAGACGCGGTGGCCTATTCTTCATTCCAAGTGGAACTTTTTTCACTTTTCACAATATACACAGTCGCACTTGTAAGCTTGCAAACTAATCAAAGGAGGACAGCATGTTACTGTAATATTATCATTTTATTGTGAAATCATACAAAGTCATGTATTTTCAAAATATCTAAGAGATCTATTTTAATATGTATTTCACCTGAAAACTATTAAACATTTCTAGTCATAGGACTACAAACTAACTCACATAAAAATTAAATTTCTGTTTCAATGTTTTTTAATTTTTTGCATGTGCCATGTTAAGGGAGAAATATTCATATCAAAATATTCATTATCATTTGCATAAAAAATTATGCCCATATAAACATAACAAGTGGTTGAAAATTCATGCTTTTGGATGCTGAAAACGTTTTTTTTAATTTTTGCATTTTAAAAACTAAAAATGAAAAAAGCATGTGAGAAGCATATGAGAAAGGGAAAGATATAAACCTCAGAATTTTAACAGCTTTATAACTTTCTCCCTTCAAAAAGAAAAGAAAAAAACATCTGCTTCAACACTTTTTGATTCATGAGCTAAAAACATTTACAGATTTGCATTTGGCAAAGCCATAGCTTACCCAAATGGCTTGTTTGGGACTCGCTGTTGCAATTTTCGGACACTTAGTATCACAGAGGTACCACACAAATATATAAAGTTACAACTTGAGTGTCTCAGCCGTTATATAAAAGGATAAGAAGAAATGAAGTGCTATGTTTACCTCAATATATTGCTGTGCGCTCTGAAGTAACGCTAGAGTTGTTGCCTTCTGATGTTCCGGAGGCGAAGGAACTAATTCCTTGAGCAGCTCTAGACAGTCCCTAAGATGAGCTCGCCTAAAACAAAGGGAAACAGAACGGTCCAGAAACTTTACCAATGATGCGTTACCATAATATTTTATCATCAAGCTAATGAAACCTGCTATTGGGGTTGAAAACAATGCTTCCTAAATGTTTTCAAACTCGATACGCCCACGAAACTTCGTCTGTAGACGAAATTGGCGAATTTTTCCGACATATTCGTGATGGCGTGATTTAATGATGATGAAAAATATAGGATAGCACCCTTTGAACAGTTTAAAAATTCCCTAATCCAAGAAACGGTGCTTAAGACAATTTCTATGCAAATCTAAAGCCTAGAAAATAAACCAGTTTCGTTTACAAACTTTTCATATTTTTCTGATGATATAGGCGGATAATTTTCGAGCAGGTACCAGGCAAAATAATAATTATTTTGCACTGTCCCAAAACATAATTCACGGAAACCAAGCGGCGAAGATTTTGGCGCCCAAACCCAGGCGAGACATCTGCAGCTAAACCAAAACATCAATTATCTTGCTCTGTCAGGGCTTATGCGAGGTCCAAATATAATTTTATTTTTCAACGACACCAGTGCAAGATCATATTTTCTTTTCATGAAATGGAAAAACGTTTGACGCGTGCATACGTATTCAACTTGGTATGCATTTCGCACGTGCATTCTGTTGTTTTGGTGAGCCACGTGGCAAAAAAGATGTCCAACAGAACTACACAACCGAACAGAAAAAAAAAATTTCGTCTTGAAAATCTCTGGCCTTCAGAATTAAACTACTTTTGAATCTTATTCTAGGTTAGGTGGTTGGTCTTGTGTACTTACCGGTTTTTCTCCAACTGGTTATGTGTCGTACGGCTGGTAGCGTTGGTTGTATAGAAAGTAAAAAGGTGCAAAAACAGAAACAAAAAAACTTGTCGTTAGTCAGCGACCTATCCAAAAAACACCTTATATTGCACAAACTAGGGGAAAATTACCAGAATACGCGCTTTATTAGCTGTAAACAGGACGACGGAATAAAATTCTCTGAAGGGCGACTCTCGTGTTTATAAAACATACATGAAGCTTCAGGCGACAGAAGCAAAGCCGCGAGTGGTATTCCTCACGAAAATCCAACCCCACACTTTACGGACATTGACGAGAGCTTACAGGTACAGCACATTGTCAACATAAGAGTTTTTATACCGAAACGAACTCTATAAATATAGCCCACGTTGCCAGGTCTCGGGGAATACCCGGGGAGAGCAAAGACAGCGAAGGTCCGCTTTCGCAAAGGGCATGAAGATGCTTATTTCAGCAAATCTATTTCAGGCGCGCAGACTTGGAACTGACAACGCTTGTACATTTCACGTTCTTGCTCGCAAACTAACACGCCTTTAAGCGAACTCGGTATGTCCCCAGAGATAGAAAAGTCCGTTAAAGTACTTCGCATCTGCTGTGTACATAAAGTACCCCGAACAAAACATTGGGCGCCATAATCTCGAGCACAAAATTTTCAACACAACACAACGCATGCAACGTGGCAGAAGGCAGTAAAAGAGTACTTCTACTCTGAAACGAACAGCAAAAAGGTTATGAATGGCTTACCTGTAGCTCGGTGAACGTTTCGTTGGCTTTCTATCGCGTTTGACAGACGCCTGACTCTGCTTCTTCGCTGTAGTTTGGGGCGGAAAGAGGATATTAGCGGGGCGTGAGAACGACATGTGTAGCGAATTTTTCGCAGAGAAACGAGCTAAACTTACCTTCATCCCTTTCTTCGATGATTTTAGCAGCTTCTAGAAGCTGTTCGATATTCATGGCTTTTGTCTAGGTGAATATTTCGCGAGCCAAAAACGAAATTCACAAGAGAAATTTTTATCTGCATGTGCTGTACACGGATGGTAAATATTATCAAAACGAAAACAAGATATGTGTCACGCGCCCAAACGTCATGGAAATCACACGTCAATCCGAAGCTGATTGGTTGAAAAACAATGAGAAAAATCACGAGGGACTGGAAGGTTAGAAGCGAACCAATCAAATGCAACAAAAGATAACGTGAAAATTCACATGGTTCGTTGCTCTGGTGTTCCACGTGGGAATAGCTTTGGCAACTGGAAAGCCAACAGAAACACTGACAGCTTTCACAAGGGTACGCGAAAAGTTGGGTTTACTAAAGAAAATACTTTATTGATCATCTTTTTGTAAAGTACAACAAATTTTGACGGGACAAACGCATCGAGACTGCTTCGTACAATATATTTTGGGGGGACAGAAGAAATATTTTATAAATGTGTCAAAGCGATGAAAGGTTGTTGTGGGCCGTGAAAGAGTCCCTTGACGGGCAATGGATTGTCTATTGAATTTACGTTTATCCGGCCGGAGAGCTTGTTTAGACATGTAGGAACTTGTCCACAATTCTCGCCCACTCAGTGATTTACGTGAGTTCTTTCAAGAGCTCGATTACGCAAAATTAGAGTGATAATAAAGCAAGAGATATTTCCATAATCGACTTTGCACGCATGTTTCCGTGCAAGCTAGTTTCAATTGAATATATTACTCCCTTGGGATGGGATTATTGAAATAAAAATTTGTTCTGGCGCGTTTTTATATAATAAAGCGAAAACCGTTAGAAACGAATTTCCTGACAGGATTATTAAAAGATCCGGCTTTATTTTGTATCAATATTTGAACTTTTATAAAACCAGATTGAAAATGTTGTGTGCGTGTAAAGTTCAAAATTTCATCTTGTGAAATGTGTTTATACTATGGCGCGCCATATATACTATGCTCTCCTCCCTTACATCTGTCAAATCAAAGGAAATTGAATATTTATAAAAGAATGCATTGATGCAAATAATATTCCTAATGTGAGGTTTATGTTATGCTTGTTTCCGACTTTTGTTCATCGGAAATGTAATGGATAAGACCTCGCGTTCGATTCATAAACGTGATAATCAGTAAAAAACAACAAATTTACCTCAGGAAGTATTAGAAAACACGACTTTGCATTAAAGAATTAAACATCACTTGGTTAGGATGAAAAAAGCTTTCGTGCCGATCTCGTAGAAAGTGCAACGGCAGCAAAAAAGAAGCTGCTTCGACGGCACTTTTTGTGTCGTTATGGCGACCCGTGAAAACGGTGAAAACCCCTTCCAATGCAAATCATGTTGTCAGCCTGCGCAATCGACCATGTCAATTTCCGTAACAGCTTCTTCTTGTCAACACTTGTACTTGAGAAGTGACAATCCCTGTAATATCGTTGTCAGTTGATAACAATAGATTTGGCTTGCGTGATGTTATTGCTTTTGAAATGTCAGTTGGTACGTGTCTGGAAATAAAGCGGACACTACTCCTTGTTCAGTTCTAGAGCGTGCGTTTCAGAACGAATTTATTTTTCGCTGGACGACCGAGCAGTTCTGCTTCGATGGCTCAAGGTCAGCCCTGCCAGCGGGACATTTTCAAGTAGCTATTATTTTCGGCTATTTTTGTCTTAGTGGTTGCAGAGCTGTTCGGGCCTGTCTGGCAGTCACAAACGAACTCAGCAGTGCAGGAAAATTGTGATCATTCTACACGCAATCGCAATGTTTACGTGTAGTTGATTATTTATTATCAACTGATGTAGCAGCGTAAAGCTTAATTGGAACGAATATTTTATTGCGTATTTCACCTTGGCCTGTTATCTAGGAATTTCTGTATTTTAAAAAAAAATCGTGTTCTGATAGTTCTCGCCGTCGACCCTGGGGCGTCTCAAAAAGTGTTGGATATGGTTTCAAAAAGGTTCCTGGGCCGGTTCCTGACACTTTTACCGTCTCATCCTACCCTTTGATTTATACATGTAAGACATATTTCCTATCACTCTAAATGAGTAATATAGCCTGCGATAAGACTCAGAATATTAAAGAACTCGCCGAAATATGCCTAATGGCAGTGGCTCAGTCCACTCTCTCGCTCGGCTCTCCCTTAATACGACTAATAAACCTGCATGGTTTATATGCAAAAGCTAGTATGTTTCATAGTCCATAGTCAACACGATTATTCAGTATAAATCATAAGAATGTAAATAAAAAGTTAAGAATTGTCCTAAGCTGTGTAAATAGTTTTCTAGCTATCGCGGCATAAAATATCAAGAAAAATAATCTTGGAATTTATTCACAATACAGTACATGATACAGGGACTGATTGTTTTGATGTACTGACCAGTTGGCGGATGATTTTTTCGCCATTTTCACTGATTATATTCGCCTGGCCAAAAAAATTTAAGATCAAATTTAAGGGAAGTACACTTGCCGAGTCTCGTTTGACGATTTTCCGGCATATATTTGCCTGCAGTATTTTTTTTTTTTAATTATTTCATGAACTTTGACTCGGCTACTTGGTTGGCATGGTTATCAACTTGAAGGAGTGGAACCACGACGAAGACGGAAGTGGCAAGAGAGCGGGAAAATGTGTTCGTCATAACGGGGCTCGTATGCCTTATGTGATATCGGGGTTTTGTTAAATACATTTTAGTGCCGTAATTTTAATAGACCGACTCTGAAGAATATCGTTCCTCGGGGACTTGGAAAAATTAACCGCCGTAGCAAATTTGGAAAACTGACGTTTCGAACGTCAGCGGCTCTTCGTCGAAGCAAAGCATTACCGGACAAACATGCATTTTTTACATGAACGTACGGAAAAAAAACTATATATAAAAACGCGACTGTATGCTAGCTTCCCAGTTCATCTATATCCTGAATCAGTAAAACCTTTTGCCAAATATCATAAGCTTACAAATTTTAGGGAAATTTTACATCGGTCGCAGATTTTTTTTTTTTTTCAAAATGGCCGCGCAAAAAAATTCGCACGGCAGACGGGAGTGGACTATTCTCCAGAAACTGTTGATTACATGTAGACAATACAAGATGTGGAGAATTTATCGTTCCGAGCTTAACTGAAAGGACCTGAAAGGGCTCATTAATTTCTTTGCATAGCTGCGATGTGTTTATTTTCATTTTCCATAACACAGGCGGTTCGCAGTTGACCTCGCTTCAGCTTCCGTTTGTTTAATGTCTAGCAGCGGCTGACAAAAATAAGTTGCCTGGTGTGAACTTCGACAGAAGGGGTGCGTCAAGACTGGGACAACTTATTCTACTATATATTTTACTGAAATGGTCCGTGAATAAACCGTGATATTTATCCACTGTAAGTAGTATCAGAGCGCAACGAAGCGAAAGTAAAAGCAATTTAAAAGAAAGGGAAAAATTTTAGCAAAATAATTACATACTGCCTAAAGTACAAAGAGCATCTTTATATATATTGCTTCAGGGCTTCTTTGTTTTATTTCAAGTTATATCGGCTCCGGTTGTACGTAATACCAGCATATTGTACTAGAGTACAAGATTAATGGCTTTTAATTTATATCGATATCTTCAATTATAAACAGAGATGATCTGAGTTCAGAGAAGTCTATCCAAAAAAATACAGTAAGGAGTTTGTTTCCTTATTTTCAAATTTATATTAAATCAAATCACAGCAGATAAAATAGCGTTGTTGAACATTGCGTGCACACATCAGCTGATGTGGTGAAATCTGTGCTAAGTGTTAAGAGCTAAGTGCTTTGCAGGACAATCGAGGTGGATTATAATTATCTGGCCTTTTTACAAAAAAAGTTTCTTTTCAGTCGAATAATTGCAGCGCACGTCAGTTACGAACATCACTTTCATGGAAATATTGCTATTCATTGCAGAATAAATTATATTTAATATTCATGGCAAGATTTTGATTTAAAACTTGTTTCATGTCGTAACTTTCGATCAGGCCAACTTTAAGCTTTTCTTCTCGTGTCATTATGCAACCAGCACTGCTAAATCACAGTAAATGCGAATTAACACCATTAACTTAACACCGGAAATGTTTAATTGACTTGACAATTCGATCACACAATGAAACCCTTGTGGTTGTAATATATATATGGTACATTCATACAGCTCACGTGAAAATGAAAATAACCTGAAAAGAGTCATGTGGATTTCAGCTGATAAGCCGCTTGCACTTCACTGCAACCCAGGGGTACTGGGTTAGTCGAGGAGCATCACGAGCTCTTTTCGATCCGGCCTGTTCTGTTTAGCCTGCGTCGCAGAATTTACCGGCGATTGAGACCGTCTGCGACGCAGGCTAGTTCTGTTCGGCCCGACTATAAACTCGCCTGGTTTCTGCAGCATGCAGCGACTAGAATTTCATTGGTATCTCCGCAAGATATGATGCCTGTCCATCGCAGGTAACCCTCTCGCTAGCTTTCTGTCAGCAGGTCGCCCTAACATCATTCGCGGTCAGTACTGTCACCGTAAATCCTCGAATAAGCGCGCGGCCTCCCCTCGAATAAGCGCCCCTATAGAATCATAATATAAACCCACCCTCTCCACGAATGTATGAAGTAAGAGAAGGCAGAATTACTACAGATTTCTTGCCAAAAATAAAATTTTATAAAAATACAACTTGATCAATTGTGCAATTGACAAGAGAAAATCCGCTGAAATTTGACTGAAATAAGCGCCCCAGGCGCTTATTCGAGGATCTACGGTAGATCAGTTGATATCGATTTAATTTGCTATAAACAAAATCAGTGAATATATAACAAAACAAATCATGGAGCTAGCAAAGTCGTTCGTTGGCAGTATACAAATCTGAGTTAAATGGACTGTCATGGACGCACAAACCTTATCAGGCCCATATCCTTTCGCAGCTTTCGCTGGATATTACTAAAACTTTCCGGAGTGGGCACAGCCTTTAAAATGCTCGTCGTGTCAGTATTGGTACAACTCAGTTACGTTAAGAATATTTAAAGTACAGCTATACGAGTAGAAAGTAAAAACATGCAAATACCGTGGACTACACGACGGCATCTAAAACTACGGCACTGCTTCCATGATCGGTGCAACCGTCTTGATAGCGCTTTAGGGTGGGTTAAAATTTGAGCCATGCCCAAAACACGAGATCCTTGTAACCTTTTAGGGGTTTGGTTTCAATGTACAGACGAACATTCCCGTCACTTTAAAATGTTAAAGTTCCCACGCTACCAGAAAACTGTTATCTTGAAATTTACATTAGAGATGAATCAGATGTCATTTGGATGGTCTCCCAGTATCTGTGTTATTGACAAGCGGACAGATTACATCATCTTAGTCCGATATCTTTTAAAACATGTAATCAGTCTTACGATATTATATGTTTTGGTTAACACCCTTGGTGGGCATGTATAATAGAATGTCTAAACTAAATCCTCGGATCACAATGAACAATCGAACGCAAGGCCAGTGTCAAATCCAGAAATTTTCAACCAAGAGGAATGGAATTTGCAATTGGAAAATTGTTTACGTTTCGCTTTGTGAGGTTAGAACTTGTTTTGAACTTGCTAAACTTTTAAAAACTGTATGAAGAAATCAGGAATTACTTCATATCCTTTCTACTCAGATATTGATGCAACAAATATTACAGATAGCCCAATATTAAAGTTGTTTTGAATGCATGCAGCAGCACTTTGCCCCCGCTGCCCATGCATACGAATACAGTGTCGCCCGAATAGTATTCGCGAACGTACTCGGATTTATATCAGACCACCTATGAGCCGCAGATCTTATAAAAAAACTGACAATGATCAGTTTTAATTTGCTGATATCTTCTGCGTACTGTTTACAATTCTAACCTTGACCTTTTTAATCCGAATTCGGTTTGTTTTCATTAATTTACTGATTATCTAAGTTGATATTGATCAAGAACATGAACTTGTACTATCATGATCGGCAAAGTTTTCAGACAATCAAAGTTTTTCCGTTTTGATTTGTCTGCGTATCTCACCTTGGCAGGCTTCGTGCGTTGCCAAAATACTGTCAGACTGTGATCTTTAGATTGATGGAGTTTTCCTGACCAATATTAACACTTGTTATTGCATGAAATTAAAACAATGTCTTCATTATAAATCGGAAAAGCGTAGTGCTGCGGCTAATGGACTCACGAGATCACTGAACATCACAAAACAATACAATAGTTCTGCACGTGTGTTATAATCTTGGTACATGTTTAGCCGTCCTCTGCAAAACGTCAACGTGAAACGACCAAATTCTGTGTTTTTGGAGCTATTAACTGAGGATAGTTCTGACACCGATAGACAAACTGAACGAAACTAGAGATTCGCGAGATTCTGAAGACTGAAAAATAGAAATTAATTTTCTAATCGACGTTGTCCTTGGAGGGTTGCCGACGTGATTCCTGTTTGCAAGATCTGCGTCTCTCGGTAATTGAATTCATTGAACTATATTGTACCGAGTTTCCTTGCTTTATCATTAGCTATCATTTGTTTGTCCTTGACTCACACCGCACTCAATTATCGATAATTAGCGGTTAAAACGTTTATTGGCTCTCAAATAAAATCCGTGAACGCCGAACGTAACGTATAATTACGCTCGGAAATAACACTCAGCAGTCCCCCAGTTAACCCTGTGTTCTCATTGCATTTCAGTCCAAATGCAGTGCCTTCATCAGGAACTACAGGCTGTTGTCATATATTTCTGTATTTTGATACAGAAAACGTTGCTAGCGGCTTTTGCAAATGATCAACAAAAACAGCTATGGACTTCGGCCTGGAAAATAGACTTTCTAAAAGTCCTTTCCAATATATATATATTATTTCTCTCCTCTTAGGAGACCCACGTGCGCTTGTAACTCAAAGGTCGACGTCGACTTGTGGCAACACGGCTATCTGGAAAATTGCCCAGTAAAATTGCCACTGAATGATCAATCAAACGCCGTATCAAACGGATAACCCGGCGGTAGGTCTCTGTTCTCTGAGGTCATAAAGGTATACTGACTTAGCCCGTGCGATCGGCACACCGACTTTGGCCGGCCGGACCAACATTTTCTCCAAAGCGACCGAAGCCGCACCGGTTAATAACGTGGGCCGGGATGGTGTGAAAGTTTCGGAACAAGACTCTAGTGGCCGGACTCAGTCTGATATCGACTAGTCCGATATTGACTGAAATATTGACTGCATGTGTGATTTTATCTTGAAAACCCAATTTTCTTTCAACCCAGCCTGTTTGTGTCACGAATAGCGTATCAGGAAAAATTGAACCTTTTAAAATCATTTCTCGCGTTGAACGAATCCATTCCGGCAATGCCCGATATTATAACCTGATCCAGTTCCTTTTTGGTTTATTCAGTCTCTTTAGTCTCTCTGTATTTTTTATTTTTTATTTTACTGTTCAAACCGTTTCCTTCGATTTGAAGGTAATTCTGCACATGCATCGCAATTTGTTTCGTTCCAGAGAAAAGAAAGATAAAGAAACATTATGCTTTCACGAACCCAAATTAGGCCATTTTTTAGTTATCTTTTCAGTGATTCTATGCACTGTTTCCAGATGAGGCTCTCCGTAAAAACTAAAATCTTAATTTAAGATGTCAGCAGAACAATTGCGTCAGCTATTGCTCTGGTGCTCAGAAAAATCTTCAATTTACGTACGGAATCGGGTGCGAAGAAAAAAAAAAGAGTTTTGCTCGCATGTTCACTTTTAGGCAAATCAAATTCATATGAATGAAAGAAAGAAAGGTTTTTGGCGCAATTTAAAATTGAGGTAAAGGGAACTCGGAAAATGGTCTTTTCATAGACTGTGAACAGTCCCTCGCTGAAATCGTCAAGCCGTCAAGTTCGATCTTAGATAATTTGGCGAGCGAAATCTGGGAAAGGACAAAATTACTCTGGGTACGGGGGCGGGGTGCGAGGCGCGATCGAACTTGACGGCTTGACGATTTCAGCGCAAATAATAGAGGGACTGTTCACAGTCTAGTCTATTCATTGCAAATGGATTTGATTGTCCGAGTCTAGTCCGGGTTTTCAGGTCCAAAATCCAGTCCACAAATCCAGTCCACAATCCAGTCCACAAATCCAGTCCACAAATCCAGTCCACAAATCCAGTCCACAAATCCAGTCCACAAATCCAGTCCACAAATCCAGTCCACAAATCCAGTCCACAACTCTGTGTAAAGACCGAGCCTGCAAACTTGTAGTCAGCTGACGCTCAAAATGGCGGACACCGTTGCATCGGTTGGCTATCCGAAGTTTTCCCTCAGTGAATCACGATTTGATGAGGTAATAATCTTCTTTTCCTACACCAGAAAATACTAGAGTTATTTTCTTCATAAGGGAATCGTTGCCATTACGAAATCGTGGATCTTTGCACGCACGATCTATACATTTCTTTGCCCAGGGGCCTACAAAATTATAGTGCCAATAGTTGATGTTTAAAATATGTTGCTCAGCTGTAAAATACTTGTTTCGCTGTTTTCTTCACTAAGACAAGTTACCTGGAAGATATAAACGCTGTCTTGATGTCACAGACCCTAGAAATTTGTTTGTTGGTGAGGTAAGTTCATCTGATTATTTCTAACTTGTTGAAACTTCAAAGCAGAAGATCGAAGCAATATTTTAAAAAGCTACACAAATTAAAATGTGATACTTCTTACTTTTTTTGCAGAAAAAGCTCCAAGAATCCATAAAGCTGTTGAAGCATTTTGAAAATGGGACTTTGCCTCAAGGAACTACAGATCAGAAGGTGATTAAACAAGCACACATACTGCAAAAAGACAGGCCGGCTGGATAACGTTTTCTGGACACACCTAGCTAGCTAGTCCAGAAAGCCATAGCCGTTAGCCATGACCATGTCATCCATGGGGAGATGGCGGTTTGGAGGAGGTCACACACTTTATAAACAACATCGTGCTCAATCTCGTTCCCAGAGTCCTCGTTACCCTTGTCCAGTGGTAGAGTGGCCAACAAGGACCTCTGGGATAAAGCGATCCGCCTGACTTGCGCAGTAAGACCGGAAGTCCAAGAATCGTGGTGTCCGTTAGTTGAAACATGGGGTCAAACACATGTGCAGTAGAGCCCGAAGTCCTAGAATCCGGTCATGGCAGATCGCTTTATCCCAGAGGTCCTTTTGGCCGCTCCACCGCTGGACAAGGGTAACGAGGACTCTGGGAACGAGATTGCATCATGCTCAGATATAAATTAATCACAAAAAATAAAACTTACAGAGTGAGTTGTTTGGGACAATCTTGTTCCCAGGGTCTCTCTTCCCCCATCCCCAAGAGCAATTTTCTTGGAAATTTTCTTAGAAATTTTTTGGAGGCAGGGGAAGGGAGACCCTGGGAATGAGGTTGTTGTTTGTGCTCTTGGCTACTCTGCAAGGACATCACTGCCCTTTAGGGATGGACCATTTTATTTTGATGAGGTGGAGGGGGGAGTGGCAATTACCAAACTTTTGCAACTGCAACGCAACAAAATTGTTGTGTGTGCATTGCGAGTTGCAAGAAAAGTAGAGCTATCCTCTACTTTTCACAACATTGCGAGACAAGTTGCTGCGCATGACATGTCAATTGCAACTTGCAATGCAATTTTGTTAAAATTAGCCAATCAGAGCGCGTCCTTCGCTCGTGCAGATTTCAAGATGGCGGCCAGAGAAAGGCGCGTTGCAAGCTACGAAAAAAAAATTGCGAACGTGTGACACCTCCTCTGCAACTTGCAATGTTTTTCAGTTGTCATCGTTGCGTTGTAAGTTGCAAGGAAAATTGCCTTGTGTAACATGGCCTTAAGCCAAAGAAAAAAATCAAACAAACCAAAAAATATTGAGCGAGAAAAAAAATATTTCACAAGCTAAAGGTGATTTTTTTTTTGCACTACCTGAAGATGGATAAAAGAATTCTTGCTCAGGAAAAATTCCCCAACCCACCTCAAAAATAAAATGGTCCATTCCTTATGGATCCATACATTGTTTTTTTTATTTTATTTTATTTTTTTTATTCATCCATACATTGTTAGTACCAGACCTAGGAGAGAGGCCCAGGGGGCCTGTGAGTTGCTATCAATTTATCACATCTGTATAGACCGATTAATTATTATTTTATATTCATGCTAATCAGCTCCCCTAGCCTCATTAGTATGTGCAAAATTCAAAATAATTTTTACTCTAAAATGAGGCTAGGGAGGCTGATTAGCATGAATATAAAAGAATAATTAATCCACCGCCATTTATGAATAAGGTCTAGTTGCCAGACTAAATTAAAATTTTCAAAAATATTATACTAATCGGGAGGTCAAAGAATGCTGACGTAAACAAAAATCACTCTATATAAGTATCCTATATGTAGTAATATTTAATTGATGTTTGTTGTCTTTCTGTTCTTGTATATAACTGCAAAGCTTTGGGAGGCAAGAAAAATCAAGGAGGTAAAATATCAAAATATAAATTAACCTATTGAATCTCTATGCATGGCACTTACCCGGGGGGGGGGGGGGGGGGGGGGGGGGGGGGGGAACTCCCATATAAAAGTGACGTGGATGATCGCAGTAACTTTTTAGGGGTTTTTAAATTCATGGTTTGGTACCGCTTAGGGTGTTAAAAATCTAAAAACGACTGCCGTTAGAAGTTATTCCGGTACCTTTTAGGGTAATTAAGCTGGAAAAAAAATCCTATTTAACAGGGACTAGTTTTTGTCTTAGAATTGGTACCTCTTTAGGGGTGAAAAAAATGAATTCGAGCCACACCCACAAAACGAGATTTTGGTACCTTTTAGGGGTTCTTTTTTCAAAATTTCCGGCGACCACCCCCATCACTTTTTATTATGGGATGTACCCACCCTGGGGGCACTTACTGTTCACCTTCCTTTGAACAAGTATTTACAAAATCTTGTAGTGTAAAAGGTTACTATTTTTAGTGACCAATAAACGTTTTGGATTTCTAGAAGCAATTTCATGAAAAATTGTTTAGTTTACTGAAATGGAATGTTTCATGAAAAATGTTAATGAGAATCCTGCACATTGCTCAGAGATCACCAAATCATTAAATTTGATTGCCACTAGTTCATTAATTAACACATTAACACCCGTACCGGCCATAACCGGCCAAGAGGAGACCACGAACTTGTACCACTTGTGACGTCATCACTTTTCACGCCAGAGGATGTCTAACCATTAACTAGAGAAGGAAATTGTCTAACAAAGCTAGTATCTAGTGATTACTAAATTGCAGAGATACATTCTTTAAAAACTTGGATTTTTCCTCCAAAATCACCAAAAAACGCGACCAAATGTTGCATTTTATGGAGAACATGAACCATGCACCACCATACAGCAAATTTTTCAAGTTTCTTTTTAGAGTTGAGCATGATCTTTACATATTCAGCCGAGGATTGATCTGAATGCATCTAGATTATCGCAATATTCTTAAGTAAACTATAAATTCATTGTTTGATTGATGTTCACCTCGGCATCACCATTGTGGTTGTGTAAGGTCCCTATTATCTAGTGTCTTCGCACGCATTGTGGACCTATGATGCTATTATCTACCAATGACGTTAGATATTATTAGATTTTGAACAAGATTAAAAACTTCAACTCATATAACACCAAGCCACATTTAATTATACTTTATTTTACTTAACCCTTTCACTCCCAAGAGTGCTAAGTTCAAAACTGAGGAAAATTCTTGAATTTCATTTTGCAAAATTGTCCAAATCAAACAGCACCACTTGAAAGTACTGCTCAATAGCTTTCATTTGAATGGTCCACACACTAGGGTTTCAACCACAAACTTAAAAGTTACAACCACATTTATTCAGTCAAGGTTTGACTCTGGGAGTGAAAAGGTTAAGACATAGTCGTGCTTTATTACTAGGCTATCATACATCCGGACACAGGTGAAAAAGTCTTGATGCCATTTAGGATGTCAGGTTTGTTCATATCAAATTAATAAATTTGACATTGTTGCTTTTTTTCAGCAGTTTTATTGGAAGCGTTTTCTTATCTCTGTTTGTTTTGTTGCAGGATATGTTCCTTTTTGGGACAGTCACGGTAATTGTTAACTTATAACTTTTTAATAAGCGTTCAAAATCTTTTTCTTCAGCAAAATTTTTCAACTGAATTTTTCTCTGTAATATTCTTTAGGTTGTAGGAATGCTGTTGCCAGCGCCATCTTTGAGGACTGTTATATTTTGGCAGGTATATGTTTTTTAAAGGAGCTACATCACGGTTGTGGCACATCTTCGAAAAAATTGGCCAATTTTTTCAAGTTCGTCTAGGATATTCGGTTAGGGAATGTCATTCTCAACCATCCTTGTTCCTGTTTGATTTATTATTATGCCTTTGGTGTTTTCTACCTTAAAAATGTCGTTTTGAGGCTTTCTTCAGCTAGGTGATTTTGTAAATTCGGATAAATTGACTTAAAAATATCGTGACATAACTCCTTTAAAGTCAGTGGTTCAATCAACGTATCCGAACAGAAGCTTTTCTTGCGCAGTTTCTGGTTTCAAGTCTCTATTATGCCACTCGGGGCATCGGCCTTCGGCCGATCCCGACGCGACGCAAGGAATAAACCTCTGGTACCCAGGGTACAATCAAGGTGGCTACTGCCGAAGCTTATCCCAGTTTCTGTAGCTGTTGTAGCTATCCCAGTATTGCTACTCTCCCTGGATGGGATGCTAGTCCATTACAGGTAACACCCCACCAGAAGGTCATGGGTTCAATTTTAAAAATGTTTTCCAAGTAACTTGCATCACACATTCTTTATTGTGATCTACAACATAATTTCTTTCCACAAAAACTCCTCTGGACTGAGTCAGCTTTATTTAATTCTGTTTTCGTTGTTGCAGTGGATGAATCAGAGTCACAATGCGGCTGTGAAACTACTCCAACAGAAATGCGAGCAAGGTTAGAACTTTTTTTTTGAATTTTGTTGTTAATTTATGTCATTGTAAATTGATGCTAATTTATCAGTGACAGGTTATGCATTTTTTAGCCCAAGTAACGACCAATCATAGACACTACACGGATCTCTGTAGAGCTACGTCATCAGTATGGAATTTTTCGGGTCGAATCTCAGACGTCTCTCGAGCGGGGGAAGAATTGAGCACGCGAAGAGAAACAACTGTTTAATCAGAATCAAATTGGATGACACGTAGTACTGTGCATGATGCTATGTGCTGTCCTGCTTGGGAATTAAAAAACTTTAAGCAACTACGACGGCAACGCCATGGAAAACGTCACTTAAAAAGTGAATTCAAGTTCCTATAAACTACTTCGCGATTATTCCAATACGTTCAATTTGTCCAATGTGGCCGAACTGTCCAGGAACTTGAATTGGAATTCGTAGGGACGGAGTTCAAGTTCAGATTCAGAAAAAGGAAAATTCACCGTCGTGTGTTCACGTTCTTCATAATACCATGAATTTGGTCATTTAACGTTGTTGTTTTTGCAGAGGACGGCAAAGAAATGTACCAAAAAGCAAAACGCACGTGCATAGCAATTGTACTACTAATTAAACCTATCATTTTGTGACGTTTTCGTTGCCGTCGCCGTCGTGGTTGCTTAAGGTGGCCCGCGGTTATTTATTGGAGCGGAGGCTCCCTTTTTAAAAACTAATTTTCCGCATGAAAGCGTTAACCGATTTCTGTAATTTTTGGTAATCCAAACAAGGAATCTTCAAATTATAGAAGGCTTTTAATTTTTAGGGCAATCGGAATAAACGATTAAGAGATACAAGCGTTATTAAAAGACCTTGTTTTTTAAGAAAACGCGAATATTTTCATAAAACGAAGATATATTTTTTTCTTAGTACGTTCAAGTTCCAAGACTTCAAGGTTTACTGTGAGCAAGTTTCCACAAAAAACGGCTGCACATAAATTGCTACACAGTTCACTGCTTAATTTTCACTTCAAAATGATATGCTTGTGTATTTTCTTCAGCTGTTGCAAGAACGCTAAAATAATTATTATATCGCACCTATCATTGGAAAGCTTAATGTTATCTAAAAACTTTGCTGAATAATCGGAAAAGATCGGAAACTCCAAGGAAAAGCTATAAGCGAATGAAGAACAAGATGTTTATGTGCGTAATTTGTGAATTTAAAAGATATTCAAGTTTGTTCGACTTTTGAAAAAACTACCGATTTGTTTTCGCTTATTTCTAAGTATGATAAAATACAGCATATATACAAACGGCCTAACCTTGTTTTCAGGCGTGTAGCGTCGATGAAGCTCGGAGAATTTGGCTCGTCAATTTAGCTGCTTCATGTCTTCCATTTTACAAATGCTAGGAAAACCCCTCGTGTTCCGTAAATTATTCAAACTTGCCGCGTTCTGGAATTTATTTGTCACTTGGGGAATTACGGATCATCGAAAATTTCCTTGGAATGTCATTGATCGTTCATTATCATTTCAATTTTCGATGATCCGTAAAATTCCCAAGTGCAAAATAAATCCCACAACGCGGCAAATTTGAATAACGAGGGGTTTTCAAAGCATTGGTAAAATGGAGGACATGAAGTAGCTAACTTGACGACTTAATTCGCCGAGCTTCGTCGAGTCTACACGCCCAAAACTAGGCGAGGTCGTTTTTATATATGCTGGATTTTATCATACTTAACAATTACGGAAAACAAATCGGTAGTTTTTTCACAAGTCGAACAAACGTGAATATTTTGAAATTCACAAATTACGCACTATAAACATCTTGTTCTTCATTTGCTTATTAACTTTTACTGGGAATTTTCCGATCTTTTCCGATTATTCAGCAAAGGTTTAGGTGGTATCAAGCTTTCTAACAATAGGTGCGATTCTTAGCATTATTGAAGCGTTCTTGCAACAGATGAAGCAAATACACGAGCATATTATTTTGAAGCTAAAATTCAGCAGTGAACTGTGCAGCAATTTCTATGCAGCCGATTTTGTGGAAACTTGCTCACAGTAAACATTGAAGTCTTGGAACTTATTGAACGTAATTAGAAAAAAATCTATCTTCGTTTTATGAAAATATTCGCGATTTCGTAAAAAACAAGGTTTTCTAATAGCGCTTGTATCTCTAAATCTTAAATTTCGTTTGCCCTAAAATTAAACGCCCTTCTAAAATTTAAAGATTCCTTATTTTGAATACCAAAAATTAGAGAAATCGGTTGACGCTTTCCTGCCGAAAAGTAGTTTTAAAAAAGGGAACCTCCGCTCCAATAAATAACCGCGGGCCACCTTAAGGCCCCTAATGGATAAATGGATATAGCCTCCTCCGCAGGCAACTCCTGGGTCTCCGGGGTCTGGGGCAAGAAAAGGGGCAAAAGAGCGGGCACTGGGGCCCACCCCACTCAGTCACCTTTTTTGTCCTCCGTACCAGTCTCTCACTCGTGCCCTTTATGTAAGAGTTTGCCTGCGGAAGAGGCTAAAATGGATAGTTGCTCCGACAGTATTTTAGGCTTAACAAACTGGCCTCGTCCCCAGGCGCCGTTTGCAAGCGGAAAAACAAGGAGCGCGGGGCTTGAAACTGCGACGCCTGGGGACGAGGCAGGTTTAAACAATATAATGAAGGAAGAAATATAGAGTTAAGAAAAAGTTTCCATTTTTGTTTTATCTTCAGCCGACACCAACGAGCAGGTTTTTGCTGAGCTACTTTGGAGCTGTTACAAGTGCTGTGACTATTGCTGTAAGTTCCTGAGTGAGAGTGATCGAAATCTAATTTCTCCTTACAATATCAATACATTGTCAAGCAGACAGGTGATGAGAATAAAGAAAATAATCAACTAGGAGGGTATTGTCTTGATGAACTACCGAGCATTAAAAGAAATATGAATTTCAAATTATTAGGGCTCAGCCAAACGACGTAAGCAGGCTCAGAACGACGTCTGAAATAAATTAGTTTTTATTAAATGCTATAAGCATCTCGTAATTATCTAGCTCGATGGAGACGCGGTGGCCTAATGGTTAGCGCGTTGGACACAGGATCAAGCAGTTCGGGTTCAAGCCATGGCCTGGATCACTGTGTTGTGTTTTTTGGGCAATACACTTAACTCTCACAGTGCCTCTCTTCAACCAGGAGTGTGGAAACCGGTGAAATGAAAATTGGAATGAAAGTTCACCGTCGTGGTTCATAAACCCCAGAATTTGATGATTTCATGCTGTTTTTCTGCAGAGCATGGCTAAGCAATGTACCAACACGTTTAACGCACGTGCAGAGCCATTGTATTTACGTTTTCTCTGCTGTCGTCGCCAAGGTTTTGCGTATTAAAATCTCAAATATGTGTTTTAACTTGGGACTAGGCTGTAGGCCGGCGCTTAACTTCGGTTTCCTCCGGTTTCCATAGCACGAAGTGACTAGAAGTGTTGCTACTCCCCTGGATGGGATGCTAGTCCATCGCAGGTAACCTAACAGCATTTTTGTCAGGTTGCCCTGACAATTCGTCGGTACATATTTACTCCTGGGTGGAGAGAGGCACTGTGAGAGTAAAGTGTCTTGCCCAAGAACACAACACAATTACCCCAGCCAGCGCTCGAACCTGGACGGCTCGATCCAACGTGCTACCGAGACCACGAAATGACTACCAAGTGACTATGCCATTAGTTTAATAATTAATATTCTGCAATTTTCTACTTATTGCACAAGACCAATATCACTGCCATTTTATAAATGAAGCATTAGAATGTTCTTTTCCAACAGCTTGGACTTACTACTCTGGTTAAAAGAGCAAAGATTTCCAATCCGTCTGTCAAAGCTTTACTTCAACGATTGGTCGCCTATCCTGCTACGGGTGAGAGTGCTATCGATAATAATAAATAATATAATAATAAATAATTGTTTCCTTTGCCTTTGCGTTTACTCAGCTCTCTAATTGGCTAAAAAAAACACCAGCATGCTTAAACCAATCAGAACAAACGTAAGTTTTCTTAACCAATCAGGTTGCAAATCAAAACCAGCCGTGAATTGGCTTACACGCGTTTTCCCGCGCTTAGCGCTGGTTGCCTGATTTCGCTTTAAATTCTGATTGGTTCGTTGTACTACCCGCTGCGATTGGTCGGAAGAAAACCGCTATATTTCCCGCTTTTGTAACGTGAACGTGTGAATTATTTTCGATTTTTCTTATGGATTTATTTAAAAAGAGAATCAACTGCAAGCTGACGTTTACCGTTTGCCGAAGAACGTGCGTGGTGCTCTATAATTTCTCTAATAACTTGTGGCATGCGCGGGAAAACGTTTCGTAAAGGTCTGTACACACCTGACACACGAGGGGACTTGTCCTCTTGAACTGTTCACACAAGGGGAAGGGTTACAGGGAATTGTTGCAGGGGTTAGTCCCGGGTACAAGTCCCTTGAGTGTACAGTCACACGAGGGTCGACTTGTTGCAAGGACAGTGTAATTTGGTCTTTGATTGGTTTATTTTCTTATTTAGTTGCAGAGACTAGTACCACGAACCGTTCACATGAGTAGACTAGAGGGGACAAACCAGGGGGGGGGGGGGGGATAGAGACAGGACCTGGGACCGAAAACTGTGCTCTCACAACTTGCAAAGCGGGAAGGGTTACAGGAATTGTTGCAGGGGTTAGTCCCGGGTACAAGTCCCTTGAGTGTACAGTCACACGAAGGTCGACTTGTTGCAAGGACAGTCTAATTTGGTCTTTGATTGGTTTATTTTCTTATTTAGTTGCAGAGACTAGTACCACGAACCGTTCACATGAGTAGACTAGAGGGGACAAACCAGGGGGGGGGGGGGGGGGACAGGGCTGAATAACGTCTGCGCATGTGCGGGATTTCTTGACAGCAACGACAGCAACAGCAAATTTGTGGCGCGAACGTGTTGTTGTGTGGTTTTGGAACACGACGGCAAGGAGAGATAAATGTCTTTTATTTCCGCTCCAAAACGGGAATATTTCCTTTTCCTACTTTCGCAAATAATAATTTGAACACTTCAAAGTTTACATCGAAGATTTTTCGCCATGAAATGCCGTGGAATACGAGAAAACTTGAGTATATCATTACTGCTTCGTTTCTGCATTTTCGCGGACTCTGACATCGTGGGGCGCTTCGTGGCTATTTTTCAGCGAGTGTTCAGAAAAAAAACCCTGGTGTTCAAAAGATATGTTTTCACTCAGTAACAGGCGGATCCACTGCAAGATTTTAAAGCTTAAGTTTACAGGCAAACTCTTATTCTTTGGCGAAAACCTTTGCAGTGTTTCGTATTTTTGAAAATCACGCCATTTTACCTATGTTGTTGCTATGGTTTCCTGGCAAGCGCTTGGGGCATGCGCAGACGTTATTCAGCCCTGTCGGGGGGGGGGGGGGGGGATAGAGACAGGACCTGGGACCGAGAAACCGTGCTCTCACAACTTGCAAAGCGATCAATTTCGTTTTGGTCAGCAGTGTGCTTCTTTTCGCGCGCGCAAAACACGACCATTCATGATTGTTTTACATACCTTCACACGATCAAGTCTCAAGAGTCTCAGGTTTATTTGCCCCATGACACGATTGTATGTATAACTATGTATTTCTAGGAAATTTAGGAAGTAGAGTCTGAAAATAGTCCATTCCACCAAGTAACTAATCTTGGTCCGTAAATCAATTTATGAATGGACGATAAATAATTTCTAGGAAATAAGGGAAGCTTGGGTGCCAAAGGGCTGTTGGTCAATGCTCTGTGAGAAGCTAAGGGCCTAACAACACAAAACATTTTCACTAACACAAATTTTATTCAATTTCTTCACAAGGAAACATAATATACCTTTGCGTTTTTTTTGGTTATATATGCTGATAGAAATTCTCTAAATTAAAATTCCCATCAGTTAATGGTTGTTTCCAAATGTGAAAGAACTGAAATTATACATGTGCGATATAATAACAACGTCAAACTTATATTTTACAACTGTGAAGTTAGTTTCTGGCTATTGTAGGTAACGTGCAACTGATGTCACGTACGTCAGAGAGAATATAAGGCAATACAATATTACATATATTACCGAAACGTTCCATAAGTAGCGAGAAAATTCAGTTAAACTCTGAAAGTACGACTCAGGCCCAGTTCAGACGCCATACTTCACAAGAGCCGAATTGAATTCGAATTTAGGCCGACCCAAATTAATTTAGATCGACTGAATTGATTCAGACGCCGAGCTTAATTCAGCCGAACTTAAATTAATAGGGGAAAATTGCTGTTATATTGAAAAATACATTATAATAAGTCATGCATTTGTTTCAGCTCATGTGAAGTTCGGCGTCTGAATCAAAGCCGGACCACAGCCGTTATTCTCGGCTGAGCCAGGCGGGAACGGCTGAGCCAGGCGGGAAGAACGGCTGAGCCGATCCGAATTGATTCAGCCGTTCCGAATTGATTCAGACGCCGTACCTCACATGAACTTAATTCATCGAATTCGGTTCGGCTCATGTGAAGTACGGCGTCTGAACTGGGCCTCACCGAAAATAACGACCCTCCGAAAGTAGCGACTTCAACTGAATATAATTTGACTTTCTGGGAAATAACAGTGAGGAATCATCAGATATACCAAGGATAAAACTTGTTGTAAGTTCTTTTCAACATGTTTTATAATTTTCATCTCTAAATTGCTGGAATCGTTCGAAAAACAAACGTAGATTAAACTCGTTCTTTCCACGGTTTATATATTTATGCTCACAGTTTACATAGGATTATATTAAGATGGATTGGCCCCATTTTACCGTACACGCACGTTACGACCTCCGAAAGTAGCGATACGGAACGGATGCTAATTCCGAACGAGGGTCATCGTTCAATACTTCTGGAACTTTACAGTACTAATGTTATAATGTTACATATTATTGAACTTCTCTCCAGAATTTGGTTAATATATATTCTTCACACTTACTTTAAAAGTGACTACTTAAGATAATCGTTCGTTCTTTTAACACACAACGATGATCACTCCTTGTTTTTAAAACAGTTTGTCCATCAACACGATCAATGAACACAACAGTGATCACTCCTTGTTAGTAAAACAGTTTGTCCATCAACACGATCAACACAGCAATGGCTCCACACAGTCCAACGTTACCATGGGAAATCCCAGCAGCACCATTCCATTTTGGAGGCTTGTCTGAAACCGCCAGTGTCTGGGTGTCGTTGCACGATTTATCCGAGCACGAAGCCAAGGACTTGACCCAAACTTTGTATCCATCCACCTGCAAGCGCAGCTTTCCTTTTTCCACGGCTGATGCAAACTCTTGGATGGTCTGGTTGAAGTCGACGGAAGGTACGGGCGTAGTAACGATTCCCAAGGCTTTTTTGTCTGCCAAGACTATGATGATTTCCATGTCATTAAGATCATGAAAACGCCCGGTGTAAGCAAGCCAGTCCATAACATCTGTGTTCCACTTCAAGGTGCTTGCAATCGCTGAACCGACTCCATCAGCGAACCGACTTTGGGCATCAGCCTCTGGAAGGGGATCAGTTGAACGCCTTTCTCGTTTGAAAGTATCTTTGAACTTTTGTATTTTTAGCTTGAAGAATTTGATTACTCCCTTTACATTTTGTTTAACACATTCCTTAAACTGTCGAATCTTGAGCAAATCACATGCCGTTATTATGTTCCACATTCCTTTGAGAGACTCCCTGCTGTATTTAGCTTGGTGAAAGTCCCCTTGATGATCCCGAAGATCTTGAGGTATTGCAGGTAATCGAGGTCACAAATCGACGGCACATCTTTGCCCGGATTTAAGTAGCATGGAGTGTGAGATGCAAATGCTTTATCTCGAATCTCTTTGCACGTTGGATTGGCCCTGGGGCACAGCAAAGGTACTAGAGAAAGCTGTAGACACTTACGAACACCACCTATCCATTTCTGCCCATCTGTACTGAATATGGCCCTTTTATTTTCAAAAGCCTGCAGTACTTCTCAGCATATCTATTGCGTAGTCATTGCTTGAAGCTTCACAATGATACTTCTTTTCTAAGCAGTTGCGATACCAGTCACAGGAATCTCCAGATGGCCTGTAGCACTCCGGTGGCAGAGATGTGGTGGGGACGACTGATGTATTAGAAGTTGTATTACACTGCTGGTCGGTCCACCCACTCTGCACCATAAGGAGCAGCAAGAAAGTCAAAGTATGCATCTTACTCCGAGTTATACCTAAAAAGGGTAAATAGAAAAGAACTGAAATGAGAAAAGTAAAGTTCCAGATAAAGTTGTCATGAAATATAGCGGATGACATACAGGCCCGGAGATCATGCATTCTCTAAATAACTTCCCGGTTCGTCTACTGCGCGATGAGCTTTCAATTCAAACGAATGGCTGTGCATGAGGTTAATTGAAAATTAGCTAAAGATAAGGGAAAGCAAGTTTCATGTTGGCTATTAGACTGTAACTGTAACCTTCTAAGGGAAGGAAAATGCCTGTTCAGGATTAAATTAATTAAGCATTGTGGGAAAAGATCCCTGGAAAGGTTGTGCTGGTAATATTAAGTACAGCACCAGTCCCTTGCCGTAGATCATCAAACCAACATACAAGTGATAAATGAAGTAATACAGCGTGTCCGTCTACAAAAAATGCTTCGCATTTAAAATAGGTCATGGCGTATTTCATGCTAATTATAAAGAACGTGCAGGTCAGCATGAACGTCAAATATTTCTTGGCGTTATTTGTTTATTTCATAGATTGATTAATATGAATTAATTTGATATATTTTTTGAGACATAATTAGAATTTTCCTTCCCGATTCACACTGATTTCCACACACAAGGCATAAATTTCCTGCTCTGAGAATTTGGTAGTACTTAAGTGGCAAGTTAATGTACTCGGTTTCCTTCGTGTTCTTGCCTGATGGACTGACAGAAGTTCACTTCGAATTTGCATGCCAATGAGAGCATGTTTATGTAGTTACTACTACTACATGTGTGAATGAACAAAATATTCTGAATCCCTCTTTGTTCTTCCCTCTAATTGTACATTGCACGCAATACACCCATCTGAAATTTGCCCAATTTTTGAGAGACACAGTGTAGACTCCTGCTATCCAGGTGATCGACTCAGTCAGTATCTGAGACAAGGCTAACACTGTAAACATTAATTACTGGTGACCCAATAGTTATCTGAATCGATCCCTCGCTATCTTGTACCGCTCCTTCATGAATCACAAGATTCTAATGGAAGGAATCTATTTGTTAAACAGCTTTATTGAATTAAGCTAATAAACACTAAGCGATGGTTACCATAAATTGTAAGGTGCTCTTCAGATAGATGTGGATTGAAATTCCATTTACTTTCTACTACAGGCGCCTGATTCACTGATCTCATATTAGATCCTGCACGTAGAGTGTTGTCCACTGATTTCTACACATGTAACTGCACACAGTCAGAAAAAGCATGTGTGTCCAAGCAACGACCGCAGCGTGCAGCATATAGTCTACTTTACAGCTGTTTCGAGAAAGGTTGTCGGAAAAAAGCGTACGCGACACGCGACAATCCCGAAAGGTAATCTGGGAAATGATCAGCAAGGTACATTCTTGACACTGTAGCTGTCGAACCTACTTTTGCTGCTTTCTTTTAGCACTCGCAAACATACGTCCATGGCGTCTCGTGCCATTTTCAGAGATTTCTCTGAAATGCTGAGTCAAGAACCGAACTTAAAACTACCCACAATACCTTTCGGGATTGTCGCGTGCGCTTTTTACGACAACCTTTCTCGAAACAGCTGTATACTGAAAGTTTTTTCCCCGTCTAGTTTCGCTGTGCGACAATATATTGAGCCAATAGTAGGGGGGCATTGCCTTTCTTCATAAAAAATTGTAAAACCATGGCCGACATTGCACCACTCACGATGAATCTTCCGAGTCTCCGGCTAAATTGCTTCGGCACTAAGAACACCCTCACTTTCTGTCGAAGGCGTTGCGAAAAGCGAAAACGTTTTGAGGAACTGAACTAATGCAAGATATAAACCCCGCTCAAAATTGTACAGACCAACATCTTTTTCTGAAACACATTTGCTGTAATGCTAGCTGTTTACGTTTACATCGACTGCTTGCAATATTATAAAGTAATGCATGTTGCATTCATTCACAACACACTCTACAATACTATACTCACCGAATACCGTCGAGTGTGCGAAACAAAAGTGTAACAGATCCAAAAACGTCGACCGTCAAGGAGTAAATGATGTGAGTACGAGAGCCCGAGGCGATCTATTACGACTACAATAGCTTGGATGTTGGTTGGTAATCACGCTTAGATGCAAATAAAATTCAGTTGGAGGGTGGGGATAGTGCGGGCAAACTTTACAACTAACAAGGGCGTTTATTTCTATCAGATTTCAACTCCTGATCAGGTAATGAAACATTGCAAGCAAGCGTCGTAGGCGCACACAAATATGCCTGAATATAGACACAAGAGAAATTTCTGAAAGAGATCAGCTGTCAACAAATTAAATAATATAGCAAAAACGATTGTGCGGATGAATGTAAACGTGTTTGTATTTGTATTTTTATTTCGTACCCTTAAAATGATTCAATCCACTTGAAAATTCCAGAGAAAGCGTAATAGATGTTAAACTTCGCATCAAAAGAAATTAAAAAAATTTATCGACTAGTTTTTTAATTACAGCTTCCGTAACAAATATGTTACTACGTTGAGTAAAATGCGAATCTAGCAGGGATTACTTCTGTCTACATGAAATAAAATCGAATGAAGCAATTTCGAAGAAACTCTGACAGAACACAGTCCTATGTCACAGGTATAATATGTGGTAAAAACATTACCTCAATCAGTTAAGAAGACATTGGTATCGACGAATTAAACAAACGTAAGGTGAATATTTAATTTTTTTAATGAAAATATTCAACCGCATTTTATTCCAAAACGCTCTCATATAATTTTTAAAAAATTCTTAATCGTGAAGAACTACATCTAGGCTTCAAGGAACATAAGGTGGTTTTAAAAGTTTACGTCTAGATGTCGAGAAAAATGGTCATATGTAAAATGTATGACGTCATCGCTGCGTTGCTATGGTAACACCGATGCCAATCAAAACTACTTTTTTGGAAAGTTCATTCTATTTGTAGTAAAGTGGTGAAGTAGCTAGTCAGACGGTGCTCTGACAGCGAAGTATCAGCCGTTCACATTAGGGAAGGTATGCCCTTGCAAAACTGAGATAAGCCACCTTAAAGGAGAAATATTCATATCAAAATATTCATTATCATTTGCATAAAAAATTATGCCCATATAAACACAACAAGTGGATGAAAATTCATGCTTTTGGATGCTGAAAACGTTTTTTTTATTTTTGGCATTTTAAAAACTAAAAATGAAAAAAGCATGTGAGAAGCATATGAGAAAGGGAAAGATATAAACCTCAGAATTTTAACAGCTTTATAACTTTCTCCCTTCAAAAAGAAAAGAAAAAAACATCTGCTTCAACACTTTTTGATTCATGAGCTAAAAACATTTACAGATTTGCATTTGGCAAAGCCATAGCTTACCCAAATGGCTTGTTTGGGACTCGCTGTTACAATTTTCGGACACTTAGTATCACAGAGGTACCACACAAATATATAAAGTTACAACTTGAGTGTCTCAGCCGTTATATAAAAGGATAAGAAGAAATGAAGTGCTATGTTTACCTCAATATATTGCTGTGCGCTCTGAAGTAACGCTAGAGTTGTTGCCTTCTGATGTTCCGGAGGCGAAGGAACTAATTCCTTGAGCAGCTCTAGACAGTCCCTAAGATGAGCTCGCCTAAAACAAAGGGAAACAGAACGGTCCAGAAACTTTACCAATGATGCGTTACCATAATATTTTATCATCAAGCTAATGAAACCTGCTATTGGGGTTGAAAACAATGCTTCCTAAATGTTTTCAAACTCGATACGCCCACGAAACTTCGTCTGTAGACGAAATTGGCGAATTTTTTCGACATATTCTAGATGGCGTGATTTAATGATGATGAAAAAAAATAGGATAGCACCCTTTGAACAGGTTAAAAATTCCCTAATCCAAGATACGGTGCTAAACACAATTTCTATGCAAATCTAAAGCCTAGCAAATAAACCAGTTTCGTTTACAAACTTTTCATATTTTTTCTGATGATATAGGCGGATAATTTTCGAGCAGGTACCAGGCAAAATAATAATTATTTTGCACTGTCCCAAAACATAATTCACGGAAACCAAGCGGCGAAGATTTTGGCGCCCAAACCCAGGCGAGACATCTGCAGCTAAACCAAAACATCAATTATCTTGCTCTGTTAGGGCTTATGCGAGGTCCAAATATAATTTTATTTTTCAACGACACCAGTGCAAGATCATATTTTCTTTTCATGAAATGGAAAAACGTTTGACGCGTGCATACGTATTCAACTTGGTATGCATTTCGCACGTGCATTCTGTTGTTTTGGTGAGCCACGTGGCAAAAAAGATGTCCAACAGAACTACACAACCGAACAGAAAAAAAAAATTTCGTCTTGAAAATCTCTGGCCTTCGGAATTAAACTACTTTTGAATCTTATTCTAGGTTAAGTGGTTGGTCTTGTGTACTTACCGGTTTTTCTCCAACTGGTTATGTGTCGTATATACGGCTGGTAGCGTTGACAGTAGGTTGTATAGAAAGTAAAAAGGTGCAAAAACAGAAACAAAAAAACTTGTCGTTAGTCAGCGACCTATCTAAAAAACACCTTATATTGCACAAACTAGCGGGAAAATTACCAGAATACGCGCTTTATTAGCTGTAAACAGGACGACGGAATAAAATTCTCTGAAGGGCGACTCTCGTGTTTATAAAACATACATGAAGCTTCAGGCGACAGAAGCAAAGCCGCGAGTGGTATTCCTCACGAAAATCCAACCCCACACTTTACGGACATTGACGAGAGCTTACAGGTACAGCACATTGTCAACATAAGAGTTTTTATACCGAAACGAACTCTATAAATATAGCCCACGTTGCCAGGTCTCGGGGAATACCCGGGGAGAGCAAAGACAGCGAAGGTCCGCTTTCGCAAAGGGCATGAAGATGCTTATTTCAGCAAATCTATTTCAGGCGCGCAGACTTGGAACTGACAACGCTTGTACATTTCACGTTCTTGCTCGCAAACTAACACGCCTTTAAGGGGGGATTCTACCTGAATTTCAATGAAATTTTAAGAGGTTTAAAGAAGGGATAGAAGGAGAAAAAAAAAATTTGGAACACCAACAGACAGTTGATACCCACGCGGGTGCTCTTGCGTGGTTATCAACTGTCGTCAATTGTCAATCTACTAATTTTTAACTTCAAATTCTAATTTTAAAACTACATTAAATCTTCAATATTTCTTATTTCCCTAAATTTTACAACTCCTTTGAGAAAAACTATTTCCTCCCCAAAATACCCAAAAATCATCCAAAAATTTACAAAACACCCCATAACATAGATTCATGGGATGAGTGGAGAGTTTTTGGATTGCTTGAAACGCGAACGAGATATTCCCATTAAACCCATGTTAAGTGGCGAAATGGCATTCAGGTAGAATCCCGCCTTAAGGTGGCTCATCTCAGTTTTGCAAGGGCATACCTTCCCTAATGTGAACGGCTGATACTTCGCTGTCAGAGCACCGTCTGACTAGCTACTTCACCACTTTACTAGAAATAGAATGAACTTTCCAAAAAAGTAGTTTTGATTGACATCGGTGTTACCATAGCAACGCAGCGATGACGTCATGCATTTTACATATTACCATTTTTCTCGACATCTAGACGTAAACTTTTAAAACCACCTTATGTTCCTTGAAGCCTAGATGTAATTCTTCACGATTAAGAATTGTTAAAAAATTATATGAGAGCGTTTTGGAATAAAATGCGGTTGAATATTTTCATTAAAAAAATTAAATATTCACCTTACGTTTGTTTAATTCGTCGATACCAATGTCTTCTTAAGAGCTGATGGCTGTAATTATCAACCAGAGGCATACAATAGGGAAAATACAAAAATTCTCAAAATAATTCACAAGATAGCCATTGGTGAACTATTACTAAAAATATATGTTTTACCTCAATCCGGTAATTATTTTCGAGAACAGAGGTAATCTTGGTTTTTCAGCTCTCAGACCGTTTTTTAGGCGTCTGACACCACACATTGTGGAGACGTTATTCTGAAACTCAAAACAATATTATTCCGAGAAAACAAATTACTCATCAGATTAACTAGATAATAAGATATATTTTGAGTGGTTATTTTATCAATTTGAATTAAAAGTTGAATATTTGGAAGATTTTTCATTATTTACATTATTTTAAGTAATTTCTTGCAATGCAAAATTGACGAAATTGAGAGGCTAAAATCATTGACTGGTACATAGCCTAGAATATAGAGACTTATACCACGTGAAAGAGCATTATTTCTTCTTTTAAAATCGTTTTTCAAAACCATGGGCAACTTAAAAAAAGAATTTTGAGGCCGCGAAATACAAGTAGTACTTTTGTGTAATTTGAGCTTTTCCGTCACGGCATTCCGATGCTAAAACTCAGATAAACACAACATTAAAACATTTTGGAACAACAGACGTTTAATAATATTTGCTATCAGGCACCAGCACATGTTACAAGACTATTTTCTGTGATTTGCTATCGCTTTTTGGCAATAATAAAATAATTTAGCTATTTTATTCGACCTTGAGTTCCAAAGCTTACACAAGTCAGAGGGTCCCCAATAGGTTTGGCGGGATACGGGATTTGGCTTATTTTTGTGGCGATAGTCGGGATGCGAGCTAAAAACAGGAGCGGGAAGCGGGAATTTCAATTACGAGCGGGAGCGGGATTTCGTGTTTTTAAAGGGTCGGGATACGAGAATCGCAAGGGGAAAAGTAGCGGGATACGGGATTTAAATTTTTTTTAATTTTTTTTTCTTTTTACCCGACTGCATGAATTGAACAAGCGTGAAAGGCAGACTGGTACAAATGGATCCTTTGTGTATAACTGTGTCGGGTTTCAATTAATGAATAGCAAAGGCGGTTGTAGCCTGTTTAAAAACTTATTCATTATGCGTAAGTGTGAGACCCGTATGAGTCCTTTTCTGATTGTGTTGATTTCCGACATTTCTATCTTCGTCGCTTTCGTCACAAGAAAGAGGTATCAAGTCACAGATGGTATTTTGCATGTCCTGGCCTTGTCTGCGTTCTTGGCCATTCCAATCATTTCCATTTCCATTGAGCGTTTGTTGAAACAGTTATATCAGGAGGGGACATTGGGGTTTGCGGTATTGCGGTTTCAGACAATTTTTCATACGGTATTTCGGTGTAATTTCACTCTTAAAGTGCGATATTGCGGTTTCATCCAGCCCTCCGGTATGCGGTTTTTTAGCGTTTTGGTCGACGGAACTCGGTAGAACTCGGTAGAAACTGAAATGTTCTTCACGGTATTTC
Source organism: Desmophyllum pertusum (assembly GCA_029204205.1). Classification (NCBI taxonomy): domain Eukaryota; kingdom Metazoa; phylum Cnidaria; class Anthozoa; order Scleractinia; family Caryophylliidae; genus Desmophyllum; species Desmophyllum pertusum. Next base: position 632,364 of record MU825906.1, read on the forward strand.
GGTTTCTGGTCGTTACTATAATCGTTTCAGTAAGATGATAATGTCGATAATGTCGTGTGCGATGGGCCTATAAATGTCCGATAGCAAAAGTAACGTGAGTGTTAAAGACCGTTCACTGATGCCCGATAGACGAAAAAACCCAGCTCCTGTATTACTGCTATGGCAGAAAACGTGCCAGCTGTGATGTCCTTCAGTGATACCGGTATACGGCTGCAGTCATAACTAACTTGATACGAAATTCTTGGGAGCGTCCTACGAAAAATGTCGTCATCCGGAGAGCCTCACCTATGGCCAACTAATAGCACGACACAAGCGAACGGCCGACATAGCTGGTTTTAATTTATCAACGAACTAATCAAGATTAAGAAAGGAAATGCGATCACCGAATTTTAAAACTAAAACGAGTATAACTTCAAGGAACTTACCTTCAGAGATCAGTGTAGATCGAGATCTGATAACGGAGTGCAAACTCTAGCAAACAAACTAATGCACTTCAGTGTTAACTCAGACGAGACTGCCTTACTAAAAATAGAGGGGTTTTGTACAATAGATTTGGAACGCTTTCAAATTACGGTCTGTTGATTTCTTTCAAACAAAACAATTGTTTCTGAATATTAATATCGCAGAAGCCAAGATCATCAGACTTAATCGAACTGCCTGCCACATCAACAATGAGTTCTCAAATTTACAAAATGTTGCACGCGATTTTGCACTCCCGAAACAAACATATAGATGTACATCCACCAACATTTCCATGATCAAACTTTATTTAGGTTTCTATAGCAGGAACAAAAGGAGAAACTACTTACTTGAAAGAGATGTTATTACGAGGACAACTGCACGTAAACAATCTTCTGGGCTTCTAGAAACTTCCAGCTGCATATAGACACAAGAGAAATTTCTGAAAGAGATCAGCTGTCAACAAATTAAATAATATAGCAAAAACGATTGTGCGGATGAATGTAAACGTGTTTGTATTTGTATTTTTATTTCGTACCCTTAAAATGATTCAATCCACTTGAAAATTCCAGAGAAAGCGTAATAGATGTTAAACTTCGCATCAAAAGAAATTAAAAAAATTTATCGACTAGTTTTTTAATTACAGCTTCCGTAACAAATATGTTACTACGTTGAGTAAAATGCGAATCTAGCAGGGATTACTTCTGTCTACATGAAATAAAATCGAATGAAGCAATTTCGAAGAAACTCTGACAGAACACAGTCCTATGTCACAGGTATAATATGTGGTAAAAACATTACCTCAATCAGTTAAGAAGACATTGGTATCGACGAATTAAACAAACGTAAGGTGAATATTTAATTTTTTTAATGAAAATATTCAACCGCATTTTATTCCAAAACGCTCTCATATAATTTTTAAAAAATTCTTAATCGTGAAGAACTACATCTAGGCTTCAAGGAACATAAGGTGGTTTTAAAAGTTTACGTCTAGATGTCGAGAAAAATGGTCATATGTAAAATGTATGACGTCATCGCTGCGTTGCTATGGTAACACCGATGCCAATCAAAACTACTTTTTTGGAAAGTTCATTCTATTTGTAGTAAAGTGGTGAAGTAGCTAGTCAGACGGTGCTCTGACAGCGAAGTATCAGCCGTTCACATTAGGGAAGGTATGCCCTTGCAAAAACTGAGATAAGCCACCTTAAAGGAGAAATATTCATATCAAAATATTCATTATCATTTGCATAAAAAATTATGCCCATATAAACACAACAAGTGGATGAAAATTCATGCTTTTGGATGCTGAAAACGTTTTTTTTATTTTTGGCATTTTAAAAACTAAAAATGAAAAAAGCATGTGAGAAGCATATGAGAAAGGGAAAGATATAAACCTCAGAATTTTAACAGCTTTATAACTTTCTCCCTTCAAAAAGAAAAGAAAAAAACATCTGCTTCAACACTTTTTGATTCATGAGCTAAAAACATTTACAGATTTGCATTTGGCAAAGCCATAGCTTACCCAAATGGCTTGTTTGGGACTCGCTGTTGCAATTTTCGGACACTTAGTATCACAGAGGTACCACACAAATATATAAAGTTACAACTTGAGTGTCTCAGCCGTTATATAAAAGGATAAGAAGAAATGAAGTGCTATGTTTACCTCAATATATTGCTGTGCGCTCTGAAGTAACGCTAGAGTTGTTGCCTTCTGATGTTCCGGAGGCGAAGGAACTAATTCCTTGAGCAGCTCTAGACAGTCCCTAAGATGAGCTCGCCTAAAACAAAGGGAAACAGAACGGTCCAGAAACTTTACCAATGATGCGTTACCATAATATTTTATCATCAAGCTAATGAAACCTGCTATTGGGGTTGAAAACAATGCTTCCTAAATGTTTTCAAACTCGATACGCCCACGAAACGTCGTCTGTAGACGAAATTGGCGAATTTTTTCGACATATTCTAGATGGCGTGATTTAATGATGATGAAAAAATAGGATAGCACCCTTTGAACAGGTTAAAAATTCCCTAATCCAAGATACGGTGCTAAACACAATTTCTATGCAAATCTAAAGCCTAGAAAATAAACCAGTTTCGTTTACAAACTTTTCATATTTTTCTGATGATATAGGCAGATAATTTTCGAGCAGGTACCAGGCAAAATAATAATTATTTTGCACTGTCCCAAAACATAATTCACGGAAACCAAGCGGCGAAGATTTTGGCGCCCAAACCCAGGCGAGACATCTGCAGCTAAACCAAAACATCAATTATCTTGCTCTGTTAGGGCTTATGCGAGGTCCAAATATAATTTTATTTTTCAACGACACCAGTGCAAGATCATATTTTCTTTTCATGAAATGGAAAAACGTTTGACGCGTGCATACGTATTCAACTTGGTATGCATTTCGCACGTGCATTCTGTTGTTTTGGTGAGCCACGTGGCAAAAAAGATGTCCAACAGAACTACACAACCGAACAGAAAAAAAAAATTTCGTCTTGAAAATCTCTGGCCTTCGGAATTAAACTACTTTTGAATCTTATTCTAGGTTAAGTGGTTGGTCTTGTGTACTTACCGGTTTTTCTCCAACTGGTTATGTGTCGTATATACGGCTGGTAGCGTTGACAGTAGGTTGTATAGAAAGTAAAAAGGTGCAAAAACAGAAACAAAAAAACTTGTCGTTAGTCAGCGACCTATCTAAAAAACACCTTATATTGCACAAACTAGCGGGAAAATTACCAGAATACGCGCTTTATTAGCTGTAAACAGGACGACGGAATAAAATTCTCTGAAGGGCGACTCTCGTGTTTATAAAACATACATGAAGCTTCAGGCGACAGAAGCAAAGCCGCGAGTGGTATTCCTCACGAAAATCCAACCCCACACTTTACGGACATTGACGAGAGCTTACAGGTACAGCACATTGTCAACATAAGAGTTTTTATACCGAAACGAACTCTATAAATATAGCCCACGTTGCCAGGTCTCGGGGAATACCCGGGGAGAGCAAAGACAGCGAAGGTCCGCTTTCGCAAAGGGCATGAAGATGCTTATTTCAGCAAATCTATTTCAGGCGCGCACAGACTTGGAACTGACAACGCTTGTACATTTCACGTTCTTGCTCGCAAACTAACACGCCTTTTAGACTGTTCACAGTCCCTCTATTTTTTGCGCTGAAATCGTCGCGCTGTCACGATCGATCGTGGAGCCGCCATCTTGGATTATTTGGCGAGCGAAATCTGGGGAGAGGACAAAACTCCCCTGGGTACGGGGGGCCTCTATTGGGTAACCACCTATTGTATTTTGTTAGGTTTTGTGCACGGTCAACCCCCAAAATAGCGAACAAAAACATATAACAAAGAATTTGTGGAAAGAAATGATGGTATATTCTAAGCTTGGTAGAAATATGAGAGAGATATTATTCTGTCAGTGACACAAGCTACTCGGAAAAAAATTCCGAGTTCCCCCAACAGGAGTCGAACCTATGACCTTCCGCACACCGGTCGGACACTCTACCACTGAGCTACAGGAGACTCGTGGGAGCTAAGGCCATATAACTAGGTTCAAGTGTGACAAATATCCCGCATGCTGCTAGGACGTCTAGGGCTTCATAACCATTCCCCTCTATTAATTACGGTGCAACGAAAGTTTGTATTTCTGTTAGTTCTTTTGCAAGCATAAAACAAATCAGTTTTCTTTTTTTTTGTCTTCTAGCAACGGCAAACATCTGCAACGTGGTACTGATGAGAAACCATGAGCTTTTCACGGGCATTGAAGTGAAGGACAAAGATGGAAATGTTGTGGGAACGTCGAAAATAGCGGCACAAAAGGTTCTTATGCCCAAGGGGGGGGGGGAACAAGCGCCGGTTTTGGCAAATCTTCGTGGAAGCATTCGAAGAGTTTCCGAATCTTTTATCCAATCAGAAACTAGCGCGAGCACTCACGAGTGCTCCGAAAGCAATCGCGCCGGCAAATACGTCATGTTGCTTAGCAACTTCGGGGACGAACACCGCGGGCTCAGTCCCGTCTTGGAGGCGGGATTTCGCCATTTACTGGTATTTGTTCTCCCGACTAAATTTATTGCGTCGCATGTCAGTCGCGTCGAATGTAATTCAAGTCCCAGAAAACTCGCTGAAATCGCTTTTAAATCAGCGCAATGCCCACACAAATAGCAAAGTAGAACACGTTGCTTCCATGGTGTACTGCAGCGTAGTCTAACCAAGTAATACCAGCGAGATTTCTGCGGGAATTACATTCGACACCTTTTTAATTATGTATCTCTACTCACTTGTGTATTAAATGTTTTTTGTTCCCTTTTTTTTCAGGCTGTGTTTGAAACAACTTTGACTCGAATTCTTCTTCCGTTACCTGTTTTGGTCATTCCGCCGTTTGCCATGCAGTTTTTAGAAAGGTAAGATTCTAAGGCACCGTCCACACTAATGCGTTTTTGTTTTTGAAAACGCATACTTTTCGATGCGTTTTCGCCTATCGTAATAAATTACGAAAATTTCGCAATTTCCCGTGTAGTTTTACAGTGCGACTACTGTAACCGGGCCACCTAGGCAATGAAAACTAATCACATATTGTAGAGCGGAATGGAGAAATTCAACTTAATTCCACGTTGAAAGATGTATTGAACTGAAAACGTATTAGCTCAAACAACTGAAGTTGAAATTCGTCGTTTCCATTCTGTAAGATGGTTTGTTTCTTTGTCTAAGTGGCCCGGTTATAGTAGTGGCACTGTAATTGGTCAAAATTATTCGACTCCCTTGTGCTTATGCTGTGTTCCATTTTCACTAGAATAATGCGAACGCAAGCATAAGCGCAGGCACAACAAAAGAAACTTTTTGATCCTTACGCGTGTGCTTATGCTTGCGTCAAGCCCGTTTTCACGGAAATAAGGGCTCTTGTGCTTGCGCTTGTGCTTGCGTCGCTAGTGAAAACCAGGCTTAACTGATATCAAGCACGAGCTTTGTTGTTTGTTTGTCTGTTTGTTTGTTTTCAACACAGGAGGAAGTTTATGATGTCGCGTCCAAGACTTCACCTTCCTGTTCAAGCGCTGGTTTGTGTAGCAGCTTTTGGTTTTGCCCTTCCTATGGCGATCGCTCTCTTCTCTCAAACATCTCAGGTGAGAACAGTGCCGCTAGAAAATGCCTTGCAATGCTGCCGGCTATAACACTTTTTGGACTTTATTCCATAAGTTACGATGAAACAGAAGATTTACACAAACCAAGAGAGTATGATCTAAGAGAAGGTTTTCCCTTGCCCATGATAATTTTTTGAAAACTAGTAAAGGAGCTATGTCACGATATTTTAAGTCATTTTTGCGAAGTGCAAAATCGCCTTAAAACTTTAGAAAGCCTCAAAATAATAGTTTACTAAGGCAGAAAAACACCAAAGAGGTGATAATAAACCAAACTGGAACAAGGATGGTTGAGGATGGAGAAGATTAAGACGGATTGCGAACGGCGAACTTGAAATGCGCCAACCGTCTGTAAAACTTATTTTTATTTCCTTTCGATCGAGGCTCCAACATCACGTTACTCGAACTGACCAATCAGGTAGCGCTCTTAAAATAGCTCAGCTATGGACTGCTAGTTAAAAAAAATGATTTCAAAAAATTATAATTGGAAGAGATCCATGTATGGGGGAATGCTTCTCTTAGATCATCCTATCTTGCCCAAACTTAGAGTAGGCTCTCGTGAGAGTTTTCTTCAACTCTCATCGACTATAGTCACCTCGGGCCAAACGAGAGAAAACTCTCGACGACTCTCAGGGTCAAATGCGACGAGAGCGCATAAGAAGCGATGAGAGTCGCTGAGAGCGCATGAGAATTTCAGGCCAAACGGGAGTGAGAGTTTGAACTAGCCTGCGTAGCCGGCGATTTTGCCTTCGCGCGCCAGTAAGACCGCCGGCTACGCAGGCTAAGTTTGAACTCTCAACATCGTGGGGAGGGACAGGGCGCGGGAACCCGGGAGGCGGGAGAAGAGAGGGCGGGAAGGGGATTCCCAACGTGGCGGGAACCGAGAGAAATAGGGAAACAAATCGCTATATTGCACAATATTTTGTAATAGAAAAAGTTCAAATTAAGAGGTGGGAGCCACAACAGAAGGGACGGGAACCGTGAGTACAAGGTACGGGACGCGGGAAGTTCAGACCCCCCACCCACCCCCACATCCTCGTTTGGCTCGGGATTTCCGCGAAATTTTAGCGCGTGCATCGCGAATTACAAACTAGAGATGAATTTTATTTTCATGAAAATTTTTTTTAGTGTGAATGTGTTGGTGTTTGTTTTTATTATTTCAGGTTTCGCCGTCCGACCTCGAGCCTGAAATTCAGATGAACACGAAAGAGACAAAGCTCTACTATAACAAAGGACTTTGAAAATATCCAATGACGAAATACGAATCTTAATAGTTTGAATTAGAGCGGTTTTAAATTGAGTGTCGTAACACAAAAACCAAAGCAATTAGAATGGCCAATCACAACAAACGTAAACAACACAATGAACCAATGAGAACTCGAAGCAAATACACGTGACCAGCTCCAAGCGCGGGAAAACGCGTGTGACCAAGTCGCGATTGGTTTTGGTTTTACATCTGATTGGTTGAGAAGGTGGCGAGAGTTTTTTTTTTTACCAATTACAGAGCGTAGTAAAGCAAAACCAAAGCAATTCTACATTTTGAAATAATGTAACCACAATTAGTGTTGAAGTTTTTCCAACTCTCAGTAATAACTCTACTATACTTTTAACACAACTAGATTTTGTATATAAGTATAAAGTCAGTTCTTAGAGGGCTGGCTGAAGTAAACTGATGTAGAAATTGAAATCAAAATAGGCAAGAAAAATGCCAAAAAATTGTATTTCGGGTAGTGATGGTTTTTTAGTGAGTTATATCGTACAATTATGTTCGTATAAAAATGCACTGTTCGTAAAATTTAGTCAAGAAATAAATGCCCAATGGTCCGAAAGTGTGTGCGTGCTGTATTTGTTGAAGTTCTATATATTTTATCCGAATAAACCAACACTGTAATCCCCGAGAAATTCAGGCCAAAAAATTTCATATTGATGACGTATAATGCCCATGTATGGCTCTGATTGGCTGTTGCTTGGTAACAATTTTTTTCGCGCGCAAGTAACAACCAATCAGAGAGGCTACACGGATCGACGAAGGCCGAAGCTGTTCGGTTGAAATGTTTTTTTTAATCGCGTTTTATAGCTAGTCGGGGACAGAAACTTTTAAAAAACATTTATAATAAATATAATCAACATCACTTATAGTTTATTTATTTTTTAAATTTCCCTTTTATTTACAAGAATACTTTCGGGATTAAGATTTCTCTGCTGCAAATTTAAGGATAAAAACAAACAAAGCTCAGAAGCCGGCCTATTTCTAAGCCAAACTTGGCGGCTCAAAGCTCGAACCGAGTCTGAAAGTTCGCCGGGAATTCTCGAATGATTGAATTCAGTTTTGATAAAAACTATGAAACTCCCTCGGCACCAGGGACACAATGGTCGAACGCGCGTCCACACCCCCGGGAGAAGTGTCTCTTCTGTTATGGAGTGGCCGACGTCTGTCCCTCTGGAAATCTCGCTAGAACAGAAGGAAGGAAGAAATTTTCAGATGGAAAGGTTTTGAAAGCAAATTAAAGGCTACACTGCACGGAAATTTAGAAATTGCACTTTGGTGGAAATATTTTACTTTAGCAGGAACATATCACCCTGGAGCCTCCATCTCCCTTATTGGGCCTATGACACGGCGTAGTTACACCTTGAGCTATTTTTAGAATCACTTTTGCCGCAAAAATCACCCGTTGCGAGAACGAGGACGAGGTTGTCATTCATGTTTCGCTACAAAAATAAAACCAGGAATGAACGAGAGGAACGTGGAATAAAACTAGAACGGCGGAATGTCGTTACTACGAATTATCACTACTGTCCGTGGACCATTCTCGTCCCCAGAGGCCACGATCCTTTTGGTCAGCACCATGCCAAGAATCGAAACCTCTGGCAGGTCCCATTCTCGTTCCCAGATCCTCTGTTTCTTTTGGTCACGTGGTTGGCGAAACGGAGGCTCTGGTCTCAGTCGTTACCGGATGTCCGACAATTTCGGACATCCATTCATTAATTCGTGTTGCGCATTCATTTTTTATCAGCCAATGAAAAAATCGATTTTTTCCTTGCGACCAGGGCTACTCGTTTCCGGCGCAAAGAAAAACAACGAGGAGCTCTGGGAACGAGGATGGGCAGGTCCCAATTTGTTGAACATGCGCAAAGTACTCGTTCTGTATTATCAGCCAATCAGATTTGACGGGAAGTCCGAGATTCGTGGACTTACGGTGTTGGAACCTGCCAGAGGTCGATCTCGATTCTTGGTGCTGACCAAAAGGATCGTGGCCTCTTGGGACGAGAATGTCCGTGGACGTACACGGAAATCTTTTCGCGGGAGAATGATTCTAAAAATGGCCGAAGGTGTAACTACGCTGTTGTCATTAATCAGTACAGATAGAGGCTCCGGGGTAATATGCTCCTGACTTCAGGCATTCTAAACAAAGCCGGAAGGCGCGGTGCCCTAGGCCGGCGTACGACACTTTATGGGGTGGGCATAAGCCCGGGGAGTTTGACAGCCATATGGCTTCGGGTTCGTAGTTTCGGACAACTCAAACATGGCATCGTTCGGGCTGATTTCATTGGCAAGAACAAAGAGGACAAAGAGTTTGTTGCGGTCAATGGCTAGTCCCGCAAGGCTAGAAAAGCTTGTGAGTATTTTTAAAGGTATGTTTGACCGTTTTACGTCTGTTCACAACCTCGTTCCCAGGGTCTACTCCACTTTCAAGATGGCGGCTGGGCGCGGAGTAAAAGACAAATATTTACATTTATCTGTGTCTTGAATCTTTGAATTGATTTATGAGCCTGGGGGTGGGGCGTTTGCCTTCTAAACACGTTTCTTAGCATAAAACAAAATCGGCAATCTCTACAATAAAGGGAGGGGTTCTATTCGGGGAAAGTGGGGACGGGGGAGTTGGTGGGGGAGGGGGTGCTTATTATAGGAATGCCGGATTTATGGGCGGAGGGACTATTGATAGCGCCTTACCGAATAGCTCCCGTTGTACTCGTCTTGTGAGCTATCCGAGTAGTTCCCATCATACTCTTCATCTTCAGTTGCCCATACATCTTCATCTGAGGAATAATTCTCTTCGTCCCCAGTCTCTCGCGATGTCTTATCATTACCGCAACATCCAGACTCTTTAACATCGGACCCAGAAGCTTTTTCTGTTGGCGGTTTCACTGCTTCGTCGTACGGAAGTGGCGCGACACTCTTCAAAGATGAAAATTTAACCAATGAAAATATCGTTAGCTAATAAAGGCCATTTGCGTACGCAGCAATGTTTCTGCAACAATGTTTCCTAGTTTAGCCATAGTTAATAGAGGGAAATGGTTATGAGGCCCGGCAAACTTCAAAGGAGCAAACAAAAAGGCCAAGATTTATGTTGGAAGGTCCATGACCGTGCACATCTTTTGTTTTGCGCTCATACACTATGCATGAATTACGTAATCGCAACGTCTCTATTGGTTAGTTGCTTGAACACACGTAACCACCTATTGTATTTTGTCAGGTTTTGTGCACGGTCAACCCCCCAAAAATAGCGAACAAAAACATATAACAAAGAACTTTGCCGGGCTTCGTAACCATTTCCCTCTATTAACTATGGTTTAGCCAGATCCTAAGGAAGCAAAACATTTGGTTTGTTTCCCCCGCTCGTTTGCTCAACCAAGAAACCTAAACCAAACTAAGAAACATTGTTGCGGAAACATTGCTGCGGACGCAAATTTTTCACAGTTTAGCCACGCGAAAAACATTGTTTCAGCAGCAAGAAAATGTTTTTGAATCAAGTCAAAAACATTTTTGCTTCACGGACGCAAATTTTGTTTCCGAAACATATGTTTCCCAGTTTAGCCACGGACGAAACAATTTTACTAGTTTAGCCACCAGAGTAGAGAAACATTTCTCGTGCTTCCCGCTAGTTTAGCCACCCAGGAAACATTACAGGAAACAATGTTTCTGCAACAATGTTTCTTCGTTTGCCAACACCCTTAAAAGCAGACGAAAAGTCAAGCGAGTTCACGTGCCCACCAAACGAAACTTTTGGCTACAAAAAGAGAAATCAAGTTCTGAATGTTAACACTTGAAAAACTTTCAGTAATTAGAGACACATACGCATACTAAAACAGTATACGATAAAACTTTCTTTGATGCCCATTCTCCCTCCCCGCCCCCGCCCCCCCCCCCCCCCCCCACCCACCCAAAACAAAAACAGGGCAAAAGGGTAGTTTACAAAGAAAGGAACCAGAGAGATCAAGAGAGATTGATTGATTGACTGATTCACTTTACACCAAAGCCGTACATAAATAAGATTTTTTAAAAATAACGTTATAAACTATAAAAGTATATTAAAAAGAAATCATAGTGAGTAGAGGAAAATCGACAATTTATTTGCGCGATGACAGCTTCTTTTTGAAAATGGCTTTTGATTCAGATATAGTGAATTCCAGTCTTTTGCATGCACCGGCAGTTCTATATGAAAAATACCCTTTATAAAGTTCTGTTTTCGAAATATATATATAGAAAGAAAGGGAAGGAGAGAGAACTTTAGGAAAGAAGGAATTAAACACAACAATACAGAACTAACTAAAAGCTAGAAATAACTTTGTTTCTCTCTCTTCGAGCAACAGTACTCCGATAAAATTTATGTTCCAATTGTTCCAAACTATAGCAGGACGCAACTTTGATTTTTGGCAGGGAAGGTACTTTGAACCAGTTGAATTAAGGCGGGACTTAACCTAAATGCCATTTTTCCGCGACTTAACATGGGCATAGTCTCTTGACATGAGTTAAATGGAAATATCGCGTTCACGTTTCAAGCAATCCAAAAACTCTATGCTCATCCCATTAATCTATGTTATGGGGTGTTTTGTAAATTTTGGGGTGATTTTTGGGTATGTTTGGGAGGAAATAGTTTTTCTCAAAGGAGTCAGTGTAAAATTTAGGGAAATGAGAAATATTGAAGATTTAATGTAGTTTTAAAATTAGAATTTGAAGTTAAAAATTAGTAGATTGACACCAACAGACAGTTGATAACCACGCAAGAGCACCCGCGTGGGAATCAACTGTCTGTTGGTGTTCCAAAAATCATTTTCTTTCCTCTATCCCTTCTTTAAACCTCTTAAAATTTCCTTGAAATTTAGGTGAAGTCCCGCCTTAAAACCCATATTCTTAGCTGAGAAACCCAATTTATCAGTTCCTGAAAGTGATCCAATCAGAAACACAATTCTACAGAATAATATCTTACCACTTTCGAGGCGACTGTTGGAGTCGTTGGAGCAATAAACTGACCCGTAAAAGTATCGTAAAAATAGTGAGTTCCGTCGACTCCCACCGAAAAATTCACCACGTTGCCATAGATAACAGAAGGCGGATTATCCCCAGCTCCTTCGATCCACTGCGGATTGAAGTAATACTGGCCGAGATAGGAATGATTTGGAACGTTATTGTAACTCATTTTTTTCGCTCCGTCCTGTTTTAGCTGAGAAACGTTGGGTACATATACGCTGCTTCGCATTCAAACAGTTGCTAACTGCGTGCGTACGACATCATAAATCAACTCCAAAGCGCGCGCACGGAGTGAAATGCATCATTTGCACGCGCGCGCGTGTGCACAGGTTTCCTGTGCTAAACTAGGAAACATAGTTTTTAGAAACATTGCCAGTTCGGACGCAAATGTTTCACAGTTTAGTCACGCGAGAAACATTGTTTCACCAACAAATTTTGCGTCTAGAATCAAGTCAAAAACATTTTTGTTCACGGACGCAAATTTAGGTGGCCCATAAGTGTCACGGCAGAACGACGCCAACTCACGGCAGAACGACGCCAACTCACAGCAGAACGACGCCAGCTCACGGCAGAACAACGAAAGATTGTCTACCTTTAAAACAAGGAAAGGGGAATAGAAGAACGGGGAATGGGAATGGGGAATCTTTTAGTAGAGCGAGATATACTCGTGAGAGTAAAACCATATACAGTGGAATCCCGATTTCTATAAAAAAATTTGGGGGAAATCGGGAGTTTGAAATATCAGAAATAAAAATTACAGTGAAAACGACTATTGGTTCGAGTTAGCGAGGTTTTGGATATCGAGGGTTCGAGAAATCGGGATTCCACTGTAGTGGCAAACACAACACGCAAAACATTCAAAAGACTGGCTATCGAGACGAGATCAGATAAAAGACAACTCTCAATTGAATTGATGCAAGAAACAGGAAGAAATTAGCCTTAGCGTCAGACAAAGTATATATCTCTTCTCCAAATGCAATAGCCTCTTGGAAGCTACAGTACTCTGACGAAATTGGACCAAAAAACACATTTGCCGCCCCAGGCACACTCCAGGCCGATGGGGCACAATATACATGCATATGCACGGATGATTCGCTCCCGCCATGCATATACAGGGGAGGCCCGTATATGTGCATTTATTGCTTTCCATCCCATGGCAATCCGCTCACGGTGGATTTTAGCTTGGATTGCTTCGGTAATATCACACGCGGATTGTCCCCCTGGAGTGGATAGGGGTTCACTGCTGGGGCCACGGGCCGGGTGGGTAGGGTTGGGGGCTCGAGCTCTTGATACTACGGGCATCTCTTCTATGAGGTCATCCATAGTCGCCATTTTGCCGGGCGGATATACCCCATGGCCCACGTTTCTCTAGATGGGTGTTCGAGCAGCAGGGCAGGGCCTGCAGTGGGGGGCGGCGAGGGATGGGCCAACCCTGTGGGAAGGGCAGCGGGGCCATGTACGTTGGGCCGGGGATGGGTTGGGCCGGCCCTTAGCTTACTGGGCCAAGTTCGCGTACGCCGGGGCGTACAGCAATGTGGCTGAGCAATGGGTGGGGAAGTGAGCCAGTACCCCCCTTATATATACTACTAACGGGCAATATTTGAAATATATGTTGTATTTATATGAGGACGACTTTCAAGCCTTCGACTGTGTTCTGGCTCCTCCCTCTAGCGAGGTCATGTTGGTTTCCGGCCTGTACGTCAGGATTTCGCCCTCCTCCGTAATTTGCGATGCTTTGCTTTGTTTTGATCACGGATATAATATTTTTCTTGGTCCAATTTCGTCAGAGAGTACTGTAGCTTCCAAGAGGCTATTGCATTTGGAGAAGAGATATATACTTTGTCTGACGCTAAGGCTAATTTCTTCCTGTTTCTTGCATCGATTCAATTGAGAGTTGTCTTTTATCTGATCTCGTCTCGATAGCCAGTCTTTTGAATGTTTTGCGTGTTGTGTTTGCCACTACAGTGGAATCCCGATTTCTCGAACCCTCGATATCCAAAACCTCGCTAACTCGAACCAATAGTCGTTTTCACTGTAATTTTATTTCTGATATTTCAAACTCCCGATTTCCCCAAATTTTTTTATAGAAATCGGGATTCCACTGTATATGGTTTTACTCTCACGAGTATATCTCGCTCTACTAAAAGATTCCCCATTCCCATTCCCCGTTTCCCGTTCTTCCATTCCCCTCACTTCCGCCGTGACAATCTTTCGTTGTTCTGCCGTGAGTTGGCGTCGTTCTGCCGTGAGTTGGCGTCGTTCTGCCGTGAGTTGGCGTTGTTCTGCCGTGAGTTGGCGTTGTTCTGCCGTGAGTTGGCGTCGTTCTGCCGTGAGTTGGCGTCGTTCTGCCGTGAGTTGGCGTTGTTCTGCCGTGGGTTGACGTTGTGTTGCCGTGAGTTTTGGTTTTGCCGTGACACTTATGGGCCACCGTACAAATTGCTTCCGAAACATATGTTTCCCAGTTTAGCCACGGAGGCAACAATGTTTCCTAGTTTAGCCACCAGATCAGCGAAACATTTCTTGTGCTTCCCGCTAGTTTAGCCACCCAGGAAAAATTACAGGAAACAATGTTTCGTAGTTTAGCCTCGCCCTAAACTAAACTAGGAAACATTGTTGCAGAAAGCCACGCGAGAAACATTGTTTCAGCAGCAAATTTTGCGTCTCGGAAGCAAGAAAATGTTTTTGAATCAAGTCAAAAACATTTTTGCTTCATGGACGAAAATTTTGCAGTTCCGAAACATATGTTTCCCAGTTTAGCCACGGAGGAAACACTTTTACTAGTTTAGCCACCAAAGCTGCGAAACATTTCTCGTGCTTCCCACTAATTTAGCCACCGCCACCCAGGAAACATTACAGAAAACAATGTTTCTGCAACAATTTTTCCTTGTTTAGCCAGGCCCTTATTCGTCTTATACGAGAAAAATTGAGAGACGCGATGGATCTTCCAAGCTTAACTACGCGGGAAATATATTTCGGAAGCAAATGATCTTTTTTTTTTCGGAAACGAGGAAATATTTCTGAAGACAACTAATTTTAGCATACTTAGCGAGTTTTGGCGAATCCGGCGCTAAATTTAGTTGTCGCATTGTTTCTACTTGCTAACATTTGATCCTATTTTATAGTATACAATTAGAAATAAAACCCTCTATGTATAGTTTACTGTACGTGCGAATTAGAAAAGCATTAACACTTTGATTTAAGCTTGGATTTTCCTTTGCCAAACATTGATCGATTGTTTTCTGTATTTATTTTATTGCTATTTTCGCAAAGATTTTCTGCAAAAACAAAGTGTAAATTTGAGTTTCCTGACTATTCTTCTTGCGGTTTGATCATGTCAAAGTTAAATCAAAGTGTTCACGCTTTTGGCAAATACTTCCGAAAATCGCTAAATTTTCAGCTAAATTTATAAATTAAATTAAACTAAATTAATCGATGAATTTTTCTAAATCGTTAAATTTAAACATCAACAACAATAGTAGCCTAAAACAGTCTAAAAAAAGTGAAACTGTTTTTTGGTTTCCTATAAACGCAAGTTTTGTTTCCGAAACATATTTCCCGCGCGGCTGTGGGATAATTAATACTATCCGAAATTTTAGCCGGTTTTGGTTTCTGTTTTGGTCTGAAATAGGTTAAAAATGTAAAATAATTATTGTATTTGATAAAGCGTGTATTCGCCAACGGAAATATGGATTTTGGAGGGGCCCGGTTGTTCAAAAGCCGATTAACGCTAATCCAGGATTAAAAGTTAATCAAGCTTTTAATTTCTCTTGCATAAACGTGTTTTTCTCTGCCAATGTTTTGTAAAGATTTATAGTCAAAGTCAAAACAGAAAGACAAAAAATATAAACAGAAAACCTCACTGAAAAGTTACAAAACTGAAATCAAAATTCGCGCTAATCCTGGATTAGCTTAATCGCCCTTAGAACAACCCGGCCCACTGGTCTGAAAAACACCGTACAGGAAATCATTTCAGTCTGTGACAGTCTGTTCTAAATGGTTTTCGGTTGAAACAACGAAAACGCTTCTGATTGGTCGATTTGTTACGCGCGAAAAATTGAACTTAGAGCGCAAATCATCCCTGGCGAGCCCCTAGCGGCTGAAGCGAAAACAAGAGCTCTGAGGCGAGGATGGCAGTTTACCGAACAATGCAGCCAACCATGCGGACATGCGCGTACCGTTTCTTCCTGCTGCGCAGCTTCAATAACTGACTTTTGCTTAACTTGTAAGCGAAAGTCGCGTTTAGCATTCTCGTCCCCAGAGTCCGCGATCCTTTTTGGTCAGCACCAAGAAATCACGGCTGCTGGATGGTATCGATTTTCTCTTCTCTTTACCAGCCAATCAGATTTGAGGAAACCTCGCGGTTGGCCATAGCCTGCGTAGCTGGCGGTTTTAATTTTGGTAGCGCGAGCGGCGACGACGCGAGAAGAATGGGTCACTCCTTTCGCCTAGCCGGACGTGTCACAAAATCCTCGATATACCGGCGGTGTAGTCTGTCTGCGACGCAGGCTACTTTCGCCCCATTCCTCTCTCGGTTTCGTGCCTTGGCCACTCGGGGTTTTGACATCGCGCGCCAACAAAACCGCGGATGCTGACCAAATGGATCGCGGCCTCAGGGTAACAGACTGATGTTAGTGTGATTCTTACTGATGTTTCATATACATAGATTTTAGTTATTTGTGCCACGTTCGAAAGGAAACTATTGAAGACATTCAAAAGTTGCAATATTTTTTTATAGACATTTCTATGACTGTGCCAGCTCTTTTTTTACGGTTGGAAAAATTAGCTGGGAACACCTCGTACCCAGAGTCCACGGTCTCCTCGGTCAGCGGTTGGTCGTCGCCAGGTGGAACTCTGGGGAATGGAATTTTTCATCCCAGAAATCTGGGATAACAGTCACTTCCACTGCCATTCTTGTTACACGAACAGCCAATCAAAAAATTCAATATTTATTCCATTGGTCAAGTGTAGAGAAAACCAACCTCGTTCCCAGGGTCTCTCATCTTCCCGCCCCCTGGAGCGAGAGAGGGTGGGAAGATGAGAGACCCTGGGAACGATGTTGAGAGAAAACGAGTTTCGATCGTGTGTCACGTGACAAAATACTCCACGATTCGTGGAGTATTTCGCCAGCGTGTCCCAGGGTCTTCTCCGCGCCCAGCCGCCATCTTGAAAGCGGAGTAGACCCTGGGAACGAGGTTTCCATTCCCCAGAGTCTAACCTGGCGACGACTACCGCTAACTGAGGAGACCGTTGACTCTGGGTACGAGATTGACGTCCCCCAAGACTACGAGGTTTTTTGAGTTTGCGCATAGTACTCGTTTTCTCTTGTCTTCTCTCATTCTCCACCCCCAGA
Organism: Desmophyllum pertusum; assembly: GCA_029204205.1. NCBI lineage: Eukaryota > Metazoa > Cnidaria > Anthozoa > Scleractinia > Caryophylliidae > Desmophyllum > Desmophyllum pertusum. The sequence continues at coordinate 649,567 of MU825906.1, forward strand.
GTCTTCGGAAGGCTCTGGGAAACCGGCCAGATATTTAGTATACGTTCTTTGTTCATTTTACTGCAATTTCAGGACGTTTTTCTTCCCAATTCTAGTATGTTGTAATTTCTATTTTTTCCCTTTTTAACTCGTGAATGCGACAGCAATCAACGGGTTATAGCATTTGGTGACAAATTCACTCGCTCGATCGGCTGTAAACATTAATCGGGCTATTAATTTAAAGGAGCTATGTCACGATATTTAAAGTCATTTTTGCGATGTGCAAAATCATCTTCAAACTGAAGAAAGCCTCAAAATAACAGTTTACTAAGGTAGAAAAACACAAAAGAGGTGGTAATAAACCAAACAGGAACAAGGATGGTCGAGGATGGAGAAGATTAAGACGGATTGCGAACGGCAAACTTGAATTTTTTCAAGATGCGCCATCCGTAACGTAGCCCCTTTAAATAATTATTAATTCACAAGTGAGCACATAAGGAGCCTTTGAATCTAGATTGTTTACTGTAGAGCTTTGATTCCCATTCTTTGCAACCCCAATACCCTGGTCCCAGAAGTTTTATTTCTTTCTCGTCGTTTCGTAGCTCAAATTTGCTTGAGAAAAGAGAAGAACCAAAACTTCTGTACACAGGCAAGAGACTATGATCATAGTCTCTTGACACAGGCCGTTATTTGGGTTGTCATGCAATGGTGGAAAGTTGCGTGACAAACCAAATAACGGATGAAGTCCAGACCCTCTCTCCTCCACTGAGGTTCTATGGGGCGTTTGTTATGGAAATCCGCCGAACAAGGTGACTGCAGGCGCGTTTTTTGCGCCTGCACTCACTTCGCACAGCGGATTCTCCCCACACCGAAATCTTGACCGCGGTCAAACGTAAAAAATAAGCGAAGTCGGTCAAAGATAAGGGTTTTACTTCCAGAGCTTAAAGCTTGTTAGTTTTTCTTCAATTTCTGAGTTTACTAACTTTTTTTACGATTTACTAAAAAAGATCCAAACACTGGTTCCCACTCCACAGCGGTCAAACGTTTGACCGCTGTGAAACCGAAACCCCTACGAGCCTCTGCAGAGGAGAGAGGTCCAGACCAGTCCAATAAGCACAACTTCAACACAAGTAGTTAAGACAGTCATTTATTTCAAGTTTATTACAGAGGACAGATATCCTAATTTCAAAAACACTAGCTGCAATCACTAAATCAGCATTTGAAAACTGAGAATAAAACTAGTCAAGTAAAGACAGTGTCTCCAACACGAGTATGACCATTCCTTACAATCTCGTCAAAATAGAATTTTACTTAAAAAAATACAAAATGGATTAAACTTCTGCTACTAGCTATATGGCTAACTTCTTCCGAAACACGGCGTTACGCACTTGCGTGACACCGATTGCGCGTCACGCAACAGCCGCTGAATTAGAGTCTGTTTGGATATGAACAGACTTCTACAATTAACTTGGATATGGCTCATTTACATTCACGTACAAATGGATTTGTAACGTAACCATGGAAACTATACGCCGTGTTTGGAAGCAATTTATGATACATGGAAATGCAATCTATCTACAGAAATCACCCCTCTACCCCACCCCCTACCCAGCAAGGAACGATTCACAAGTGTCAAAGATCAAAATTGAGCAAAACAAATTCCTAATTTCGTTTAAAACAAACAGTACTACATGAATGTACTGCTCAATAGCTTTCATTTGAATGGTCACACTAGGATTTCATCCACAGATCTAAAACTTAGAACCACATTGTACGATACAACAAACAGTACTACATGAAAGGTTCATTTGAATGGGTTTCATCAAAAGACTTAAAAGTTAGAAAAAGTTGTACAGCTTAAAAACAGTACCACACGAAAGGACTGCTCAATAGTTTTCATTTGAATGGTCACACACTAGGGTTTCGTCCATAGACTTGAAGTTAGGTTAAAAAAGGTTAAAGTCATTCTACAAACCAAGTAGCTTATCATCGCAGGTGACTTAAAAGTTAGAATCTTATAACAATGATACCAGGTTTGACTCTGGGAGAGAAAGGTTTAAAACGCTGAAACTCTGTAGCTAACATTACTAAAAGCTTCCCTCGATTTTCTGAGTCGATTCTAAAACATCGAGGAATGCAACACATTAGTCTTAACCACTATGTTATAAATTAAGCCTCCAAATAAATATTAGACATGTATATAACATTAATAAAAGTCCTTGCTGACAAGCAAGTCATTTGGTAATGATAGTAATAAAATTCATTATAACTTAGCGGCTTGTCAAGACTGTCGATTTAAAATACTAACTTTGAAATCACCCTAAGTTACATGTACATGATGACATCATTGTAAAAGATTCACAGTCTCATAGCGCGGTTTTCAATTGAGTGTAGAAAGTAATCCGCTGTGATTGGTTTAAAAACTCGCGCCACCTTCTCAACCAATCAGATGCGAAACAAACCAATCGCGACTTGGTCGCACGCGTTTTCCCGCGCTTAGCGCCGGTTACGTGTATTTGCTTCAAGTTCTCATTGGTTCGTTGCGTTGGTTAACGTTTGTTGTTATTGGTCAATGTAATTGCTTTGGTTTGAATTTTACGAAACTGAAATAAAAAAAACCCTCTAATGTCTGCTTTAATCAATTTTGTTGTGGACCCTTCTAAGAGTAAGATGTACAAATGAGTTAATATAGAATGCTACAAAGTTATGACGAGTACATTACACTGCCATCCAGTTTAGTGTAAATCCATTTACCATGTGGGGCTTTCTGTCCAGCAAAAGTCCCACATTTCATTTCTCCTTACAATATTTGTGTGAGGAGAATAAAGAAAATCATCAGCTAGACGATTATTGTCTTGATGTACAACAAAATTCTCAGAACTTACATTTAAAGAAATGTATGGCAAATTTTGGCGATCAGAAAGGAGAATCAATATTTTAATATTCTGAGTTTGGAACAGGGAAGAGACAATAATATTGTTATCTCTAAACATATTTTGATACAACAGTGTAACATTTTACAAGCCTTCCCTCCAGAAAAACATTCCTGGTTGGGTTGTTGGCCCCACATTATTCTAAGGTGTCTTTCCATATGTTAATTTCACAAAAGCTGTTTAGAAAAACAGGTTTGAAACTTATTTTGTGAAGATGTTGTTGTTAAAATGACTTGAAAATTCACATAATGAAAACCTAAGTGGGTGCTTATTTAAGCCCGGTTCAGAATTGAAATTTAGTTTTTTAAACTTGGTTAAACGTTTAAAATGATAATGTACTAAAATCATACATGTAAATCACTTTTATTTTAATAACAATCATGTTCAGTTCGTTGGTGGGAGCGGCATATTATAGTCCCAAAGTTCATTGCCTGTAATTAACATAACTATTTAATTGATACTAAAATGAGACATGTAAGGATATAATGTACTACTGCTGAAGTAAAATAATGACGAAAATTGGAACCAGTTTTCAAAGAATCTACAAATGTAATAATACAATGGAAAACGTTACAGCGCTCCCTTAATTTGAAAACTTGGTTTCACGACCCATTCTTCAACATGCATGATCGCAAGGAAATGCGCTTGTGAAATGCATATTGATTAAGTAAGAAAATATGTTATAGTACAGTACATGTACGTTAGTTTGGAGAAATAATCATTTTATAAGCGACCACTTTCTCTATCCTATAGCTACATGTACATATAATACAAAGTAAGGTCCTTCTTAAGAGTAAAGTTAAGTGTAACACTAATTCTACAAACTAAAATATCTTACTGTAACAGTGCTAAAAATATAATGTAAAATCTAATCTGGACTACTACTAGTTGTATCTATTCAATACCAGCACTGGCTGCTTCACCTCCATCCTTCTCGACCTCCTCAGTTTGGTGGTTTTGAGTTGTCTTCTTCCGTGTCATGATGTGATCACAGCAGACATGAATACCATTCCCCAGCTCGGTGATTTGACCAGAGGCGTGAGCTTTACAATAGGAATTTGGGCATTCAGTACACAGGATGTTTGCCCATTTGCCACAGTCGTCGCAGAAGTGCCACGGACAGATCCATTTGCCGCGGCTCGTCACATCCCCTCCAAGGCAATCCTTGTGGTAGCACTTTAAACAGCCTCCCTTGTCGCACATGAGAAGTTCACCGCCATCACCGCAGATGTAGCACTCGTCTTCATGAACTGAAATTAGAGAGGAATCTATGGTTGGCCATGGTAAGACCATTTGGGGCCAAACTGGCCCACGTTGCCAGAGCTTATTGCCAGGTTTCAGTAGCATGGAGCCGAGTGTTGCTACTCCTCCTGGGTGGGATGCTAGTCCAATGTCACATGACACCCCCAGCATTTTGTTAGGTTGCCCTAACAGTTTGCCGGTACCCATTTATACTCCTGGGTGGAGAGAGGCACTGTGAGAGTAAAGTATCTTGCCCAAGAACACAACACAATGACCTTGGCCAGGGCTCCAACACGGACCGCTCGATTGACTAGAGTCCACCGCATTGGCCATAGTTTCTATTGACTGTCAGTTAGAACCACAAAAATCACAGCCAGACACTAGAGTAGTACGCCCACAGATAGTTCAACAAAACCATTAGGAAGTGAGAATGACAGTGGCGAGGATGGAAAATGATTACAACACAGATGCTTGAAACAATGTCAAGATTGCCTTGTAACATGTAACTCACTTTACATACAGTAATTGCATTCAGTCTTTAGTTATACCTCAGAAAAGCGTTTATTCCATAAGGGAACATTTTGTACTCCTTTAAGTTCTGTTATCTAGTAGTTTAGGGATTAAAGTGTTATGCGCACCTTGTTTACGCATTATTGTTTAAAGTCAACGCCGGCTGAAGTGGGCTATATGTCCATGGCAAGGCGCTATTGAGAGGAGAGGTGCCCGTGAGCTTTATCGCTTGGTCAGTGGTGTTACAACTTGTGCCATGCTCATTGCCGACTTCAGGATGGACGGCTGGAAGAGGAGGGGGCCGCTTGCGATGTTCAGTGGACACTCGTGTATCTGAAGCCAAACAAAAAATGCTTGCTTCAGTCACAGTGGTTTTAAAACAAATTTTAACAACAAGGAGGAGCTTATTACATAAGAGCAAGTTTTCCTTGACAAGTTTTATTTGCTTGCATGTACGACAAAATGTAGCATGCTTTTCCTTGACAAGTCTCCTTGTTCGAAAACTGGCGTGTCAGTTTTTGAACAAGGACAAGTTTGTCTAGGAAACGTTGTCAAGTAGCAAAACTTGCTCGTGTGTATGGTACAACAAGGAAAACTTGTCAAGGAATTACAAAATCTATGTGGCTTTTTGGGATATTCCGCTGTACGAAGAGTATTGCGGCTTCAAAGGAAAAACTTTTCAAGGGAACTTTTTAATTTGTTCACACAAGCAAATTGCTAAAGGGGGCCTTTCCTTGACCGAAAGGGTTATGGTCTGGCTGCTACAGCATATCAAAATGGAAGTACATGGGTAAAGATGGCCCAGTATTCTGTAGTTTTACCAAATCATGCCTTGTATAGACTGTGAGCAGTCCATCTTTTCCTTAGTTGGGACATTTTCCTCTCAATTTAATTTTTCGCTACTAGCTCAACGAACTAACGGCAAAGTGGGACTGCTCATTAGTGTAATTTTGTGTGAGATTTGAAGAATTCTGATATGAAACGATTTTAAAGGAGAACGGAAGGTGAAAAACGAAGTTTTGTAACCACTTTTTAAATAAAGTAAATGATGTATCTTAACTAAAATTTGTAATATTCGTCCCTATAATCCATTGGTAAACTTGTTATGGACTGTAAAAGGCTCGCATCAATGACACGATGTACGTCCGCCATTTTGTCTGCCATTTTGAAGGCATGGGCGCTAAGCATGACGTCATTGCGCTCACTCGCAAATGAGTCAAATCTCAATATAAATACTCTCGTTGAGAAAATCATGGTTCATTCGTTGTCGTGGGCTGTTCGAATAGAACTCCCAAGGACTCTAAGAAAGGAATAAGTTAACATCGCCTGGCATTAAAAGATAACATTTTTAATGAATTTATTTATAAACTATTTAAACCCATCGAGAAATCTGTGGAAATCAGTTGCAAAATAGAGGGACGGCTATATAAATTACGCAGTACGTAATCTATATTACCCCAGCATTAAAGGATAAAAACGATCGTAAATGTTTCCGTCGTGGTACCAGTACCTACATATTATTTACAGTCCCACGGCGCTCTTATTCGAGTCCAGTGACGCCTGACTAACCTAAGATCGAAAGCGACTCTGCTCGCAGGGTAGCGCCTGACCTAAGCCAAAGAACAATTGCCGTCTCCAACACTTCTGTTTGCAAACAGATCATTTCGAAACTAGGATGCTGAGTTATACAGCGAAGAGGGGAATCCTCCTCCAGATCTGAGCCAAATAATGAAAACATAGCATTGCAAAATTCGCAACCGAGTGTAAGTGTACATGTCAGGGTTTACAGACACGTATAAACAATAACAACATAGAGCAACACAAAATAAAATCAAACACGACAAATGAATCGTTTCTAAATCAGCATGTTTATTATCCTTTTAATTAACAATATTTACCTGCTATTTTGTCATAGCTTCGTCGATCTCCTGGCAGTACACACACTCTCTTTCTTGCTGAGTTTTCGATTCGCAAATGTTCACAAGTACACCATGTGGTGTTTCCTCCTCATGCGATCTCGCCCTGGCTTTCAGCTGCTTCAGTATGCTCTCCGTCGGAATCCGAGAGATCTCACATGGGCTCGAACGAATACGGTTCAAACTCAGCCGTATTTATGGATGTATAAGCGAACGGTATCTAATAAATAATTCTCAGAAATGACTGAAAATACCAATAACGTGCAAGCGATCGATTGAGCAAAGAGCGCATTGACGTCACAACATGGCGACCGTGAATCCTTATTTGGAAGTAACCGGAAGAGAAAGCACACAAAATGGCGTACGTTCAATTCCGGCGAATGCTGTTAGATTTCGGTCGTATTTGCACTGAAATATGTATTTTTTTTGCTCGTTTCTTCGAAATTATAGTTTTTTATAGAATTTCTAGTAGTTATTTCTACAATTCTAGTTATTACAAAAATTATACTCTGTAGCCTTCCGTTCTCCTTTAAACCTCTCTTGCCCCCCTTATTGTAAGTGGAATTGGGAAATTTACATTTAAGCATGAATTACTTTTAAAGGTTTTAGTATCAGGCAGGCTTTTAAGTTTACGGCCATTAATCCATACCTAAAATTAAAGTACTTTATATTACAGGAATAGGCTGTTTAGCATGCTTCCAGCTTTAAACGGCATACAAAGTTTATAAGTAGCCTTCTTTTCTTAGACAGCAAAATAAGAAGATCTTCTTTACCATAATATTATTAACCTTTTTACTTTCAATATTATTGTCAAACCATAAAAAGTATTTTTTAACGGTGAAGTTAGATAAAGCACTTTGGTATTAATAATTGATCAGATTATTGATCAAGGCTAGCATACAACAATATTAATGTACATAGTAGCTATTCCAAAATGACTTTATTTATTATTAATATTTATCATTAATCATTATGTATTTATTAGTTACTGTAACGGATTTGTAAAAACAAAACAATGGCAAAGGGAATACATTCACTTTCTGAAAACAATTAACTACACTACTACAATAATATTTAAACACCAACTCACAAAAGAACCCCCCCCCCCCCCCTCTACAAGTTATACCACTTATAAACCTTCCCACCCACCCCCAATCTCGTACCCAGAGTCAACGGTCTCCTCAGTCAGCAGTAGTCGTCACTAGGTTAGACTCTGGGGGAATGGAATCTTAAATCCCAGAAATCTGGTATTCTGGCCATTGTTTGTTACACGAGACAGCCAATAAAAAAATTTGATATTTATTCCATTCCCCCAGAGTCTAACCTGGCGACGACTACCACTGACTGAGGAGACCGTTGACTCTGGGCACGAGATTGACCCACCCCCGGATATAAGCCCACCCAAAATTCCTTAATTGAATCATGATACAGTGGAATCACAATTTCTCGAACCTCCAAGGGAAACAATATTTGGTTCGAGAAATCGGATTCCTCTGTAATTTCAATAAAAGCAGAAGAAACATTGTTGATTGTGATAAATATGCACAAACAATATTTACATGAACATTGCAGTCACAATCTTTTTTAAAACAAAATTAATACTACATGTAGTTGATTATCAACTCTAAGTTGATAAAGGTAAATTAACTGCCGTAGCAAATTTCTAGAAGCTGACATTTTGAGCATTAGCACTTCGTCAGAGGGCCAATACTATATAGGCCAATACTAGGGCTTTCGCTTGAAACACCAGCTTCTAGAAATTCGCTACAGCGGTTAATTTACCTGTATCAACTTCGAGTTGATAATCAACTAAGTGTTTTACTTGCCTGCCGACCCAGCACCACAGTTTCATTAGAAACTAATCACTTCATCCTAATATTACATGTACCTTCTTTGACGACAACCTTTTTGATTTTCTTCTTCTTTCTCTTGTCGCCGGCCTTTTTGGATTTTTCCTCTTGGAATTGAGTCTTAGGTCTCACACCAAGAAAACTGCTGCAGTTGTTGGCTCCACAGTGACATTTCTTCTTTTCATTCCCTGTTTGAATAGCAAAAATAAAAGAAAACATTTTGATACACTTCAAACTCCCTCAAATCTCAAACAGTTTTTACCTGGTTTCATCTACATGTACTTCCAGACAATTTTTGATTTCTGTTTTAAAACCTGCTTGCTGTACATGTAGTTAATTAAGGTCACTGGAAAGTCAAAATTCCCCTAGATGGATTTGAATAAACATTGCAAGCCTGTTACCTCCCAGCAATTTTTCAGGTTGCTGCTACCCATTTACTCCTGACTGGAGAAGGGCACTGTGCGAGTAGAGTACATGTATCTTGCCCAAGAACACAACACAACAACAATACATGTAGTAGGGCTCACAACCTCGTCAAAAGTCCAACATGCCAAACAATAAACCACCACAACTCCAACTGCATGACACACTAACTTTCATTGTCACTCACCTAAACAATCCAGCTGATAATCAAATGTCAATTCTTCTCCTGCCTTGATTTCCCGTGCGGCAAATAGCCCCACCCTCACATCTCCATTGACTGTCCATTTCTGTGTCTCGCAGTTTGGATCGCAGCTATGGTTCATAAACCGCGACAGATTTCCCATGGGACCGGCATCGATAATGCAATCTTTGTCTATAGTCAGCATGTAGTAGTTTGTAATGTCTTCGCCTTTTCGTACACGTTCTTGACACGTGGCTTCGTCAATGAGCTCCCGACATACTCAATAACAAACTGGCCCTTTTTGACATCTGGAACAAAAAGAGAGAATAATAAATTATTATAGAGTTACTGTGCCTTCCGTTAACGTGTGAAGTCTGTCTACAAGTCTAGTGACTTATCAGGCCAGCGCATAACTCAGGTTTCCATGGCATAAAGCGACCAGGAGTATCACTACTCCCCTTGATGGGATGCTAGTCCATCACTGGTGACAGACCCCCAGCATTTTTGTCAGGCTGCCCTGACAATTTGCCGATATCCATTTACTCCTGGGTGGAGCAATGTTTGTTAAGTGTCTTGCACAAGAACAAAACACAACGACCTTGGCAAGGGCTTGACCCAGACCACTCAATCCAGAGTCCAACGCGCTAACCATGTACTTCTCGATACTTCAGTAATCTCATACTATAATGTTATTTAATTAGTCCAAGAAAAATGAACAAAATTCACAAAAAAATTAAATGGATTACTCCAAGAGTGTCGACATTTGAATACCAGAATAAATCCTTCGGGTCAACACTTTATTCTGGTAATTTATTCTGGTATTCAATGTCGATATTCTCGGTGTAATCCGTTGAAATTTTTTGTGAATTTTGGTCATTCGTCATTTTTCTTGGACTAATATAGTCAGGTGATTACTGAAGTATCGAGAAGTACATGTGAGTGGGATTTTTTAGGCGGATAAAGTTGATAAGCCTGAAAATGCGCCGAACCGTGAAACACTCCCTTTAAAATAAATGTAAAATATACTTTGCCTGAATAAAAATGTATTTGATTTATCTAATATAGCCACAATGCATTATCAGTTCTATCACTCACCATCTTTGCATCGCAGACCCCATCCACGATGTAATGTTCTAAACGCTTCACAATCTGCATATTGTCTCTTTAGAAACCGTTGGTTCTGACAATTGTCCTTTGAGGGGCAACGCGTTGGATTACACTCAAACTGGAGCATGCGATTCAGACAGTTCGCTTCTGGGCCACATGCGTTGTCACTGTCTCCTGAGCAGTCGCACACAGGAAGTTCCGAGGGATCAATCAAGATACGAACGGCCGTCGTGCACTTGTTTACCTATAGCGAGAGGAAGTACAGTGTAAAGTAAAGACTGTCTTCAAACCTACATGTAGCTGGCTTACCAGGCCGGTGCTTAACCTTTTCACTCCCAAGAGTGCTGAGTTTAAAACTGAGGAAGAAATCTTGAACTTCATTTTGCAAAATTGTCAAAAACAAGCAGCACCACTTGAAAGTAATGCTCGATAGCTTTCATTTGAATGGTCACACACCTGTGGGTTTCATCCACAGACTTACAGTAAAAGGTACAGTCACATTTATTGACTAAGGTTTGACTCTGGGAGTGAAAGGCTTAACTCTGATTTCTGTAAGCATGGAGCAACTACACTGTAGGAGTATTGTTACTCCTCTGGATAGGATGCATCGCAGGTTACCCCCCAGCATTTTTGTCACGTTGCCCCAACACCCGGGGGGGGGGGTACTCCCAAAAAAATTGGGTGGGGGTGTGCCGCTGGGCTATAAAAACCCTTACCTTGTACCAGAGCACAAAACGCTAATTTTGCGACCCTGTTCCAGACTAAATGTTGAAAAAAGATACCCTGTTCCAGAGGATTTTTAACAATTTTTTTTCTAACCCAAAAGGCTAAACTACTAAGCAGCACTGCGAACGTGTAGCTGTAAAGCTTCCTTAATACTCCTACGCGTTTCATTTCGTCTGACTAACGTAGACTTCGTCTAGTCTAAGAATCGTGCCGAGCTGGTTACAAACACCCTATTCCAGAGTAAATTACCGATCTTTGTGCCAACTTCTGGGAAACTGATACCCTGTTCCAGACCAAAAAATGCCTTTTGGTATACCCTGTTCCAGAGCAAAATGCTCAAAAACCATACCCTGTCCAGCGGCACGTACCTATATAGCGTAATAAGGGAGTGCCCTCCCACCCCCCCCCCCCCCCCCCGGGCCCCAACAATGTGCCAGTACACATTTACGCTCCTGGGTGGAGAGAGGAACTGAGAGAGAGTAAAGTGTCTTGCCCAAGAACACAACACAGAGACACTGGAGAGGACTCGAACCCAGACCACTCAATCTAGAGTCCAATGCGCTAACCATTAGGTCACTGTAGCACAGTAAGAGACAAAAATCATACAAGCTGTACAAGTGTCCGTTGAAGAGGTGTCTGCTTATGGGAGGTTAAAAATGCAGTGGTTGTACATGTATGTAGCTGGGTACACGACTTAGTGTCCGCTTACGAGAGGTGTCCGTTAGCAGAGGTTTGACTGTATGTGAAACTTAGCAAGAATAATGTGTCTTACATTTACATCTACCTTTTAATGGACTGAAAAGTAATTAACAATGGAAAGCCTGGTAAAATGTAATAAATAATAGCATTTTTCCATGCATAGAAAACAATATTTAATTACTCACGGCCGAAGCCTGCTTCAGAAAATGTAGAAATGCGTTGCTGTCTTCAAGTCAAATAGAATGTGTGTGCATTGATGATAGAGTGAATGATTTTGTTGTCTGCATCTGTATGCATGTCAAACGTATGAATGTAAGCAAAAGAATGATTCAAAGTGGGTAGAAATGAATATGATTTGTGTTTTTTTTCCTTGAAGACTTCTATACAACACATTTCCTGGTGTTTTCTGTACCTCCCGAGGTTGCATACCACTGCAATGGGTACTGCAGGGAATGGTTCGCAGGAGGAAAACTTGTCTAAATAAACTATAAAATTAATTAATCTGCACAAACTGGATGTACCGTTTACTAGAAGAAGCAAGGATATACATTTATTACATAAGTACTGAGATTTACTCACGATAAAACGATTGCGTATAAATGATACATAAAATCCATTAGCCAATAGGAAACGCGAACGATGAAAACTCACTAGTGAAAAACGTTCGTCACACAACGCGAACGACGAAAACTCACTAGTGAAAAAAATCGTATTGGATTTTCCCGCCATTAGTTGACAGTTGTTTGTCGCTGTAAATTTAAACAAGGTTTCAAGATTCGTTCCGACTTTTTTAAATGTCAAGAAAATAATTCAAGCGGATACAATGAAAAACTCCCAACAGGGAATGTAAGTAATGGACCAAATATCAAGAACCGAAGCAGCCGAAAGCCTGACATCGACTTCGAGAAACAAACACAACATCGTCCGACTGCCGTTTATTGAAGTGTCGTCTCAAAAACTTTCGTGGCGGATTGAGCTCGCTACTGGAAAGCGGCGAAGGGAAATTTGCCGTCAACTAACTTCAGGTAATGTGGGGGAAGATAATTAATATTGATTATGGATCGATTTTATATCGAAATCCACGGAAAGTCGACAAAACTTCAACTTTGATTCATTCATTCAGCTACGAGCTCGGCTGCATGCAAAGCGGCATAGCTGACTTAATGATTTTTGTGCCGTGGATGTAAACAAAATCATGTTCATTCCTCGTTTACTGACTGGAGTACATTTTAATTGCATTTCTTGAATTGATCAGCTGACTATTTGCTCTGTAGAATATTTTTGATGTCGAATTAAACTTGCCGAATTATTTGCAGTTGAGCTGAGTTAAGATTATGTGAAACTTTGCTTTCGCCTCGGCGACGGCGATTTTGAAAAAATATATTTTTTACTCAACATTGTAATATCTCAGTACTCATGTAATAAACAAATTACTTCATGGTTAGTTCGCTTGTACGATTTTTATTCACTCGTTGTGAAGAATAACAAACTCACTCGCTCGCTGTGCTCGCTCGTTCGTTTGTTATTCTTCACAACTCGTGAATAAAAATCGTACGCGCTCACCAACCATGAAGTAATCTCTATGTACTACACGTACAGATGGGAAACTCGTCTTAGAAATCCGTCTAAAGTGACGGAAAAGTATACGGATAAAATCAGACGAGTTACCCGTCTAAAATTATAACCGTCCCGTTTTCACACTAGGACAGGAAATTCGTCTGAGACGGATAACCCGTCTCAGACGAGTTTCCCGTCTCTAGTGTGAAAACGGCCATTGATTTTACAATATCAAAGGTAGCCTATTTTATTCCTCTCCTGACCTTGAGATGTTTATAAGGTGCTGGTTTCTTGGACATCTTCTGAAGGTCTTGCTCAGCTTTATTTTCTTGTGCCGTCCTCCATTCAGCATATTTCTGTTTAGCTTCAACAAGCGCTGGGAAAAAAAAAATTTGTTACAATAACTGTCATGAACAATGACTTACACATTATTGTCTATTAACATTTGCATAATGTTGTGGTTTAAATTTATTTTTGGTTTAAATTTTTTCAAACCAGTTTGATTTTTATTTTCCTTTGTTTCAGATTATGGTAATGAATATTAGACAAAGGAAAATAAAAATCAAACTGGTTTGAAAAATTTTAAACCAAAAAAAATTTGAACCACAACAAATACATTTCTTTAACTCGTGCTCTTTGCTCGTGGTGATAAATGGGCACTGGTGAACTGTTAGGGGAACATGACAAAAATGCTGGGAGGGTTACCTGCAATGGACTGAGTACACTTAGAAATATAGTACAGTGGAACCTCGATATAACAATGTGCCAAGGGACTGACCAAATTAGATCGTTATATCGAGAGATCGTAATAACGAATTCCCAATATAACGATTTTTCGGGAAAAGAGCCAAAAATATCGTTATATCGGGGTATTGTTAATAATATTGATTTTTCATGTACTGTATAAATCCCTATCGTAACAAGCTGTTGACAGACATGTTACAGTCCTTATGCAATGATAACTAAATTATAAAGGATTAAAGTATTGCCCGGGAGTATTGTCATATCTTTTCAAGTGTAAGCCTCCTTTTTCATCGCACGATGATTGATTTTATCGTTATATCGGGGTAAATTTTACGTTTGGGCTGCCAGATTGTGATTGTTATATCGGGAATATCGTTATATCGAGTATCGTTATATCGAGGTTCCACTGTATAATGCAGTCACAAAAGCTACTAAAACTGGGATAAGCCCCGGCAGTACTAGTTGTACTAGTTGTACGCCACTAGACTTTACCAAAGTCAACTACAATGTACCCCCAAAAACCTGCTAACCTTGTTTGAAAATCTTGGCCAGATGTTTGTTATTTCCAGAGTCTGTCGAGCCCTTGTCGCCCTCTTGATAACTGAACACGCGACCTCTGTGAATCCAGTAATAGTCACGTGACCCTAGAAACATGACTGGAAATTCTCCTGGCTGATGGCGCATGTTCTGAATGTTGGTGGGTACATCGCGTGGATTGCAAATCTGCGCTGGCCACCACCTGCCAAGATTATCAAAAGTTGTTAGGGTACTTCATGTACACTGTACTTCTATCACAACTAACGCCCTTACACCAAGATTTTTGGCAGAAATAATGTCTGGGTGTCCCAAAGACTCTGAATTTACAATGCTAATTCGTAAACATGGTTGTCACCGATGAAGGAAACAAAAATTCCCCGACTTTTTCCTGCCCAGAAAACAATTTTCATTAACAATAATAAGACTGATCAAATAATACATGTACATGTAGGAAGCCAATTTAAAACAATAATAATTATTGTTTTCAAAATGGTCAACAAAAAATTACAGTTGAACCTCTCTACAACGGCCACCCTGGGGCAGAATTAAAGGGTCCCTCTCAACCAGTGTGCTTTGCGGTCGCGTGTTATTGTTTTTATCCCGGGAACTCGATCTCTCGTGGAGCTAATGTATGCCATACTTTCGAAATTGTGCTAACTTGGTCGTCTAACTGCTTTTTGTAGCCAGAACAAGGCCAGAATCCTGCAAAAAGTAGTTTTTAACTTCAAGCCACCATTTTCGCGGCACCCGAAAATGGCCGCCGTAAGAATATTGGTGCGCAAAGCACACTGGTTGAGAGGGACCCTTTAACTGGCCGTTGGAGAGAGGTGGCCATTGCAGGGAGGTTTCAATAAGAGTGAAAAGTATGGGTAGACGTACAATTAGGACGAAAAACCCTGGCCATTGTGGAGAGGTGGCCGTTAATAGAGGTTCGACTGTATTGTTATCATCAGTTATTCTAACTTCGACAGGAAATTTAGAGATTATGTACTAAATTCCCTGACCTAGAAAAATAATTTCCTGACCTGTGACAACCATGTTAAAATTCTTCTAGATCATTGAAGTACTTGTCTCCAGGACAAGTTTTAAGCCCCCACCCACCCCTCGCTAATATCCTCCCCTCCCCTCCCCCCACCCATTGAAAAGACCTTGAAAATAATGAAGTCCTGATGGCTTAATACAGTGGAACCCCCGATATAACAAAGTGCTATGGGACCGAGGAAATGTGTTTGTTTTAATGGGGGTTCATTATATCGGGGGGGGGGGGGGTCTATTTCATATATTTTACTGTAACTTTGGCCAGGCGGGCTGAAGAATAATGGGGTTGTATTTGAATTCAAGCTAAGTTAAACGCACGACAATAGTGGCCAGCGGTACCCCGCATGATCATAGGGTTGCGGGGTGGCCCGGGGGTTTTGCAGGGCCATTATTGTATTACAGCTCTCCTGTGGATGTCAAGCCATTTCGTGCGTGTTGCCTTTCGTTGTCGGCGCTCGAAGTTTTTGCTCCCGGCCCATCCCTCCCTTTAGGTAAGTATACAGGGTGAGTATGTAGTTGTTTCCACTGACTATCAGTGTGACGGTGCCTGGTGGTTGCCGCTCTCAGGGTTGCCATGGTTACCCTACGCGCTCGACTCGTTTTGCATGTGGCTCCACCAACCTTACAGGCACCTTCCCCAAGCTCATCTATTGTTGATGAGTTTAATTGTTCATTATAGTGGGGACTTCGTTATATTGGGGTTCCACTGTAGAGCTTTTATGGTGATTTTTAAATTCTCCAGCCTACCTTTCGCACTTACAATGTACCTGATTATAATAAGAAACAATAACAACCATTTTGAAGATTTTGTTACCTGTACATTCCGAGCTTGACCCACACAATATCTCCATAGAGCAGCTGTTTGCCTTCAGTACAATCTTTGCAAAAGAAATGCCCTTCTGGAATTCCCTCGTAACTGATGCATTCTGGATGGAATGCGGCGGGACAACTCTCGCAACAAATCAAAGTGCCTCCAATGGAACACACAAAACACCAATTCACATTGACGTGCGTGTGGTGAGCCTTGTTTTTCTCACGAAAGAAATGCTTTGCGCACACCATAAGCTGCGAACTAACAGGAATACAGCCGGCAACGAGGCAGCCAGCGAGGTGATATGCGGTCGGGCAGCGTACGCAACGAATCATCCGTCCTCTAGACACAGAAGACTTGTTTGATACACACGTGCTGCAAGAATGAAGCGGACAGAAAAAGCGATCACCATCAAACTTTGCAGTTTTAAATGGTTTTAAACAATCCTCGTGATAGTGTTTTGTACACAGTGGTTGACTGCACTGTTTGACGTTTCCAGTCTGTCTACATACAAAGCAACAGTGATTACCAGTCACGCACTCGTCACAGATAAACTTTCCCTTTGGAATAACTGAGAGCCCGATACAATCCAAGTGAAAGGCGTTTCCACAGATGCCCTCGCAAAAGATCAGATTCTCCTGTTGTTCACAAACAATGCACACAGCTTCTTTATCCTTCTTAGCATTCACTCCATTCTTAACGCTTCCCGTCTCATCCCCTACGTTTGATGACGTCACACTGCCTGCGACGCTACCTACATTGTCAACTAAACCATTTGGTTCAGGAACGTCGACTTTCTTTTTCTCTTCAACTTTTGCCACTTTTTCCACCTTTTTAGTTTTTGGCTCAGCTTTCTTCTTTGCCTTTAATAACACTGGTGATTCCTTTGGCGCGTCCTTGCGAGGTTGCACTGTCACTTCTTTAGCACTTAAAACCTTACTGGTGGGTTTCCGGACTCGTTTTTTCTTTTTTGGTGTTTCATTCTTGCTAGCGTCTGTATTGTTGCTAGAAGCTTCTGGTAATGATGATAATTCCTTTCCGCTGTCAGAGTTTTCCGCACCCTCAACGTTGTTCGGCAGCTCTGGGGAGTGATTTGAAATGTCCTTCCCACCTTCACTGACAATAACGAACTGCGGCTTTCGTGGCCTTCCCCTCTTCCGCTTGCCTTCTTGTTGGTTTTGCTTTGGCGTAATTTTTCTGATTTTCAACTTTAGGGCAGAGTTGGGTGATACCTCGACGTTGGCTCCAAAGGAAGACATATCGCCGTTCATTCTAGGAGGAGTACCACTAGCACTATCATACAGACCATTACACTTTTCATGCAAGTCTGTAGTAAGATTGAGTTTATCACTCAATTTAAGCTTGATAGGTATGTCTATTTTGTCAGTGGCTACGTCTGAATTAACAGAAGAATCCAATCCATTATTTTGCTTGGTAGTTCTTTTTTTCCTTTCTTTGGAGGCTCTATACTTTTAGGAGCTTTGATGTGGTTTGCAACAGATTTTGCCGCTGCTGCTAAAGCAGTCAGTTTTCTTTTCCGTTGTACCCTCTCTTTCACAATTTTCTTGTCGTCATCTTTAAACCCATTAGCACAATGGGAAACCCCATTCAAGGCCTTGAGTTCCGCAACCGGCATTTCTTCTGCATTATTGAGATCAGATGTTCCATTTGCATGTTCATCAACAATGCCGTTGACCTGCTCTGGCAGGGATGTGAAGCCGTTTAACTTTTTCATTTTCAAGGGGTCAAGCCTTTTCCCCTCGTTCTTGTCGTAGTACTTAAAAGTGTAACACAATTGTCGCTCATGTCTGTTCATTGGCTTTGCTTTTTCGGCTACCTTCACTGCACTTTCCCATGCAGCAATACGCTTTTGTGCAATCTTGAGTTGTTTTCCATGTAGGGAATTCTCAAAATGTTGTCGACCTAACCAAAGAGAGAAGTAAAAAAGAAACATTACAAAACATGTATGTCATAATAATTATGTCTCAGCAGCGAACTTTGCTGCATCAAGTTTTCCGGAAAAATTTTACGGTCATCACACACAAGAAGCATGTCTTTATTGTAAATTTTATTTTGTATTTAATGTCAGTGTGAGCAGGGATGGTGCAATGGTGAAAGCAGTCGCCTCCCACCAATATTGGCCCGGGTTTGATTCCGGTCGGGAGCTATATATGTGGGTTGAGTTTGTTGGTTCTCATCCTTGCTCCGAGTCGAATCATCAGCAAGCCAACCGATCCAATTCACCTGAAATCAGGTTGCATGAAAAAAATATATTACATGAACCTTCCTTGTTCTTAAAGCGTGTTTGTCTCACAAATCGATTTCCAGAAAGTCTGGTCGACTACAAGAAAGACAGGTTGCGTCAATTTGCACTTGTTATACATGTATACAGTACATATTTTGAAGTGCCTTGTGAATTGCTTTCCGGTAAGAAGAATCGTCAGCTACCTTAGATCAATCGAATCAGATTGGGTGTATTGGACAACCCTCCAAACCATAACCATGATATGGGACCAAGTTCAACATTTTTTTTTAAATTGATGAAGCAAGAAAGTCTGACTACCAGGGCTGCAAATAACAGTCGGTCATCGGACAATGGCCGACCAAAATCTGCTAATCTCTGATGAAATACCAACTTTGGTCGGACACTAATGTCCGGACAATTTTTTTTGCCTTCCAACGCTAACGCATTTTATTCTAAATGCAAATTACATGTACATGTAGTTTACTCTCGCTTATCAAGCAGTACTGTAATACAGGTGTATGTCCGACCTCATTTTTGTTTTGTCCGACCAAAATGGTCACTTAGTCGGACACATGTCCTTTCAAGAAAAAAAAATTATTTGCAGCCCTGTGTACTGTAGGTCAGAGACTCCAGTTTAAACACTGCACTGTTCATTTAAAACCGTAAAACAAAATGCTACAAGTACTGTCATACAAATATACCACAGGACATTGTTAGTCCACAATTCCTGTATATATACAAAATATGGTACTACAAATATTGAAAGATCAGTTAATACCATTTCACTGTGAGACAATCTCAGCCGATTTATGGACTTGGCAAATTCTCAAACCTGTTTTGAGAACTTTTTGAAAGGGGCGTTCAAAGAGTTTTGCTATTAATAAAGTAAAACTGTCGAGTACATGTATGCCAAATTGAACATACCTATCAAATGAATCTTAAACGTGACACTTTGATAAAGAAAAACGTGATAATCAAATCTATCTTTAAATCTAAGAGCACAACATTATAATCGTTAGAGAACAATATTTAAAATTGCTAAGAACTTGGAGTTTCCTTTTATAAGCTGTTTTGAACACCAACAATAAAGCAAGGAGTTTCTAGAATGAAATAAAACCTTTAGCCCATTTCAGCTTTAATTAACTTGCGTGTCAAAAACAAAAACGTAGACAAAGCGGTTGTTGCATAAATTACAATCATGATTAATGTCAACTTTTGTGAAATCACTGAAATTGAAATATTGAATTTGAAAAATATAACCTTATAATATAAACAATAGAAGAATAGAAGTTATAAAGTTTATGTTTTTCATTTGAAACTTACATTACCAGTAGCATATCAATAATTAATAGACATCTAGAGATCTGTGAGTGGAGTGTAGCTAAGCAAGAGATGTCTCGCGCAAACCCTAATTTCTTATGCTGCCATTGAAGGTCTTATGACAAATATTGACAATCTAGACAGCAAAAGATTATTTAATTTTTCTGAACAATAATTAATTCTTTTTTTAGCGGCAGGGCAGCAATAAAACTAAAAGACCACAACACGTTCAAAATATTTCGAGCTTGAGGCATTATCAGAAAATCATCAAAAATTATTTAAAACAAAATCAAGTGAAACGCCAAACGCATTCAGATTTTCAATAAAATGTAACGTATTGACAGAAACTCATAATTGGGCTTAATACAATGTATCGTGGCCAGCTGATCCTTTTGCAAATTTTCATGACAAGAAAAGCTTTTTTCTGCAAGGTTGAATAATAATTATTATTTTTGGAAAATGTTATGTGACCTCTTTTTTAGCAAAGCAAAATTTATAATGAAACACATTTATAGGAGAATGGGAATGTTGCAGATCGAAACAATATTAACTGTATCGTGGTAAAATTCACAGTTTTCTTCTAAAAACATCTGCCCATATTTTTGATCATGCGCTTAGCGGCCTGGCGTAATCTGCAGCTAGCAGTGGCCGAGCGCCAAAACATATTGTAAAGGCTCAAGTACACCCAAACTAGCTATTTACTTTGGCAAGTTGCGATCCGAAAACAATTCCCCGTAACCTAAAAACGTCAGTTTGGACTCTGCAAAAAGTGCTTGATTAAAATCCAGTCCAATGCGCGCACGCAATTGGCGACGAATTTTTATAATTCATTTCACTTGTGAATGAATTGTACTTGTTTTGAATGAAATGTGACAAACATGGCGGGGTGAAATATAATTTTGAACGTAAAAATCGCCAAGCGATTATTCGCCGCCGTTATTTTAAGCGACAAAGAGGACGATGTGTTTAATTACGACACCTAGTAGGAGTGTGTTAAGATTAATCCCACAATTATTGATAAACCTTGCGAGATTTATCTTTCCGACCTCGTCAATTTCTTAGCAAATGCATTCTGAAATTTCCTACCTTCAAATTTCAAAATCGATCTCTCCGACACCCAGCCTCGCACAGGATCTTGGCCAAAAAATTGTACATGATAATATCTTGCCCGTCCTTTGTACTTGAAAGAAACTGCCGTGTTGGGGTCGTAGGAAACCATTGATGGCCACCACGGATGCCCCGGGATTTTCGACCAAACTACATCACCGACCAGCCACGAAGCACTTTGAGTCGGTGGGCTCGCTTTGCTAGCGCAGTCCTTCGAACTGGCGCTCTCTGAGGGTTCAGAAGAGCCGCTTTCATCTCTGGATTCTACTGCTGCCATCCAAGTGGGTGACAGAGTTGAAATCCACGCGGTAAAATTATGTTAAAGCAGTAAATCACTCGCGGCGTGTAGCGACTCTTCGAAGCGTTTGCCGGATGGAACAACGGTTGAAAGATTCTGATTGGCTCTCGCGGTACACATGGCTCAAAATTGGCGGTCGCCGAACATTTGCCGATTATTTTGTAAATCGCCGAATAACACCGACGATTTCCGAAAACCTGTCGGGTTACGAACAGTCCCCAAGATTAGGTTGATGAAATTTGCAACTGAACAGCTCAAAAACGAAGGAAAATTACACGAAATAGAGAATTTCTACGGTGGCTTCTAAGGGACATACATTTCTCCCACTTTTTTTTTCTTACTTGCGACTTATTTGCGACTTACTTGCGACTTCCGACTTAGCTTGCGACTTACTTGCGACTTCCGACTTAGCTTGCGACTTAGCTTGCGACTTACTTGCGACTTCCGACTTAGCTTGCGACTTAGCTTGCGACTTGCGACTTGCTTGCGACTTACGTAGAAGGCCACGTGGTCAGAAACAAGATGGATTCCAACGAGGAACCGCCGGCGGATGTGGACCAGGTATTTTGTCTGTTTTGTTATTATTTACGTAAAAACAGCACACTTCTACGTAATAGACTTTCAATCTATTAACATAAATTACATTTATTCTCTTTAGATTTTCGTTGGAATCCATCTTGTTTCTGACCACGTGGCCTTCTACGTAAGTCGCAAGTCGCAAGTCGCAAGTCGCAAGCTAAGTCGCAAGCTAAGTCGGAAGTCGCAAGTAAGTCGCAAGCTAAGTCGCAAGCTAAGTCGGAAGTCGCAAGTAAGTCGCAAGCTAAGTCGCAAGCTAAGTCGGAAGTCGCAAGTAAGTCGCAAATAAGTCGCAAGTGAGAAAAAAAAAGTGGGAGAAATGTATGTCCCTTAGAAGCCACCGTAAATTTCTGAGTGAGAAAGGAAACTGAAACTATCATGGGAAAAATAAAGGTAGAAAATAAATTTTGACACAAACACGCAATCTTACCCTCACCTAACCTGCGATCAGGCGTTCTTTTCCTTTTCTTTCTTTTCGCGGAGAACGAGAGGGAGGGCCTGATCGCAGGTTAACCCTCACCCCACCCCACATCGGTTTTCTTTTTCACTTTCCCAGAACGCTTTGCAGTGGTAATTTTTCAAAATGGCGGACGGCATTGAAATTCCCGTTCAAGTGAAAATTCTTGTCCAAGAAATCGTCAAGACTGAGTTTGAGATCCAAAATAATGTGCAAAGCATACGACAATGCGAGGGGCCATTGAGTGTACTCAATGACTTGAATTTGAAGGTGAAACAAAAGCTGAATTCTTTGAGGCAGAAAGTAGAGGTAAGCCCTTCAACCCAGTTGTACAAATTAATAAATTAATAAACTAAATAATACTTGGGATAAAATGGACTGATCACTGATTTGCAAACGTGTTTTAATGCTAAATTCTGTCACAAAAATTATAGCGCGAGAAAACAGACATCTAGAGCTGCAGGCCCGGCTGTGAAAGATGTCTCGGGGATTTGATTTTGAGCTGAAAAAAATCCATGTTGATGACATATAGCACTAGCGCTAGAGAGACACTATGTACTCTACTACCAGTATGGAAGCTTCAATCACAGAATTTTCTCTTGGCCAGGAAGCATTCCATTTCCCATGCGAAAGATACGCCAAGGTTTTCAAAATTTCTACCAAGTGGCCAAGGTCTATCGCTAGCTTTATATGCCAAACATGCATGCCAGTATATGCCAAAAAGAATATACATGATCAGACACCAGTGTAATGTATGCTGCACACTTTTGGAACCCATGCCAAAGATCTTTGGCATTATCCACGTCATGACATAAAAGTGTGGTCGGGGGGGGGGGGGGGGGGGGGGTGTGTGAACTTCCACCTTCCTGCACCTTGTACTCCCGCCCCTTCCATTGTGGTTCCTACCCCTCTGTGTTTTTACTACTGTATTGAAAAATATTATGCAATGTTCCAAACATTTTTCCTATTTCTACCAGTTCCTGCCACGTTGAGAATCTTGCTTCCAGCCCTCTCTTCACCCAGCTCCCTTGAGACTCCCTTTACTCCTGGGTTCCCACCCCCCCTGCCCCATAAAACACCCCCTAGGTGACACCTGCAAGAGATCGTTCTTTCATGTTGCGCGGTGTAAAAACAAAACCCGTATAATTTTCTTTAACGATTTTTGTTCCCCGAAAGTAACGACCCCCCGAAAGTAGCGAGCCCCAAATGCTGCTTATTCCGAAAGTAATGAGGGTTGTTACTTTTGGAACTTTACAGTAGTTCGTTGTATATGTACACATATGTTTAGGGTTTGGAGCAAGTGGCTTTTGAGCAAGACAAAGAATCTGACCGTCTAGCAATACTAGCAGCCATGCAACATCATAGAAAAGAATTGTCAAGGTACAGTTAATTAGATAAACTATAATTATATAGTCACTGGGCCGATTTTAAACAAAGCTTAGACAGCATTTAAGGGGTGGCGAATTATTAGTAAAATTGAGAATTTGCGAGACAGTGAGACTAGCATTTTTATCTGCAAGCTCAATTCTTTTTGAGTTTTTAGATTGCAAGATAGAGACTCTGAGATGGCTTCGTGAAAAAATCAAGACTGTGAGACCCATATTTTTGGAAAGACTATTCACCACCCCTCATTTACAGTCAAAATACTCAGCGCATTCAGCTTATTATTCAAGAATAACTTTCATTAATATGAACGGATTGCATTATTCCTTTCAAACTTCCAAATTTAACTCGAATGGATTGCATTATTCCTTTCAAACTTCCAAATTTAACTCAAACGGATTGTTATTCCTTTACTCGATTCAAGTTAAATTTGGAAGTTTGAAAGGAATAATGCAATCCGTTCACGATTAATGAAAGTTTATATTCTCGAATAATAAGTGGAACGCGCTGAGTATTTTTTAATTGACTTATATTTTCGTTTTTGTATTTTAGTCTGCAGGCATCAATCAGGAAAGCCAATTTAGCATCAAAGGCCATAATTGACAAAAGTGAGAAGGAAGAATTATTGGGAGGCAGCTCCAATGTAAGAAACAGGTTGGTTTTACAATGAAATATGTAACAATAAATAATTATTATACATGTAGCAGCTGCTATAACTACCGTCAAAACTGCCAAGTTTTAAATAAATAAATAAATAAAATAAATAAAAAAAATGCCAACAGGTTTTTGGGTGGGCTTATAAAGGGGGGGGGGGGGGGGGGGTTATTATAAGCAGAATTTTAAAAAAATGTTTCAAAGTGAGCTGATAAGAAATAAACTGAGATGGTACTCATAGAAAATATTAAACTGAGCTTGAAAAAGCTTCTAAAATGGTATTTATTCAAGCGCTTAAATAAACAAACAAATACAAAACTGTAACAACATGAACAGAACATAACCGGAACATAACAAAACGGAAGCTCGGACTTTCCGCTTTGAGCTCAGCTTACGTGTATATCCAGGAGGGCTTATAACCAGAATATTTTTTTGTTTACTTGTAAGTAGATGGCCTATAACCGATGGGGCTTATAAGCGTGCGGGGTGGGGGGTGGGCTTATAAGTGGCAGTTTACAGTAGCTAATAGATAACGGCAAGACTTTGAGACAATTTCCCATTTCCATATACAAGTTACATCCAAATATCTGTTTCACTACACAGATCTCTGCAGAGCTATGTCATCAGATGAGTGTCAAATTATGATTTTATAATTAATTTTCAGGAATTTCAACAAGGAGAATTTAGCTAAGAGTGCGAGTAATATAACTCAAGATTTAATGAGCATCGCACGAATGATGGAAGGTCAAGTTAAGCAGAGTGAATCTGATATACAGACATTAGGTGGGTCAATGATGCAAAAATATTAAAAATTAATATATATTATTATATAGACACATTCCCAGTGTTTTACTGGAAAATAAAATTCATGCAAAACTACAACCGGGACCCTAGTGGCATATTTTCCATATTCTCAGTAGTGAGGATATTGATGATGTCATTTCCACGTTTTTTTTTTAAACTTTGAATTAATTTGTATTTTTTTGTCTGTATAATAATTTAAAGAAAATTAGATTATCATGTCCTGATGAGAAGTCTGAGAGGTTGAAAGTTCTTGACAATTCCGTAACTTTTTTCACGCTCCAAACTGTTGTAAAATATATTATAAATCTAGAAGAAAATGAGATGACAGCGTGAAGATATGAATTTTATTTTCTCATGTTAAAAACAATATTTTACTCACTCGCTGAGACACTGTGAGAGTAAAGTGTCTTGCCAATGACCCCGGCCAGCGCTTGAACCCGGACCACTTGATCCTGAGTCCAATGCGCTAACCATTGGGTCACCGCAGCTCCCACTATCTATGTGAAAGGCCATCAGTCAATAAATGTGGTTGTACCTTTTGAGTCTGTGGATGAAACCCTAGTGTGTGACCATTCAAATGAAAGCTATTGAGCAGTACTTTCGTGTGGTGCTGTTTATTATGCTGTACAAGGTGTTCTAACTTTTAAGTCTGTGGATGAAACCCTAGTGTGTGACCATTCAAATGAAAGCTATTGAGCAGTACTTTCATGTGGTGCTGTTTGTTTTTGACAATTGGGCAAAATGAATTTCAAGATTTTTTTAACGTTGTTAACTTTCTTTTTCTTTTTTTCTTCTCAGCCACGTCATCTGCACAGGTTAAAGATACACAAGAGGAATATAAAGGGTTATCAGGAATAATTCAAACAAGCAAGAACCTTCTTAACAAATACAACAGAAGAGAAGTTACAGACAGACTGTTGATATTCTTTGGACTTGTACTGTTCTTTTCCACGGTTCTGTACATTTTGAAAAAGCGACTTCCAATATTTGGGGGCTGAAATTTTTAAAAACAAATTATAGAATAATTATTTAATTTATTATGGTAAATAAATCATCCAAATCTACTAAAGTGGTCAACTGCTTATTTCTCCTAACAATATCAATACATTGTCAAGCAGACAGGTGATGAGAATAAAGAAAATCGATCATCAACTAGCTAGACGATATGCATGGTGCCTGAGAAGAGTCCAGTAAATCACCGAGGGGAATAAGTACCAGTTGATGACTAAATCCCACCTCCGAGGTGGGACTGAGCCAGCAGTGTTCATCCCTGAAGTTTCTAAGCAACATGACGTATTTGCTGGCGCGATTACTTTCGGAGTACTTGTGCTAGTTTCTGATTGGATAAAAAGATTTGGAAACTCTTCGAGTGCTTCTACAAAGATTTGCCAAAACCGGCAATTGTCTCCCCGACTGAAATGACATAGACTACAAAACAGTCATTATTTTTCCGCTTAAATCGCTGCTTGCAATGATGCGAAGCGCCGTAAGCGTGAATCCTCGTGTGTAAAGCGCGAGCCTCACACGAATTAATGGGGAACTACATGTAAGCAAAGATGGTATCAGTTATTTTCTTTCAATATTTTTCAGTTTGCATCAGGGTGTAAAAGTAGCTAAATTAAAAGAATAAATAAATAAATATAAATTTCAAGCAATATATCAAACACAAGATACAGTGTTTCATCACATTTCCAAACACTGAGAAGAAGTTGAAATAATTTTTATGATGCATAGCGGAGTATTTTTGATGAAATTCAAGGCATTTGTAAATGTGATGAAACACTGTCTCGAGTGTTTGATATATCTTCTCAAACTCATTAATAATTCATCAGGTTAAAACAAAGGAAATCATGACCGTGACAGGGTTTTGATATCTGATCAAAACCTCCATAGATTTTTGCGATTTTATTTCTCTGTTTCCTCCTTAGTTTCGATTGAGAAGATAATTTATATCAAACCCTCGAGACAGGGTTTGATCACATTTCCAAACCCCTCAAATTTCATTAAAAATACTCCGCTGCACGTCGTATTTTCAACTCTCTTCTTGGGGTTTGGAAATGTGATCAAACCCTGTCTCAATCGAAACTAACAGTAAGGAGTAAAATCTATGCTACACCACCATCATGGTTATGATTTTCTTGGTTATAAATGAGTTGAACACCATTACATTAAAAATCTGGGGATCATTTTGGAGGCGATTTGGGGATCATTTCAGGGTCAAGATCATTCCGGGGGCTGTACAGGCCTCCAAAACAGACATTTTTTTGGCTTGCCATACACTTGCCATGTATGGCAAGCTGTGGAAAAAGACAGTAAAAGTAAAAACACAAAATGAAGCTTTGTTCCTTTCTTACCACATTTTATTTAATATTATTTTAAACATGCATATGTGCATACAAAACTCAACGAGTTTCTTTAAATAGTGTTCGCAAGTATGGTGTATGGAGTGTTTTGTTACTAAGGATTACCAGGTCTAAAAATAAAAGTGAATATTTGCAACACACACGATGTATCCCTTAACTTAAACCCTCTTCCAACAAAAAAGCGAAGTTGTATGCAAATAGTATTAATAATATTAAGATAAAAAATATTTGCAATGGTAAGTCTGTTTCATCAAAACGTGATTGAAACATTATTTTCCGGGGTTTTTTTCCATTATGTAGCTAACTACTTAATATTTTTGGGCAATTTTAAAGTAGAAATGTAGCGAGACTGTTCATGATTTGACACAAGTTTGTGACACGCTTGCATCAGGTCCCAGTTTATGCAAAGGATGGATAATGCAATCCACTGGATAAGACTGTACAACAATTCCAACTATGCTATCCACTGGATAGTGGAGACCAGTAGATCTAGCGCTATACATCCTTTGAACAACCAGGACCTACCTGGCCCGTATACGTAATTTCATCTTGCCTGATAATAATCTCAGTGCATAAAAAATAAACCTAATTCCATCCCCAGAAAAATAACCAGTAATTTGATCAACTCCGTACCTTTTTGAGATTTTTCGTTTTTTCTAAGTTTCCCTTATAAAAATGGACATTTATTTTCATGTATCATTTCATGACAACATTCTTTGGATTTCAACATTATATGTGTATGTGTTAATTTATCACCTATGTGCTTCCTAAAACTTTGATTGTATCTACTAACTACTTTCTTTTCTGAAACAACTATTTTAAATTACTATTTAATAACAAATTAATATTATTAAATAAATGTCATTGTTGACAAGTCAGCTTATGCTGTGTTCATTTTGATGCAACTGCGGCAATTAGAGCTGCTCCTTTGCCTGAGCCATCTTCAGATAGCATAAGGGTGATATTTCCTTGCGGCAAGATCTCTCTTAGAGTCTCATCCATGTAGCGCTTGAACTGTGGGTGTTTTTTGAAGACACTGCCATCTACAGCAATGGTGGTGGTGTAGTTATTTGTTTTCTGTTTATAAAAATAAAATCAATCAGTTTGGTCAATAATAACATTATTAACCCTTTCACTCCCAATAGTGCTTTAAGTTTAAAACTGAGGAAAAAATCTTGAATTTTATTTTGCAAAATTGTCAAAAACAAACAGTACCACAATGAAAGTACTGCTCAATAGCTTTCATTTGAATGGTCACACACTAGGGTTTCATCCATAGACTCAAAAGGTACAGCCGCATTTATTGACTCAAGGTTTGACTCTGGGAGTGAAAGGGATAACAGGCCATGCAGTCGAACCTCCTTTCAAGGCCACCTCTCTATAATGGCCACCTCTCTACAACAGCCAGGATTTTTTGTCCCGACCATGCACCGATCCATACACTTTACTCTTATTGAAACCTCCCTACAACAGCCACCTCAGTCTCTACAACGGCCAGATAATTCTGCACCAGGGTGGCCATTGTGGAGAGGTTCAACTGTATTTAGTATAATTTGTAACATAATCCAGTCATACAAACATCTCTAAATTTTCCATTTTTCAACTTCCGTTTTCTTGACTCAGGTAGAACCTAACTTAACGAAACTCCGTATGATTACCAAACCAGAGGTGGTCTTTCAGGTGCTCATCAGCATTGATTTTCCGCTTGAAGTTTAATTTTAATCATTTTGAATTTGCGGTGGCCATTTTGGAGAAAGGTCTGTTTGTATGGACTCTTGGGCTTCCAACTCCATCACATGTGTAAACCAGCCCCAATGCATCAAAACGTCTGGCAATCAGAGGTAAAGTTGAATAATATTCCCTAAGCTCAAGACTGAAAAGGCTATACAAGTAACAAGAAGATCTGAGTCAAATATATTATATGATCACATACCTTGACAACAGTGGCAAGCCCTGCGGCAGATAGTCGGGCAGCTCTTATGGACACAGCAGCACAGACTTGTTGCAAAATCTCTATGTCAGAGTCTGAAGCCTTCACTTCCATTTCAGTCAGGACCTCGTCGATCTTGAATCTTTCATGGCTGTTGGAAATATAAAAGCAGAAGAGAAATATTAAATGACTGAAAAGAGGGCCTGCTAATATGGTTTGCTTGCAGTCCATGAAAATAAGGACAAGCCAGGATAGAGGGAGCTTATATTGGGGGAGTGGGCACTATAAGCAGGGGGTTATAAGTGGAGGGGCTTATAACTAGCATTTTACAGTGTGTATTTTAACTTACAAAACACTGTTTTCTCTGCTCTTATTAACAATAATATTATTACCTTTCGATATCGGAGACAAACTTGGTAAGGAAACTGTTTTTGGTCTTGAATTTTTCTGTCACTTGTCCTTTGAACAGGAGTTTCTTCTCGACAAGTTCCATGCAAACAATTCTGGCAAGTTCACCAAGATACATCCCAGAAATCATCTTCTCAAATCTGAATAGAAAACATAATTAAATGCATTCAAGTTGTGAATGACCTCTCAGTAGTTTTGTTAGAGCCAAACTGGTCCAGAGCTCAGTCGCTCTGGTCGAGAGGTAGTTAATTGTCTACTTAGGACAAGTTTTGAATGTTTAATTTAAGAAAAATTGGTCACCTCAATTATCTTGTCTAAAACAAACTAATTATGGTCAAATTGAAAATCCTTGGTATAAAACTTTTATCCCAGAACTTTAATGTTAATCAGTTTTCAGACAAATATGTTAACTGGGCCCTGACAGTTACATGTATTGTTTATAATCAGCTTTCTAAGTCATCATCGTCATCCTGGTCGTTATCCTCATCATCGTCTTTTTTCCACCCTGCGATGCATAAGGCATCTACCTTATTAACCATTTGTATCTACATTAGACTTTATCACAATTATGCTTAGCTTAGTATACTTACAATTGCATTCCAGGGTTAATTGATTCCCTGTCCACTTGTTCATCATACTTTGTTCTGAGGTGATTCCACGCACCGTTATCACCAAATGCTCCCCACTCGGTGTTGATGATTACTTGTCGCGGCTCATTTTGGTCGCCATCCCATTTGGGCACATTATCAAGGCTCTCCATATAGCAAACATTTGTTCCAGTTCCCAAGATCAAGCCAGCACTGACGCTAGGGTTGCCGAGCGCACATGACATCATGGTACCAGTGGTGTCATTTACGAGAGCTACAACATCCACACTTGCGCTCTGTAGAACAACAGATTTCAAATGTTTTAGAAGATAAACTAAGGTAAAGCATTAATAATTTATATAATCAAGTCTACATGCCAGACTGCTTTAAACTCCGGTTTCTGTAGCATGAAGCGACTAGGAGTATTGCTACTCCCCCTGGATGGAATACTAGTCTATCGCAGGTAACCCCCCCCCCCCCCCCCCCCCCACCAGCATTTTATCAGGTTGCCCTAACAATAATGTGGGACACGCGGTGGCCTGATGGTTAGCGTGTTGCACTCCAGATCAAGTGTGTGGGTTCCAGCCCTGGCCGGGGTCACTGTGTTCTGTTCTTGGGCAAGAAACTTACACTGTAACTCTAACGGTGCCACTCTCCACCCAGGAGTATAAATCAATGGGTACCGGCAAACGTTTTGGGGTGACCTACCAAAATGCTGGGAGGTAACCTGGCGCTGGACTAGCATCCCACCCAGGGGGAGTAGCAAAACTCCTAGTTGGCTTCATGCTAAGGGAACCAGGATAAGCTCTGGCAGTGTGGGCCAGTTTGGCCCCGAATGGCCCCAACTATTTGTGAGTATGATTGATTCAAGTTATAAACTGTACAAGTTATAAACTCACCACTCCGTTTCTTACAAGTGCCTCTTTAAGCAGTTTGATGACGTCCTCATTTTCTACACCAGTTGCAGTGAAACCCTTTGTCCAGGTAATCAACAGGCCAGATGTCAGTGATAACTGCTGAACGGGAAATGAAAACGTGAATCCCAGCGGCAATGACTTGTCGTTCATCTTGTTCTTCTTAACAAAGAGCGAAATACTGCCAGCAATGTAATCAAACAAGGTTTGCGCATCACTCGTCATCAGTGCTTGATCAAGAGGGTATATGTCGCTTTCCATTTTAACTTCGCCATTCTGAATCGAGATTAACAACACCCTGAAGTTCGTACCACCAAGATCCAGTGCTAAGAAATCCCCGCTTTCTGAACCGTCGGGTATCGCCCTCACATATGTTGGTATCATCTTGACCGAGCTCTCTGCTCGCTGTTGCTCATCGGCAGAGAGACCTTTGTCAAATTCTGTTCTAAGAATGCTCATGATTTCTTCAATGGATTCATTCGATAAGTCAAATGCTCCCAAGACCTCCAAGACCTACAAAGAGGTATTAAAAAAAGGATCTTAACAATAACTAGTATATTTTTGGCAATCCTAAAATGAACAATGTTGTGATTGAGACCTGTGTGATAATGACGCATGCATAAAAAATGGAAAGTAGGCCTGTGCTTACAAGGACAATGTCAGGTGGTAATCGACAACATATTTCTCTTTCTGTTGGCAATCTAATCACCAGCAGCACGCTCTTTAATAGTAGGGGGAGGGGGGAGGGGGCAAGGGGTTATGAACTTCCCATTTCCCACTTCCCGTACCTTTTGCTCCCAGTTACTGTGGACCATTCCTTCGTAAATCCCACCTCTTTACAAGTGCTTTTTCTATTGCAAAATATTATGCCACGTAGCAAAAAAAAAAAATTCTTATTTTTTCCTGGTTTCTACTACCTTGGGAATGCAGCTTCCTCCCCCCCCCCCCCCCCATCTTTTCCCGCCTCATTGTACATTTCCTGCCTCCTAACTACTGGGTTCCCCCAACCTCGTCCCCAGGGTCATTGCCGCTTTCAAGATGGCGGGTGGGTGCGAAGAAGGCCCTGGTGAACAGCAGATCACGTGACCACAAAATTAGCCAATCGCGAGCCCACCGCCATTTTGAAACAAATTATCAAATATTTTTGGAGACACGTGATCTGCTGTTCGCCAGAGTCTTCTTCGCGCCCACCCGCCATCTTGAAAGCGGAGATGGTCCTGGGACAAGGTTGGGGTTCCCCATCCCTGTCTCCCTCCACGTACATGTTTTATAGCTACGCCCATATACATGGACTCAAAATGGACAGCAATAAGAACTACCTAACTATGAAACCTATTAATTAATTTTACCTCATCTCTCCCTGTGAGAGCTTTTGTCAGACTGTCATATACTTGGCGTGCGAATGGTATAGCTGAAAACATGTTGAATTCTTTAACTGTTAAATCTGCAAGAAATGAGTAATGGATTTATTAGGAAATTCTGGCAATTTTTTTAAATCCATTTAAAACTTACATACTGTATGTGTGACATGACGAAGATAGATGATGTTCAACCTAAGGAGTTGTAGTCCAGTTCTGGCCCCTCTCTGTCACGTGACAGAGAGGGGCCAGAACTGGACTAAAGGAGTTGTCACTCCTAATTAAACCTGTTTTTATTCTTTTGTTTGTTATCCTAAGATATGGCTTGCTTAGCTCAGCTTCCGGATCACAGGAATGATCACACTGCCAAATATTGACACATTTGAACAAACAGGAATTCAGAACAAGCTGAAGTTACAAATTCATACAGAGCCACTTACAAATTCACAATATTGGCTTCACTGAAGAACAAAGGGCGATTCAATTAATTTTCATCTCAACGAATAGCAAATGAAGATACGTTTAGCAACAGAGCACTTACAAATAAAGTGCTATAAACGTTTGCAATCAATTCCAACACTTAGATTGCAACGTTAAACTAGTATACACATGATGTTTTTGGTCCAAAGGTACTGTCAACCAAACCGACTTTTGCCCGCTAATAAAACAGGGTGGATCAGATTGGAAACATGTTTTAAAAGCTGGCAGATTATCATTTCAAAAATCTCTACGATATTCCACATTTCCACGCTCCGGGAATTCTTTGACCCAGCACTTACGGAGTCTATTAGTGGTCCACAAATATGAAATTGAACTCAAAAACCTTGAGTGGGTTTCTGCAGTGTACTTACATATTGATTGCCCTGTGATCTTCGTATAAATATTTCAATAAATACTGTACAATTTAGCTGGTAAAAGTCGCTGTGTTTTGTTCCTTCCTGTGGGTACGTGTTTCTCAATGCAATGTTTTGCTTTTTGAGAGATTTCGTGTGAAACCCGATCCCTCTATTTCGAAAGAACGCAGAATGACGTAGGCTCGATTACCAGCCGCTGTTCGGGAAAATGAGCCCACGCTCATCCCCCGAAGGCACGGCTGGAGTCGTGAGCTTGGCATTGTTAATTTCCACCAATGAGAAACGTGCCTGCACGAATCGAGCAGGCATAAATTATCTTTCACGGATGCAAAGCAGTTTTTGGGCTGGCGTTCGATCGTCTTCAAGAGACATTTAACCTTGAAACTCTCAAAGATATATGCAATAGGAATCGTTAATGTCAATTAATGGGCATGATGTCTTTGTAATTCAACCGATAGGATGGATTTTTCATCCGCACCAAGGAAATACATCACGGAAAGTTCGCGCTAAGCCGGGGAGCAAAGCCACTACAACCGCACAAGGCAACTAATGAGATCCATTTGGACATTCGACATGTACTATACAATACACAAAACAGTCGGTTAACTTGTGTGATGAATTTTATCTAGGATTTGATGTACAATCGTGTGGTGCCAGAACGCAACGTCTCTGGCGAAATTGCATCAAAACATTGTTTCTTGTCACGGACTGGTCATGTTACATCTTGTAATTTTTCATCCCGGGTTTTCAGTCATATAGCTTCACAATAAAGGCGAGAAATCAACATCCTTCGCAGAATATTTCAGATCAGATCCTTTTCTTTCGAAAATATAAGAGATAATGGTAAATAAACGAATGTCACGAGCCGGAGTAGCGTTACATAAATTAATTTGTTTGATTACGTCACAGACATGGCTGTTCGCTCACGCGTCCAGCCGTTCTTCTCGGGGAGGAAACGAAGACCGGACTCGAGAGAGCGGCGGAAATCGAGCCTAAGAATGACGTTCAACCCAGTCCACCCTTCACCTCGGGAATTTCCCGAGGAAGTTCGGAAGTCTTCGGATAAGTTTATGACGCCGAGCACTTATCCGAACACTCACGAAAAATTTCGTGATGAGTGAAGCCCGCGGCTCAACAGTCAGCGGAAACTCTCCAAAACAAAATGGCGGACTCAAAGAGTTGAAAGAACGACTGATCAAGGAATTTTAACAGCACTCTTGCAGCAAAATATGAGCGCACATGGAAAGAATCAGATGCATGAACAGGTATCCAATGTAATCACCAGCTTCTTAAAACAGAGAAAGTACACCGAAAGTGAGAGTTCATTGAAGGACTTTCCAGCCGAACAGAAGATGGAGGACTTAGCTTTCAAGACCACAGTTTGCAACGAAAGCGGCGTCCCTGATGTATTCTCATTTGCGATCAACAGCTCGGACCCAGCCATGCTCGATGAGCAATTCTCCAATTTAAAGTCGTTCATAACTGGGACAAACCAGGCTTACAGACAAGAGCTTTCGAAGTTTTTGTTTCCCCTGTTTGCAAACATCTATTTGGACCTGGTTGTGAAAGGTCAGACAATTCCAGCTCAAACACTTTTCACGAAGCACAGCGGAGACTTTTCGATCGAGCACAAAGAAGAGATTCAGCACTTACAGGCGATCACGGATTTGGAGCGTTTGAAATCGAGTGACACCGCTTCCAACTTTAGACGCAGTAAATTTGTCGTGAAACTTAGCAACAAAGTATTCACTTACTTTCTGCAATATCTTAGAAGCGGGGACCACGTATTACTGCTTCATCTGTTAAACAAACATTTTAGCATAGAAATATCTTATAGTAAACCAGGACAGAAGCCGAACGGCGAAGAAGTGGAAACTGATGAAACAGAAGCTTCTACGTCAAGTTACAGAGCTACAAGAGGAGGAAAACAAGCGAAGTCCACCACAGAAAAGGAACATGAACACTTAGTGACTTTGAAAGAAAGCATCGGACACATCAGGAACGGACCTGCATGTCTGCCTTCAGTTTGTTTCTATTCATTTTTGAACGCATATCAAGGGTACGCAAGCAGATTAAAATACCAAAAAACCATGGGGGGGGGGGACTCCCATATAATAGTAACAGGGATGCGCATCGGAAATTTTGACAAGGACCTCTAAAGGTAGCCTCCTATGCAACCTTTATTTGGGTCGTCACTCAACGCTTGGGAGAAGTGTTGTGTGATCGATGACACAAATAATGGCTGCGAAGGGTGCCAGAAATCAATTTTAGGGTCGTGGCTTACAATTCAGTTTTTACCCTTAAAAGTATGATAAGCATCCCCGTCAGTGCCATATACAGAGTTCCTCCCCCCCTCCCCCTTCCCCACTGGCTATAAAAGTTAAGTCTGTCTACTTGCCTAGCGGCTTTAAATCGGACCAGTGCTTAACTCCGGTTTCCATAGCATGAAGCGACTAGGAGTATCACTACTCTCCTGGATGGGATGCTAGTCCATCACAGGTTACCCCCAGTGTTTTTTTGTTAGGTTGCCCTGACAATTTATCAGTACCCATTTCCCCCTGGGTGGGGGGGGGGGGGGGGGGGGGAAGAGGCACTGTGAAAGTGTCTTGCCCAAAAACACAACATGATGACCCCGGCCAGGGCTCAAACCTGGACCGCTCGATCCAGTGCCCAATGAGCTAACCATTAAGTGTAACAATATGTAAATGTAAAGTGATATTTGCTCATTTTAATGAATTATTTTGAGAACAAAAGTCAAATGTTTTAATGTTTCTTGTTGTTTTCACCCTTCAAGACTAAGTTCTGCGGCTATTTCTAAAGACGCTGGCCTCATCTGCGGTGGTTTTGAAGATTCCTCTATCCTTCTATGGAGTCTTACACCAAAGAAACTTGTGCGACCAAAGACTAAACCTGAAATCTCTAAAGTGCTGCTTGCCCCAGGTATGTACAATGAAGGGTTTTTGGCAAACCATTGACAGCAATGGACACACTACACAATATCCGCAGTTTGTCCAGAACCGTATGCATGCACACTTGCATTATAGGTTTTGTTCAAACTATGGAAATGTGTTGTATGGGCATTGTTTTCAATAGTTTACTGTCAGATATGGTCACCAAAGCTGTTATTGTTGGGTTTCCTGCTATCAAGGTATGTTTGCCGTAACAAATTTATTAATTCTTTTGCACATGATCGTATGTCACATGTGGGCTCAACATTCACCAGTGGACACATAGAACAGCGTGCGTTTTGTCACTGTGGGCTCAGTTACTAGTCAGCGATAATTCCATTAGGTATGCGTATTAAATACTTTGCGACAACTGGTTTCAAAAACCGGTTTATTTCGTCCACAATCATGGACATCGGTTACATCAAACATCGTTTCAAGTCAGAGCAGAGTTTTGAGCTTTTACAGTATGGTAGTAAACTGACAGTACACAAATTAAACTTTACTTTGTAGACCTTCTGCCATTTACGCCAAAACTGGAAACAGTCTCTAGTGAGAATGTAACACTCCATGGTCACTGTGGTTCAGTTTATAGTACACGCTTTTCACCAGACAGTTCCATTTTATTATCTGCTTCCGAGGACACTTCAGGTAAGCTCTAAAATTAATACTTTCTGTTCTCTTTCTAGAAAGTATTGCAAGTAATTTAACGCTTTATACAGATACAAGAATTATTTAATCGCAGTTTTCTTCTGCAGAATTGTTTCTCTTTTAACCGAAGGCTGTAGCAAATTCTCAGGCTTTAGAGGAAGAAACATTAGGTACATGGGTCGGGTTGTGTCTGTATTGAATTATGTCACATCCCGCCATCTTCGTATGAACCTGATCACAGTTTGTGCTGGCTTCAAATATCGTCAAACGAGCTGAGATTACGCGAGAGTTTACACCATCTGTCTGACAAACGAGCAAAAACTCTCGTCGACACTGCTGAGGAACTGCCTCGTTCCCAGGCGCCGTTGCGAGCGGGAAGAGGAAAGTATGAGCAGGGACTCATGAACAGGCTCAAATTTGATGAGAGCGCATGAGAGTTTGGCTGTCAAACTCGGGGGGAGGGGGGAGAGTTTGAACTCTTCTCGTGTATCGTAAACTATCACTCTCGTTTCATCCTGGCTTCAAGCTCGGACCAAACGAGAGTCGCTGTGAGTTTGATGACGACTGAGATATTTCTTCAACTCTCGTCATCGACTATCATGCATCACATTGGGCCAAATGAGAGAAAACTCTCCAGAAAAAATTGAGCAGGTTCAAATTTGACGAGAGAGCGCTAGAGTCGATGAAAGATCGCGAGAGTCGACGCGAGAGCGCACGAGAGTTGATAAGCCTGAGTCGCTGAGAGTGCATGAGAGTTTCAAGCCAAACGAAGCCAAGGCGAGAGTTTGAACTCTTGTCAGCTCTCGTTCCCGCTTTCCCGGGCTACATTTTTAAACCGAAACTCCTTAAAACACATTCGCAGGAAGTGACACGTTGACGTCCCCTCTCCCACGTTTTCAAGTTTACGTCATGGAAATACCTTGAAAAAGTCTTTAAGCAAAGTTTCACATCAATTTTCGTAAAAAAAATTCTTAGCGTCCAGTGGAAACCAACGTTCAACTTGAAATTAAATTCTTGGAAATCTTACCTTAATTAAGACTTGTAATCGTGTCACACTACTTTGCACGGCCTTCACAGCCACAAGTTATTTCACTTTCATTATATCTTTGTGTACTTTATATGTATGACTTTCGGGTTAATCCCAGTTGAAAGTGATATGATAGTCCAAACACAACAGACAACAGATACCTTACAATTCCGAAAGTAGCGACCCCCAGAACGTTTTAGCAGTCTTTGTATAAAAGGCAAGGAATGAATTCGCCAACTTAAAAGACAGATAACACTTTGAAAACCAATCACTGACGGTCTGTATAAAACACAAACTTATTTTGACAATAAAAGTGTATTTTCACCGGTTAGTCATTTTAAACAAAACAAATTTGTGCTCCGAAAATTGAGGCTTTTTTAATTGATTCACCCATCATAGAAAGAAATGGTTTTCTGGTTTGCTACTGCTTTACTTATTGTAGCCTTCTTTACGGCACGTTTCTTTTACACGTATAAATGGCTACTAAAACATTGCTTTTACAATTTTCGTATCGAGTTTTCCGAAAGGCGGCTGTGTCAGGCAGCCACATTCCTTATAAGGAATCCCAAGGTCCTAAATATGACATATTATGTCCACAAGTCTTCAAAATGGATACCAGACATTACTCTTTGACATACTATATACACGGTATCGGGTGAAATACCAAGAACGTAATCTGTCATCAAAAGCGATATACGAGAAGCGAGCGCTTTTCAAAAACTGTCAACAACACCATGATAATAATCAATATGGCGCAATCGCGCCAAGAAAAGATCACGCACGGTCAAGTCATATGGGCATTTCACAATGGCTGCCTGCAGTGACTTCGTAGAGGATTTTTCAACTGATGACGAGGAAGAAGGTGAAGCAGGTGAAAAAGACCCCGATCATCTCTGGGAGGTGGAGGGCGTCCTCGATTGTCGGGGTGAAGGGAACGGGCAGGAGGTTCAAGTTCGTTGGAAAAATTATAGCTTCGAGTTTGACTCGTGGATAGATCTGCGGTCAAACCCGGAGCTTAAATCTTTCCTCGAACGCAACCAAGCAAACCCCGATAGCTGCAGCTTGGCAAGACGTCTGGTGCCCACCTACGACCCTGATGAGGAATTCAGGCTCAGCATTCGCCAGGCTATATTTGATGAGCTTGGCGCACAGCGTGCTACACCTAATGCTGACCGCGGAAGGGCTAGGAGGGTCTATGTTAAAGTTCCCTTCCCGAAAGCGGCTTTTCTAAGTTGCTTTGGAGAAGAGAAATTTAACTTCCCCATGAGGGAGGCCGATGGCACTGGATGCCAAAATGTCAAGCTGCAGGCCACCCGGGGTGAACTTGACGCTGTGTTGGGAAGTGGCTGGGGGTCACGCAGTTTCAGCACGTCCACTGTGTGCGAAGTTGATCCTACTCATACAGTTTGCATTAAGTGGTCCTATAAGGCTAGGATCAATTTCGACCACAGTGAGTGCCCACGCTGCACATACAGAGGGGATGAAGCCCACTGACCCTCTGTATGTTCACCTAGGCAACAACTCATCCCTGGCCCCCCATGGTTGGAAATCAGCTTTTGCAAAAGGAGGATCAACACATTACAGGTAAATATTTAACCCAGCTAATTATTATTAATTGTTGTATTGTTGACCAGAGGCCATTTCAAGAAATACTTATTTGGACGATGCTATGGAAGGATGGGTGGGAATATGGGTGGTGGGGGTCCTGGGGGGGGGGGGGGGGGGGGGGGGGGTGGGGGGTTTAGGATGGTTGATGGTTATTTAGGGGTGGGGAAAGGAGCCCTTCCCCAGAGAAAAACAACAACAAACAAAATGTAAAACAAGCACTGTGGTAATTATTTTAATCTGAAAAGAACCGTCATGATTGTTTTCTGTTCTTAAAAGAACATTAATTTGTAATTTATGGGGCAGACTTTAACCCTGTTCTTCTTTGTCATCATCAAACACCATGTAGGTTACTTGAAGAGCCTCCTGCTCCTCCCCCTCCTCTACTTCCTGGACAACCTGCAGATCTTCTTCCTCTTCATCAGTATTGTCCTCTACAACCACTGCAGCACCAATAAACAATAATTAGTATTGTTTGTATGACCTGAAAATACTACAGTGGAATCTTGGGTTATGACAACAGTTTCTTTCTTCATTTGTGCAAACGATCACACCAGCCAAGGAAGACCTCGCACAGATCATGGAGATCCTGAGAAGGTTTTAACCTTCCTCATCTTCCTCATCATCAAACACCCTGTATGTGGCCAGAGCATCCTGTTCCTCCTCCTCCTCGACTTCCTGAATAACCAGTGGATCTTCCTCGTCACTCTCATCTCCAGCCACAACAGGTCCAAGGGCTTGCTTCCGTGTATAGGCCCTCTTCTTGCGCTCCAGGTCATGCTTTCTGGCAAACATAATACGATTCTCTCTTTCCATGACCTGAAAACATACAGAAAGGTCTGGTTAAGAAGAGAGTTACAGAAACAAGGATGAAACTGCCTCACAGCTGGAATTCTTGGAGCCACAAAATGGGAAAAGATCACCAGGGCATCTACGAAAGACATACACGGTACACCAATCAGCTTGAGTGATTTCGGTCTGGCTAGACTAGAACTTCCAACAATATTATTGTGGAATGGGGTGGATTGGAATAAAATCATCAGATCATCTGAGCATACTCAAACAGATGTGTTCCAACAGGACTGTTTTCAACTCATGAGCACCAAGTATGATCCTTTATCATCATACTTGGTGCTACTCAAGAACATTGGGAAATGGTATGGAAACTAACATTCTACATATAGTTAGTATATTCTGATTAAATGATTCACCTGGAGTGTGTAACTGTGGCCTCTACCTCCCTTCTGAGATCCCCAGTGGAAAGCCTTTGACTGCAGGTGGTTCTTATTTTCCACTGGCTGGCAGTTTAAATTATGGATTACTCCATACTTCTCGAGAAACTGATGGCAGTGGTAAACTAGCAGTAGAGGCAAATGAGATAACAAAAGCTAAGTTAAGAACTTTCAAGTTATCTTATTTTGAAGAGGGGTTTACATGTAACTCACTCAAAAAGTACATGTACATGCACACTCACCATGAATATAGGGTGTTACATCCTAGGGAAAAAGATAAAAACTGTAAGGATACTTGCATGTACTACTGACAGGTAAACATGTATGTCATACTGTACTACAACAGTAAACTGAAGTTATTATACATGTAAAATAATTGTTTTTCAGCATGAAATGGAATGTCTGCAAGATATGTCCTTTTGACAATACTTATTTAATTATTTCATTTTTTGTAGGTTCATAAAGAGCCCAGGAGAAAGTCCACCTATTATTTTGGAGACAAAATAACCTGAAATACACAAATTCAATGAAAGGAACCATTGGTAGCCATGTTTTCAACACAGCCTAGTATTCAACATAGCTGCATTTAGCACTGGTTTCCTTTGCATAAGGCCCTAAAACCCTGGCTGTTATTTAAATTGAAATTCACCTCATCAAATGTTACACATCGGAAGTTCATGCCCCAGTTTCTGGCATGATGGTGGAATGTTTGAGGTGACATATAGGTATCATCTTCTGGGTTAGCTCTCAGAGCCAGCATCAAGGTATGGAAATCCTTCCACAAGTCAACCAGCTTATCTACTTTGAGGCATGTCTGTGAATCATTGCTGTTTGGATCTGGAACGTTACTTGCTGCTGGAAACTGACAGAAAACAAACCAAACATGCTTCTTAATGCCATTATGTTGACAACAACACCTGTACCATTCTATCTTATTGATCAAATGATTTAGCCTGTCAACCACCAAAGTCATACCCCCATTAAGACCCTCATATTGCAATGGTACAGTGTTCATAAATACTTACAAGTGAAGATACACCATTTTTCTTCATCCAGTCTTTTAAATGGCTTTTAAGGGTTTCCTTTTTCCCAGAAGTAGGAAGGTCTCTTTCTCTGCACAACCTCGCAAGTGATGTTTTGTTGAGGACATCAAGTGTTGACAAGGACTTGTCATGCATGTCATTTAGTACAGCTTTCAGGTTGAGTTTCTCAAGAACCACATTCAATTCATTACCTAAAAATTGAACCATGCGAACAGAGTATAAATTAAAATATTTATTATTATGATTTGTTTAGTTTATACAGTATCGCCAGTATTATTCAGTATTACCAGTATTCAAAATTACCATCAAGAGATGTCCAGGTGGTGGATGCCTTGCCATCATCGCCTCGAACTTCAAAGATATAAAAGTTGATGCCAATGTCTTGCATAGCTTTCTCAAGATGCTCTTCCCGTTTTTGTTCGATCGCCCAATTCACAACCTAAATAGAATTGATGTGTTCAGTACACTGACAGCAAAAACAACAGATAATGCATAATGATATCTTGGGAGTACAATAAGAATGCTTTGTTATATATAATAATAATATAATAATATCACAAAGGGGATTCATGAAAGTACCAAGATGTGTTCAATTGAACAAGCACAGCAAACAAAAAGATTTAACAGCCCCCTTCAAATAACTAAATGTGGCAATTATTATTGTATTATCATCTGCATCATACTGATGAATGTACCATACTCCTATTTTTTTCTGGAAATGGGCTGCAACCCTCTGTACACATTTAACAAATAAAGAAGCCAAAACCATGTATTATACTGTCATAAAACACGACGGAATTTGAGAACACGAGAGAAATTTAGAAAACACGAGCCGCAGGCGAGTGTTTTCTAAATTTCTCAAGTGTTCTCAAATTCCCGGAGTGTTTTATGACAGTATAATACATGGTTTTGGCTTCTTTATGTGCTTTAAAATATAGATTTAACGCGCGCGAAACGATAAAACACGGCTTTTCTATGATTTATACTCTGATAAAACATGGTTTTTAACCAATCAGAGCGCGCGCATTTTCCAGTCTATGTTTTAATTCTATGTATGAGGGACCTTTCTTTCATACAATGAATCCTGCCAGATGAATTGTTGTAAGTTACAGAGCTTGTGATTTGCTATGCAGGTTTCTTTCCAGTAATTTCGTGATAAATACTGAGACTGTTCCTTGTTTCTTGTTCAGGAAATGATAGGTTTCACATTATACAATTCCATAGGTGTACATTTTTAGAATGGTGCAGTTGGAGGTTCTTCCTGTTGTCAAGATGATTCGTCTTTTAACAACAGGCTGCCAGGATGTTTCGTCCTTTTGCAGTGAGCCAAAACCTGTACCAAAACAAGAAAGAGTAATTATTTTATTTTATCAAAATTGACAGAGAGCTGAGGTTTATACATAAAAATGTGCAGTCATTACACATGTGTCAAAATATTGCAATTTTTTACCCACTACCTCATATATTGTTTTCCAAAAGAACATTTCAATCCTAGGATTCTTTACCCCAATACCAGCTGCCTCACAATAATTTAACTAAGCTAAAAAACACTAATTATGAAGTTAAAACCCAATTAGGGACTTTTAAATTTAGGCGCATTCCGAGCATTCCACTGAACTCGCGGTCGGAGATGAAGCTTTTCAGTTAATTAAAGGAAACTTAATCGATTGTGGACCTACAATTTTGTGGACACTTGTTTTCAATGTTATTATAAGAACATTTCGCCAAGCAGCCTACCTTTGCTTCTTAGAAACACCAAGAAACTCGTCGCGTGACTCAATTGATATTCAGGCCTATTTCCATTGAGTTTAGTTTAGTAACTACAAGTAAAATAGCAGGTATCGAATCACCTTCAATCAGCTAATCATCACGATCATCTGGAACATTAAATTGTTACTTGTTTGAAGAATAGTAAGACCCTGCTTGCCTGAAATCTGGTAAACATACCACAAAGCGCGA
Organism: Desmophyllum pertusum; assembly: GCA_029204205.1. NCBI lineage: Eukaryota > Metazoa > Cnidaria > Anthozoa > Scleractinia > Caryophylliidae > Desmophyllum > Desmophyllum pertusum. The sequence continues at coordinate 693,540 of MU825906.1, forward strand.
CAAAGTAAAGTTCTTCGGGTCATCGGTAACTTAGTAACCAGTTAAAAATCGAGAGGGTGATAATTTTTACCGATCTCTTGTTCCATTAAGTTGCATAGCAACATATTAAGTTGCGTGGCAACATACGATCCTGTCAAATTCAGTCTAGCAGACGTGAAAAGGGTCACCGGGTTAGATGAAAAAATGTAGCAAGCGAAAGTTCGATACACGGTAAAATGTGAGAGAGTAACCCTACCCACCCGCGCGGCCGCCTGTAGAAAGTCACTTAAGACCTGCAGGCAACTATTATCGAAAAATAAATACCCGGTGCTCTTTTCCAAGGGTGTTGTGGTTTTACAACGTCCTCTATACTTTGTACAAAGCGGAAATTGCTGGAAGTGGTGTGAGAGTCATCAAGGCACAGGCAGCCCAAGCTCTGTATTAGATTACCGGGACGTGACCTTGCTTATGAGCGGTATTGTGTTACAAAGATGCGATTTATAAGGGTTTGTATGGGAAAGCAACGGTTTGATTTAAAAGGTAAAAATTCGAATGTTTTATGAATACAATTGACTTACCCTGTTGCTGTGTTGTATTCTTTGTTGTCTGCCCGCTTCTCAGGCCGATTTGACGCGATTTCAGCGAGTTATCGTTTTTTGGTTTCCACTGCTAAGAAAAGTAGTTCTTTTAGCAGTGGAAACCAAAAAAACGATAACTCGCTGAAATCGCGTCAAATCGGCCTGAGAAGCGGGCAGACAACAAAGAATACAACACAGCAACAGGGTAAGTCAATTTTATCATAAAACATTCGAATTTTTACCTTTTAAATCAAAACCGTTGCTTTCCCATACAAACCCTTATAAATCGCATCTTTGTAACACAATACCGCTCATAAGCAAGGGTCACGTCCCGGTAATCTAATACAGAGCTTGGGCTGCCTGTGATCAAGGCAAACGGTACAAAGTCCACAATCACCTGACATAAGACGAGCTGGCATAGAAGACAATTGCTGTGAAATCAAACTGTATTAGAGTACAACTCTGAAAGGTTGCGATCAGTCTGCCAAAATCATGTACATCCAAAATCATGCGCCTCCCGCGCTTTCGGAAAGGAAACGACTGCTACGCAGGCTAACGAGAGTTCAAGGTTTTCTGACGTACGAGCTTTCCGCAACAACAAAAACAGCTGACGAAGTGTCGGTACGTTGCGTGAAATTTAGGAGGATCAAAGTCCAGCCAAACTATAAATATTTAAAAGTCATGGTTGACATACACGTGACGACACCTGACTCGTCACCAGTCGTCTCCTTATGAGAAACTTGTAAGACGCGGTGGATGATGGGATCTTCTCGCTTTCTTACTTCCCAGCATCCCCCGCGTCTTGCGACTCCCAACAAAGGAGACAAGAGAGACGACTGGGGACGAGTCAGGACATACACGAAATGACCTCTCTCCAGGAAGCCGAAAAGAATGCGAGCGGCCGTTAAAAAAAAAAAAAAACTTGAGCCAATACCGTATGATGCAAAAACCAATTTTCTTCTAATTGTTTCATATTATTCTCGATACAATGACAGACAAGGCTTATACTTGAACGACGTAGACTCGTCATTGAAAAACATTCCCTTGAGCCAGTGCGGCCTAACGAATTCCTTCCCATGATGCTAACGTAGAAGCGACCCGGAAGGAGTTTACATTTCTAGTGACAAACATGCAAAAGCGAAGTATAAACAGTCTTAAGCCCGGATGAGAGTTGTCGAGAGCATAAATATTGGCCTGAAACTCTCACGCGTTCTCATCGACTCTCGTGCGCTCTCATCAAATTTGTACCTGCTCAAATTTTTCTTGAGAGTTGTCGAGAGTTTTCTCTCGTTTGGCCCACGCTTCATGATAGTCGATGAGAGTTGAAGAAAACTCTCATGAGAGCCAACTCTCATCCTCGTTTGGCCCGGGCTAAAGAACGAGTTCTTGAACGTTTGTTTCATATATCGATACAATACCTTTTTCGTTTCTTCTTTTTCCTTCAGTTCGTTTATGGAGTCTTCACTCTTACACCAATGTGGTTGCGTACAAGGGGCACAACTTTCCCGTGTGGGACCTGGACATTAGTCCTCGATGTCTATACTTTGCCACTGGTTCCCAGGACCGCACAGCCAGGCTCTGGAACTTGGAGTACACATATCCCTTGAGAATATTTGCGGGACATCTTCAAGACGTTGATGTGAGTAAAAATGCCCGCTACAGAGTACAGTCTTTACAGAACGCTATTCATTAAGGCTTTCGACCGTCAGTAATATGAATTTAATTGATGCCAACGCCCTCAAAATAGGCCCAACGTTTCTGTATTGACTCTTATAATAGTGTAACTCTAGAGCCTGAGCTTATGAGTTCAATTTCCTTATTCTTGTAGTGCGTCAAATTCCATCAAAACTGTACATACCTCGCCACCGCTTCTACCGACCGCACTTGTCGGCTATGGGACCTGCAGTCTGGAAACTGTGTTAGACTTTTCACAGGACACAAGGTACTTGTATTACAATGAACACAACCTTCAAGGTCGGTACATCCCGGGACCAAAATTTAGTCCCCTTGACTTGTCCTACGACTGGTTTGAATTGAAGGGACTAGTCCCGGGTTCTCCTCGTGTGAACTGTTCGTAGGACTACCTCATTCTCACTAATTTTCGCGCGTACTTAATTTCGCGAAAATGACAGAGCCAGTTTCGCGAGTATTCATTTTCGCGATTTTACGTAACTGAAAAATGGACCCAAAGGGTATTAAATTTCGCGAAAATGTTACAAATTTAATCACTATTTAACGTTCAATTGGGAAAGCATCAAAAGTAACAAAATACTTGATAAGTACGTTATCAACATTGGTTATAGTCACTTCACATGAACAATGCTCAGTTCAGTAAAGTCTTGTTTTTCAACATATGACTGCTTGCTTGTTTGGAAAACTGTTCCGAAAAGGTATTTATAAAGCTAAGGATCTTTTGCGAATATCAGGGTCAATTGGTTATTAAATTTCGCGTTTTCAATTTTCGCAGGGATTTAATAATTTTGCGATTTTTTCAATCGCGGAAATAGGTGAGAATAAGTTAGTCTACTGCGACCAAATAAGAAAATAAACCAATCAAAGATCAAATCGGACTGTCCATGCAACAAGTCCCTCGTGTTTACGCTCAAGGAGTTTGTCGCCGGGTCACAGTCTTGCTACAAATCCCTGCAACCAGGCCCCTCTTGTGAACAGCTACAGGGGACTTGTTACAGGGATTAGTCCCGGGGTCAAGCCCCTCCCCCCCACCCCGTGCACTCAGCCACATTTTCTGTTATAAATGTCGTTTCATGTTGTTTGTAGGGTTCAGTCCACGATCTGGCAATTTCCCCAGATGGACAGTACGTGGTGTCGGCCGGGGAAGATCGGCGCATTCGTCTGTGGGACCTGTCCGCTGGAAGCATGATTAAAGAACTACGCGGGCACACGGACACTGTATACAGCCTCGCTTTCAGCGCGGACGGGACTCTGCTTGCTTCAGGAGGCCTGGACAGCACTGTACGGGTATGGGACTTTGGACAAGCCGTGAAAACATCAAGCAACAGCAGCGCAAGTGCTGCTGTGTCCCCTGAACTTATGGCTTCCTTCCCGACCAAGAACTGTTCAGTTCACTGTGTGCAGTTCAGCGGTTGTAATTTAGTTCTTGCGGCTGGTTCACAGACGACTTGAGGGGGGTGGGGGAGGGACAGTTGCACCAACCTCGTTCCCAGGGGAACGAGGTTGCAGTTGCACGTCAGCACGTCGCCGAAGCAAGGACACGAGGCAAGTGTTAGTTACGCGCGACACGCGGGAAAAGCGAGAAAATCTATGCCGCGCGTGATTCGCGCTCGTCTCGTGATCTTCCGAGATCTCCATTAAGGTGGCCCGCGGTTATTTATTGGAGCGGAGGCTCCCTTTTTTAAAACTAATTTTCGGCATGAAAGCGTTAACCGATTTCTGTAATTTTTGGTAATCTAAACAAGGAATCTTCAAATTATAGAAGGCTTTTAATTTTAGGGCAATCGGAATAAACGATTAAGAGATACAAGCGTTATTAAAAGACCTTGTTTTTTAAAAAAACGCGAATATTTTTATAAAACGAAGATAGATTTTTTTCTAATAACGTTCAATAAGTTCCAAGACTTCAAGGTTTACTGTGAGCAAGTTTCCACAAAACGGCTGCACAGAAATTGCTACACAGTTCACTGCTTTATTTTCGCTTCAAAATGATATGCTTGTGTATTTTCTTCAGCTGTTGCAAGAACGCTAAAATAATTATTATATCGCACCTATCATTGGAAAGTTTAATGTTATCTAAAACTTTGCTGAATAATCGGAAAAGATCGGAAACTCGAAGGAAAAGCTATAAGCGAATGAAGAACAAAATGTTTATGTGCGTAATTTGTGAATTTCAAGATATTCAAGTTTGTTCGACTTTTAAAAAAACTACCGATTTGTTTTCGCTTATTTCTAAGTATGATAAAATACAGCATATATACAAACGGCCTAACCTTGTTTCAGGCGTGTAGCGTCGATGAAGCTCGGAGAATTTGGCTCGTCAATTTAGCTACTTCATGTCTTCCATTTTACAAATGCTAGGAAAACCCCTCGTGTTCCGTAAATTATTCAAACTTGCCGCGTTCTGGAATTTATTTGTCACTTGGGAATTTTACGGATCATCGAAAATTTAAATGATAATGAACGATCAATGACATTCCAAGGAAATTTTCGATGATCCGTAAAATTCCCAAGTGAAAATCCCACAACGCGGCATATTTGAATAATTTACGGAAGACGAGGGTTTTCAAAGCATTGGTAAAATGGAGGACATGAAGTAGCCAACTTGACGACTTAATTCGCCGAGCTTCGTCGAAGCTACACGCCCAAAACTAGGCGAGGCTGTTTTTATATATGCTGGATTTGATCATACTTAAAATTACGGAAAACAAATCGGTAGTTTTTTCACAAGTCAAACAAACGTGAATATTTTGAAATTCACAAATTACGCACTATAAACATCTTGTTCTTCATTTGCTTATAACTTTTACTGGGAATTTCCGATCTTTTCCGATTATTCAGCAAAGGTTTAGGTGGTATCAAGCTTTCTAATAATAGGTGCGATCTTAGCATTATTGAAGCGTTCTTGCAACAGATGAAGCAAATACACGAGCATATTATTTGAAGCTAAAATTCAGCAGTGAACTGTGCAGCAATTTCTATGCAGCCGTTTTTGTGGAAACTTGCTCATAGTAAACATTGAGTCTTGGAACTTATTGAACGTAATTAGAAAAAAATCTATCTTTGTTTTATGAAAATATTCGCAATTTCGTAAAAAACAAGGTTTCTAATAGCGCTTGTATCTCTAAATCGTAAATTTCGTTTGCCCTAAAATTAAAATCCTTCTAAAATTTAAAGATTCCTTATTTTGAATACCAAAAATTAGAGAAATCGGTTGACGCTTTCCTGCCGAAAAGTAGTTTTATAAAAGGGAACCTCCGCTCCAATAAATAACCGCGGGCCACCTTAAACTGCTAACGACATAGATTCTCGTTCTAGTTGTTTACAAAACGTTCAGGTCTTCATTGTTTACACAACGCTGAATTAGCTTGTATTTATATTTTTACGAAATTAAAACTCGACCTCAAGATGATACCGAAGTCTTCAAGCCTTTTGTAACAGCGCCTTACCTTCTATTTATTTTATACGCGACCTTTTAAATCAACTCCTCGGTTTTTGCAAAAGATTTCCGTCAATCATACATGTTATACCTTATATGGAAGGTGTTGACTCGCGGTAAAATCAAACACTTCCATATAAGGTATAACTGATTATGATTGAAGGAAATATTTTGCAAACCAGTCGACATCGTTGTTATTGTTGAGAAAAAGCTGGAAAAGATGACTGATAATCTTCCGACACATTTTTAATATTTTCTATCTGATCATGATAATTTGTAAATCTTCGCTTCAATCTCTAAGATCGTCGTTTTTTAATGGAAATCGTCGCGTCTTCGATTTCTTCAGAAATACCCATAGAGGCTCACTGTAGGTAAAACTGGCCCACACTACTGGAGCTTATTGAATATCCCGGTTTCCGTAGCATGAAGCGACAAGGAGTATTGCTACTCCCCTGGATGGGATGCTAGTCCATCGCAGGTTTAATACTCCCAGCATTTTGTGATCTTTTGTCACCAGTACCCATTTTATACCCCTGGGTGGAGAGGCACTGTACAACTTCACATAAGTTTACTTCATTTTATTTACGGCTTTTCAACTCTACATTTATTTCTGTACAAAATTGGTTTGGGCTATATTTACAATGAAGATTAATTCACACTGTTTTGTTGGAGAAAAAAAAATGCACATCCAAGTTTCTTTAGAAATAACTATACAAAAAAGAAAATACATGCATATAAATTTTACAAATTTAGTACTAAACACTAAGCCTGGGAAAGGCTACAATATACTGTGTTCACACTAGACCGAAACGTGTTTAGTCTGATCATGAATGAAACATGTTTTGCTATGAAGTGTTCACACCAAGTGGTGCGTTGCACGAATCATGATCGAAACATGTTTATTCTAAGCATGATTGAAACAACCTCACAAGGTAGTTTCGATCGGAGAGTAAGTAAACGAATGCTTGAAGGGCTTGACAAGCGAGTTTAAGTGTAAATATAAAGATTCGATGTGAGTACCATAAAGGCATAAACACGCATAAATTATAGAACCAGGCATGAAGCGTGTTTGAAACAGACACTTATTATGTGAACAATGCAATTACAAAGTACATGTTTAGGTGAAACGCGTTTCCTTTAAACATGTTTCGCCTTCGGCCTAGTGTGAACGCAGTATAAAATGAACAACCCATATACAACAAACACATGAAGGAGTCAGATACGAGCAGAAATAACTTTTTTTTCCATCACTATTATGAAACTATTAGATTCATAACTTTTGCCAGCATAAAAAAATTAAGGAAATTATTCAATGTTGCAATATTATGATCATAAAATTTGATTGCATAAATATTACAAAATGTATCAAATTAATGGAATATGATTGATGAACAAAATTAATTTCTAGCACCATAGGTCCGCAATGCGTGTAAAGACACTTGAAAACTGATCTAGCGTTGTAGGTCTGCAATGTGTGCGAAGACGCTAGATAATGTTCAAGGGACTTTCACTGCGACTTCAACATATTTTTTTTTATGTATGAAGCATAAAATCTGAGCTTGTAAGTAATTTAATACATCTCAACATTTAAAGGAACAACTAACCAATAACCCTATCCCAAGCTGGATCAAAATCAAATTTCTCCCTACAATATCAATACATTGCCAAGCAGACAAGAAAAATCATTGACTAGGGGATACTGATACTGTTGTAAAAAGGTTATTAAAATTGAAGTTAATTAATATTAATCAATGTGAGAACTCCCATATAAAAGTGACAAGGTGGTCGTCAAATTTTTAAAGTTACTGAAATCATGTTTTGTGGGTGTGGCTCAATCCATAAGAGCATAGTTAAAGGGACACTGTCCCGGCGTATTTGCTCAAAACTGTTATAAATGCACGAAATGGTCCCTAAATCTATCAAATAAGAACTTAGTAAACTCTAACTATTAAAATGATAAAAAGCAATTTCTTCAAGAAATTCCATACTGCAACAAAATTTTTGCAAAATTTCAAAGATTTCCGAGCCAAATTTGAAACTTTGAAAAACTGACATCCTGACGTTTTTTTCAAAAATCCATATTGCAATCCATTTCCATCCTCGCTGTCGTTTGTCATCCTCACTTCCTAATGGGTTCCTGTCATTTGTCGAGTGCCATTCTACAGAATCAAACCATTATTGTTCAACTTCCTATGATCTAGATATGTTTCTGAGCTTCCCCAAATCATGCTAAAATCAGGACAGTGTCCCTTTAATAGAGGGAAATGGTTATGGAGCCCGGCAAACTTCAAAGGAGCAAACACAGATGGCAAGATTTAGGTTGGGAGGTCCACGACCGTGCACAATCTTTTGCTCATACACTATGCATGAATTACGTAACCGAAACGTTTCTATTGGTTAGTTGCTTGAACACACGTAAACACCTATTGTATTTTGTCAGGTTTTGTGCACGGTCAAGGCCAAAAAAGTGAACAAAAAGATATAACAAAGAACTTTTCCGGGCTTCATAACCATTTCGCTCTATTAACTATGCTAAGAGGTAGCAATTCTAAAGCAAAACTAGTTTCTATCCTAATTTGTTCCAGCTTAAAACCCTAAAAGGTACCAGGACAACTTTAACAGTAGTCATTTTAGATTTGAACACAGCAAACCATTTTAAACCCTAATAATTATACCAATAATTGGTATGACGATCACGCCCGTCACTTTTATATGCCCCCCACCCCTTAAGATATCAGGCACATGATTGCAAAGTTTGGCATCTAGACTGGTCTCAGAAATTAAAAAAAAGGCTCTGTGAGAACCAAAAAATGCTTTTCATGAGAAACAGTAATACTCCAAAAGAAGATATTATTATAAATTAAACTAATTTCCTACAAAAAAAAAATACATTAAAAAAGCGATCAAGCTAATTTAGAAATGAATGCGGTAAATGTTCCCTACTTTCCTAATGCCACATTGGTGGCTACACATCACAGCGTAGAGCAATATTCTAAGAATATTTAAATTTACATAAAGCAATATAAAACACTCTCCAAAAGGAGACATCACATCTATAATATCACTGCACAATGTCAGCAATGAAGCAATATTTACACATGCAACAGGTTTACCATCACAAAAAGTGCGCCTAACAATATTTGAGACAACCAATATTGAGACACTCTTCATAACAGTGAAGAGCGCCCTACCATTGCCACTCGACAAAGTTTTTGACTATCAGAGGCAGAGTGTCAAGCTCCACGTTCACATTCTGACAATTTCTTGACATCGATCTCCACATCCGCCACAGTTCTTGCAATGTGATTTGCTAGTTAAAACGGAAGCCATCACCATGGCATATTTCTACTAATACACCTAAATAGATACTTCAAAGCCCCTAATTTTATATTTTACTCCTGTCCCAAATTTGCGGTGCATAATACTATTCCTGATAATATTATAAATTACTGCTAGATTAAAGCATTAAGAATAACACAGTACAAAATTATATTCAACAAAAACACACCCAGAAAGCTTGTTATCCATGTGACTACACAGAGGATATCTCAAATTTCTTATCACCGCTGAAGACAGCACAAAAAGAATTAATAAAATAGATAGGCACTCTTGATTATGTTTCTTTTTGCTGTCAAATATATTACATCCTGGCATACAGTCAACTCTCTCTTAGCGGACACCTCCATAAGACGGACACCTCCATAAGACGGACACCTCTATAAGATGGACACCTCTATAAGACGGACACCTCTCTAAGCCGGACACCTCTATAAGACGGACACCTCTATAAGACAGACACCTGGTGTTGGTCCATGCGCGCTGTTTTTCAGTCATTTTACTGTATCTAAACTCTCTATAAGACGGACACCTCTCTAAGATGGACACCTCTCTAAGACGGACAGTTGGTGCCGGTCCCGATGGTGTCCGTCTTAGAGAGAGTTGACTGTATATCCTTGTGATACCAATGCCCAAACAACTCGCCATTTCCTTTAAGTTGAAGCAGCTGATTTAAATTAGTTCTCTACTGTTGCCGTCAACAAGTACATGTACGTGTACGCTTATACCAGATCCCAGGAGGAGAGGGGTACTCCCATATCAAGCTATATGGATATGTGCCGCTGTGAGGGGTATAGTTTTCAAGCAGTTTAGTCTAGGATAGGGTATAGAAATCAGAGAGTTTTGGTCTAGAATAGTGCATCATTTACATGTACCAGGAAACTGATGAGTGGTGTGAAGAGTGTAGTCTAGAATAGGAATTGAAAATACAAAATTAATCATTACAGCGACTTTAATAGCAACTTTCATAATAGAAAGAGTTTCTGGAAAAGAGCGAGTCTGGGATTTTTGGTGTCTAGTCAAGAATAGGGTTACAAAAATTTATTAATGCAGCTGAACATGGTCTGGTATAGGGTAAGGGTTTCAGAGTCCCAGCGGTACACCCCCACCCAAAAAGGTACAGAGTTCCCCCTCTCTCCCGGTACCAGACTACCAATGAGGCTTACCTCGTTCTATGATCATTATTTTTTATCTAATTACTATCCCCACCGCTTCCTGATTCTGTGCTCTCGTTAAGATGATCACCCTCCTGATTGGACTTCTTGGGAGTGATATGATTCAATGCTGACCCAGCGTAGCCAGACATCATCAAGGGATTATGGACTAGCATATGACGCCCCAGTTCAGCTGATGAACCACAGATATCCCGACACTCTAAACACTGATGCAGTTGTCCAGCGATGACGTCCTGTTCTTTGCGAGTGTCTCTGGGTGTACTCATGTTATTGTTGCTGTTAAACTGGGTGACGCTACTGTCTTCAAAGTCGAATGGTTTGTCGCGGGACTCATGCACATGCATGTTGTGCCGCCGCAGGTCACCTAAAATTAAATGGATTATTAAATAAAGTTACTCAACCCCTTGCATGACAACATTATTTGTTAAAAATTAATGTAATTCACATCCATGTAGATGCCGATCCAACGCACTAATCTGCAAGCTCACCTGATCTGTTAAAAGACTTAGGGCAGTGATTACATACAAAGGGGCGCTGTTCAGAGTGCGTCACAATGTGCCGTCCCAGTTTGCTTGAAGTAGCAAATGTCTTGGGGCAGTGAGGACACTTGTGCGGCTTTTCTCCAGTGTGGATATATGTGTGTGTCTTCAAAGATATCGTCGTGGCAAAACTCTTCTCGCAATGCTTACAATGGTAAGGACGCTCCCCTGTAATACAAGAGAAAAATAAATTAAATTAAAACATTAAATAACTTAATACAGTCAAAGCTCTCTGAGCAGACACTCTCAGGCAGGCAGCTCTATACTTGACAAAACCCTGTTTGAACTCTAGCTAATACAAACTCTGTATACACATTCCTGTAAGCGGCCAGCTCCAGTTGTGAACACTTTTTCTGCTTCCCGAGGGTGTCCGCTTACGGGAGCTTCGACTTTATACAGGTTTATTACACAAATGAAACAATAAAAGCTCCCAAGTGCATTGTTGAGTTATATAAACAAGCAGGAAACACTCAGTGCCCAGAGAAGCACGAGGCGTAACCGACTGCTTCTCACACTTCTCGAAGTGTTCTTAAAAATCCCCAAGGGTAGTGCTTATATAACTCAACAATGCACTCAGGCGCATTGACTATTATTTTCCTTTATAAAATGCTAAATGGCATTGCACTTGCTCAAAGTTGTGACATGACTGTGTACATTATAACTTGATAAAGCACACGCATGACATAGGGCGCGAGCTTAATCAAGTTATAATGTTCAAACTCAAATTGACCAATCAGAGCGCATGTTATATAAACAAAACTTTATAACATGGTGCCTAAGCCAATCAGAGTATACAGTATAAGCACGTACCCGAGTGAATTCTACTGTGTCTCCTTAGGTCATTTGAACTGTAGAATGCCTTGGGACACTGAGAACACTTATGGGGTCTCTCTCCTGTGTGGGTGTAGATATGTTGCTGGAGACCAAATGGATGGCGGAATGCCTTGTCGCACATGGTACATTTCCACTTGCGGCAACTCATATCTGGGCACACTCGCTTAATATGTCGTGCAAGGTAGCTGAGAGAAGTAAAGATCTTGCCACACTTTCCACAGGTATAACCCTCTGTGAAGAGAGAAACAAATTCCTTTCATTTCAAAATATTTGAAGAAATCACTGTTAGTTAATAAGTTAATTGCAGACACAGTGCAACTGGCCATGTGTTAGAACTCGACTACAGAACCAGTCAGTAATATAAGTTGACAGCTTGTGACAAGACTCTACTCTAACCTATACTAACCTGTCTCAAGAGATGCAACACAGTGTTGTCTCGAGAGACTTGTATGACAGTTGTCTCACAAGAGGCTACCAAAAACTGTAAGTTCCAGAATGCTGGGATCTTGATGAAGTTGTCATGTCTTTGTATTGTTGTACATGTGGCACCATCTTGTCTCATGTGAGTTTGATTGACATAAATTTCATTTATTTTGAGCCTTTTAGTTAGATGTCATTCACTGCCCTTTTCAATAACATGTGAACTCTGCTCAATCAATGTTGCGCTTTTTGCTTCCATCAATCATCGTAGTGGATGCCGTCGGGAAACAGAAGTTTTATTTCTTCAACAGCTTCAAAAGGTCATGTCTGGGTTGTGATTTTTCAGGGTCCATTGATTTACATCATAATTATGATTGACGGCAGTGTAAACGCAATTGCTAGTTGGGTTTGAACTTCAGAGTTTACGTTATCGAAAGGCACAGTAATGTTAGGTCTGAGCATCTGGTGGTACATCTAGTTGATGATTTTCTTAATTCTCATCATCTGTCTGCATGACAATGCATTAATGTTGGAAGGAGAAATAAGATATTCAACCAATATAAGCTTAATAAATTCTTACCTCTACCAATTCTGTTGTATTTTGGGTCAACATCGACATCTCCAACACGGAACACTCCCTTACTAGTAAACACGACCTCATCCTCATGCTCGTCCAAGGAGTCGTCCCCTCCCCCCCAGGCTGCAGAGCATCTGCGGCATCCAGTCCATCTTGTGAACCGATACTAAGTAGGGCTGATGCCGCCTGGTGCAAATTGAACTCTGTATGTTTGGCAGTGCTTTGCTTTTCTGTTTGGTCCATGGACTGACTACCCTGATTTTGTGAAGAAGGGTTAGATACAGCGGTAGCTGTTACGCTTCATTCAACAGCAGGTTATTCAAACTGCTGGTTCGTTTCAGTTCTGCAGATTTTGTCCTCTCATGAACAAACTTCTTTACAGCTTGCTTTGCACTCACAGGTGCCATGCCGACTGCTGTCGTTACAGTTGCAGTGGATTGTACAGTGGTAACGCAAGGTCCTTGTGTCACAACCATTGCGGGCATTTGTCTTGTATTCAGTGGAGACGTCATGCCTAAGTGGCTTAATTGCACAGGCATGTTTCCCAGGTCTGACTACAGGTGGAATATTCCTTGGGATTTGCCCTACAACTGTTGTTACTGGAAGCTGTGAGGCGCTTTGCAGTCCGCTAGAAAACACGGGTGGCATCCTCTGCTCGCGTGGCAAGATTGGCCGCTGATTACTCATGTTGACGGCATGAGATGTTGATAGTGGAGAAGCCTGGCTTACCAAGGTGACTTTCCCAAGAGTTAACACACTGGTGCTTGCAGAGTTCAGTGAGGCTTTTGGTATTCCCACTGACTGAACGTTCGCCACACCTGTCGTAAACGGCAATGGCCCATGCCCTTCACTCTGAGGTATAAAGTTCCTGGCTCTGACTCCACTGAGCGTCTGTGGGCTGGTTAGGTAGACTACAGGCGTTGCAGGCTTTATGTTCCACAACAAATTAGCTGTCGATCGCGAGCCAACGCAGCTGACGACATCTTCCATTCCTTTCAGCGGCTGCTGTGGATGGGCTTGTTGATCATTGCTGTTGGGTGACAGAGACGGAGCTGGGCTCTGTACAGCCATCGATGTTTGTATATTTGGAGGATGAGTGGGTCGGCAGAATAATGCCTGTATGTTTGGAATCCCTGTTGGATTCATCATCCTGGAGCTCATGACAGCTGATGAGGACGGATTCACTGAGCAGGGTGCTGTGAATCTGGGACTGATCTGAGGTGGGCCTGTTGGAGCTGAGTTTAACTGTGACGTCAAATGACTCAAGTTCAACAAGTTTTGCTGCACATTAGCTACTTGTTGCAAGTTTGCTTCAATACTTGGTGGAAATCTAACAGGCTGGTGAAAAGGCCCCTGAACAACAAGACCTGATTGTAGTTGTGACGCAGCATGACTTTGTGAAGGAGCATTCACATAACAACTGTTAACAGCCTGTGATGCTATCAACTCATTTATTGTTGTCACAATACTTTGCATTGGTGCCTCGGCAACCTTATCGGGAGTATAGGTGTCTTTAGGTGCGGAGTTCTTTTCGGGATTAGCATTCATGTTGGTGATGTCTTTATCTGGTGATCTTGATGATGGGATAATGTCAGCTTCTGTTTTCTCCTGCCGCAAAATTGTGGGATTGGTACGGAAGCTGACCAACGCTTCTGCTGCTTGGGACAGCTTGACCTGTTCAGATTTTCCTGGCCCCGTCTTCTGTGGAGATGAGGAATGCAATGGAGGCTTCTCAGATTCTGTACGCCTCCTCTTCGGCTCACTTACAGAACTTGAAGCTTTTGCTTTTGCTGGAGATGATGTCACATTATCCTCTGTCTGTTTACTTGAAGCTACACTTGTTTTTGCCCGGCTTTTTGATGGCAGACCCGGAACAAGGTTTTTCAACTTATCAGCCGTCACTTTAAGGAGCAATTCTGCGGCAGAAGAAATGGTTACTTTGCTTAATCCTGGGCACTTTTTCAGCTCACAAAATAGATGATCAAACACATGAATCTTCCGTTCCGATAGACTACCACTGTTTGTGTTATTTTTAGGGCGCTTCCTACCCCCAGGAGGAATGATGTCTTTCTCCTTAATATTCAGTTCACTAGACGATCCACTTAAAAAATTCACGGATTTGATGCCTTTACCTCTAGTCTTGTTCCGTTTACCAAGTTCTGCCTGGTTGCCTTTAGTACTGGATCTTTTAAGATCACTTAATAATGTCTCCTCTTCGACCACATTTTGATCATTTTGTTTCTGTGTTCCACTGTTTCTAGAGGGCGTCGCAGTCCTTGGTTTAGCAATATTTTGCTTAGTATTCAAAGCTTTTTCTCGACTAACTTCAGCATCATTCTTGTGAATATCCTGAACGTCACTTTGAATGTCCAGTTTTGGATTCTTTTCCCTCAACTTTTTGGGCCTTGGTTGAGTTTGACCTGATGACGTTTTTTCCAAATTGTCCTTACTTTTAATCAAATCGGCGCCTTGTACGCCTTCATTCTCCTCACCATTGGCCACAGACAAGCCGGTTCTACTTTTCTTTTTTACAGCGGGTTTTGCAGTCTTTTTGCTCTGTTTCTTCTTTGGGCTCGACGCCTCGCCATTTGGAGTAAATTCAACAGATTGCTGTTTTGAAGGTGCAGTCTTTCTTTTCGTCACATTTTTCTTGGATGTCTCTGATGACGTCGCCTTCTTAAGTTTGTTTCCTTTTTGCGTTTTACCAACAGATTCATCCGGGCTAACAGTGGTGTCACTCACATCTTTTCTATCATTAACACTATCACCATCGATAATTTTTACTTTTTTTCTCCTGAAGAACAAATTAATAAATAACAAAATAACATTATTTTTAATTAATACATTTATTATCATTTTAACCAAGTTAACAACTATAAGCACAGTCACTGTGTTTTTTTTGCAGTGTGGAGTCAAACCTCTCCTTACGGACACCTGTCTAATATGGACACCAAGCTGTATTACGGACAGTCCCCTTGGTCCAGGCAAAATGCCAATAAAATTATTCTCTATAAAGAAAACCTCTATAATACGGACCCTCGATCTCTAAACGGACAACGGACACTAAATCTCGGCCCCAGAGAGTAAATTCAAATAAAGTTATTTAACCTCTTTATTACGGACACTCCAGTGATAACAGTTCGTATTCGATACAATTTCCTGTTTGTGGTTACAGATCAGAGTTAATCAATTATTGTCCGGCCATTGTCCATGCAATAAAAGTAGTATTAATTTTTGTTTTTAATCAGTTTATCAACATGTTATTGCCATTTATCATCGATATTTCTTATCGTCAGTGGAGCCTTTAAAGTGATGTCATATTCATGACCTCTATAATAATGCAGGGCTAAAAATTAACGGTCGCCAGGTCGCCAGTGGCGATTTAAAACTGACCAGGGCGACTAAAAGTTGAGGTTTGATCGCCCGAAGGGCGACTACGATATTTAAAGCTTAGAAAAGTTGCAAAGTACGAAGTTAAAATAAAAATAAAATATGTACCGGTAGTTAAATTGGACTACGTTTCCTTTCTTTTCCTCAACTCTAAGTTCATTGACTTTAGTGGATTTTTAGTTCTTAACGAGCCGATTTAACGGTTTCACGAGTATTTAGATCGATCCGCAAATATATCTGGACGCCATTTTGATTTGTTATTGCCACGTGACTCCAGTCTTACCCAGAGTTCTATGCGGCACGTTTTCGAGTCTCGCATGTTTATCGTCAACATACTTCTCGCCAGGTTTTGGCATAGAAATTCTGATGTAAAACCCACAGAATGTGGAGATTTCTCCAAGGATGTGAGCCTCTGCCGTCCAAAAAACCTAAAACCAAGGAAGATGCCATTGAAAGTAGCAAAAACTACGAAAAGACGAAAAGGAAAAAGGAATTTCAGAAAAGCTGGACTCAGGGGAGGCCGTGGTTTGTTGTCCAAGATAACGCGTTTTGCTCCCTTTGTAAAGAGGCGGCAGTATTAAACCGTTTATTCAAGTAAATATGTTTTTTTAAATCAACTTGAGGAAAATAAGGGCCACTTTATTTTGGCCTGGGCCACTAAGAATTCAAGGAAACTGGCCCGACTGGCCACCAAGCACTGGAGTTAATTTTTAGCCCTGATAATGGACACCTCTCTAATACGGACACTTCTCTAATACGGACACTTCTCTAATACAGACACATTGCTCCATCTCTTGTCCGTATTAAAGAGGTTCAACTGTATTTACATACATGTAATTTAATACAACACTTACGTGCTTGTTCGTTTTCCATTGTTCTGATTACTTTCTTTGGACTTCTGCAAAACAATGTTAAAAACAGAGTTTACAAATCTCTCAATATGCTGGCTAAAACATTGTAAGCACTAAAACATGAATATGAAAATAATGTGTCATCAATAGATAGCACAATCTACTGTTTATTTTGGCTGCCCAAAACAAAGTTTATGAAACTATTGTTTTTCTAGTATTTAAAGCCAAATAATTATTATAACACAAACTTGGACCTGCAGGCATTAATTTTTTTAATAACAAAAGATATGTGTTATAAAACAATCAACAGACAAAAGGACCAAACCACTGTCAATATTTTTCAGACAGATCAAAGGTCGCGGATTAATTTGACAAAAAACCCAAAGCCCGGGGGGCCTCCCATATAGAAGTGACGGGGGTGATCGTCAGAAATTTTGAAAAGAACCCCTAAAAGGTACCAAAATCATTTGGTGGGTATGTGATTCAAATTCATTTTCAATAATTCCAATAATACCAATAATTCTAAGACAAAACTAGTTCCTGTCATATTTTCCCCGTAAAATACCCTAAAAGGTACCGGAATAACTCTAATGGTAGACATTTTAGATTTTAACACCCTAAGCGGTACCAAACCACGAAGACAATTGTTTTTGCATTGAACACGACTTTTCCATCATCTTGGAATACCTGAGTATTGTAGCTGTTCATTCATCCCTCGGGACATTGTGATGTGCATGTGACAAATGTTTGTCCACAGTTCTTGATGTTGCCATGGCAACAATGACATTTTGACATGCAGGTTTACTATTCTAATGATATTCTTTATTGTTGCAGGCTCCGTAAGAAATGAATACATAAACAGGCGTGAATTTAACTGGCTTCACATGCGTAAAACAAAATAGAGAAAACATAATGGACTGCTTTCCATCTGCGAAAAAAGTTGAACCACACATAATTTCAACTTTTTCTGCAGACTCAAGTCACCCATACGTTTTCTCTAGATTTTATTTTACGCATGTGAAGCCAGTTAAATTCACGCCTGTTTACGTATGTAAAAAACCGCGACAGTTTATCCAAAACAAGACTAGTAACAGTGAACAGATGGCTTAATAGCTATCCTTGATTTTTGTTGCTCCCTAGTTTACTTTGACAGGTCAGCCGAGAAAAATAATCGTCAAAAACACCATTGATTCAATATGCTGTCAGGGTGGTCTGTCAGTTATACCTTTACATGTATCAGAGTATAAAACCAATAAAATTTAGGTACTTTTCTCACATTTACCTTGGATGTTAAAACAAGCAATGAAAATCAGGAAAAAATACAATGCAATATGATGTAAACATTTTGTATAAATTTACAACAGCAAGAATATATAGACGTCAAAAGTGAGTTCAATTGCTTGCTGAAACATCACTTAAAGATGATTTACAGTCTGTACTGTGCAATCTCCACCTGCTATGTTTACGAGTCACATACGAAGGAATGTAAATACTAGCGAAAATAGAAATTGTTGTACAAACTTACATTAATTTTTCTTCATGATTAATGCCAGATATCCTTGCCAAACAATAATAACCAGTAGAAGAACCTCTGCGTTATCCCAAACCGACGTTTCAGCTCATCGAGCATTCAGGCACTCAACGACACGTAATGGCGGACTCAAAAACTTCATAACAACTTCATGTACGCTATCACCAAAGTGTAACGTATCAACAAATTCAAAACAAAAATGTAAACAAACCCTGAGCATGCGCCGTACGGACTGGAAATCATCTTTAGGCAAACAGCCTGGAGGAAACCAACATTCTTGAGCAAAGTTAAGCAGGTGAAAAAAGCAAAAACATTATATACATTTCACGCCTGCCGCATACAAACTCAAGAACCCGTAGCAAAGTCTTGTTTGTCGATTGTTCTAAAGAGTGAAAGATTCTTTAAAATTTCCACTTGGCCAAAAAATTTAAGAATCTGACAGCATGACTGCTTAAAGATGATTTACAGTCCATAATGCGCAATCTCTGCCTGCTATGTTTATGAGTTGCATACGAAGGAATGTAAATACTAGCAAAAATAGAAATTGTTGTACAAACTTACATTTTTCTTCATATTAACGCCAGATATCCTTGCCAAACAATAATAACGAGTAGAAGAACCTCGGCATTATCCCAAACCGACGTTTCAGCTCATCGAGCATTCAGGAACTCAACGACACTTAATGGCGGACTCAAAACTTCATAACAACTTCATATATGCTATCAACAAAGTGTAATGTATCAACAATTCAAAACAAAAATGTAAACAAACCCTGAGTATGCGCAGTACGGACTGGAAATCATCTTTAAGGTAAACAGCCTGGAGGAACCAAAATTCTTGAGCAAAGTTAAGCAGGTGAAAAAAGCAAAAACATTATATACATTTCACGTCTGCCGCATGTCAAGAGCCTGGCATATAGCAAAGTCTTGTTTGTCAATTGTTCTAAAGAGTGCCAAAGATTCGTTGAGATTTCCACTTGACAAAAAGAATTTAAGAATCTGACAGCACTGCTTAAAGGCTTTTATTTGAATGGTCACACTTGAAGATTTTGTCCATAAACTCAAAGGTTAAAACCACATCATATTAGTAATGGCTGGCCATAATACAAAATGATAATCTGTCTGCTGTGAGTACAATGTTTTTAAATCGTAAAAAAGAAATGACTACTATTGTATCGAAAGCGATATATTTTATATTTTTATCATCAATTGGAGCGACATGCAACGGTTAAACAATGTAAATGACTGTAAAATACGTATAATACTGAAAGAAAATAATTCTTAATCAATCGAAAAATTAAATGTCATTCTCCTGAAAATTACGCGTGGCAAGAAAGTCACAAAACAATAAAATATTTCATTCAGTTCAAAGGAAATTATAAAAGAGATTTATAAATTGTACGCTATTTTTGTAAATAGGGTAACAAATCCAGTTAGTTCTGTACAACAATCTCGTTTATGCAAAAGAAAACAACTCGATCTATAAACAATTTCTGCTCGGATACCATTGAAATGACGCACCATTTAAATTTAGACATTTGACGTCGGTTCGATTTTGATGCTGTCTCTGTCCGGGGCAAGAGCCAAATTTCTTACAGGCTTGCATAAATTGCGTAGTTGATGCAGTTTCGATTTAGCTTAATCCATTTTCTCTCTGGAAAAGAAGTACTTTAAAAAACAGAAAGTGCAATAAAACTTGTTAAAAATCCGGTATAGTGGCGAAAGAGTTAAGCTTAAGTAGTTTACTTTACGTGAAATTTACAAAGTGCAGAACTTTGTGTGCAAAGTGTTTTGATCGCGATCGAGCTCCGTTCGATATAAGCTTAAGTTTATATTGACCACATGGCGTTGATCTATGTACAACTGGGGTCGGAAAACGGGTTGTACAACATTTTTAAATACAGCAAAATCTGACACGTGTACTAGATCTTGCAGTGTCAACGAAGGATCGAGCCTTAGAAACATTATCACATTAACGTTGCACAGTAAACAAACATCTTACTGTAGACTTCACAAAGGGACAGCCCTATAAGTTGATGCATGCATGCTTTTCGTATCGCGAGCGAATTTAAAACAAACTTTTGGAGCTATAAAAATACGTTTATATTGCTTCATCGATCCCTAATTGCTACTATTTTCTAGCACGGTGCTAGCTGAGCCTAAATCGCGACTTTGGTATACTGTAGAAGATAATTTTCACGTTAAAAAAGCTGCAAGACTGACACATCTACAAGCTAAAATTCCTTCCGCCACCACCGTCACATGGTCCAGAGTTCACAACAGCCACCGCAAACTTTTGTTGCCGAGCTTTTAGTTACGTTCAAGGCCTTTCTCAAAAACTACCACTAAATGATAACTATGCCAAGTCATAGATCGTATATTTCTAGGACAGTAAACGGCAAAAACAACACACCTCTTTCTTAGCGCTTGCATGATTTTCCGGTTCTTCTTCCGACGAGTAGCAACAAGGACACTTGGTCGAATGTGCACGTTTTCGCCTGTAAATTGCACAAAATATCAATCGAAATCACATCAAAAGCTCAGCTAGCCAAAGAAAAAGGCACTTACGTTCTCCTCAAGCCGCTATAACCCTTCTCCATGGCCTGCCGGTCTGAAAAGCGGAGAAATCCGTCGAAAATGAAACAAGCAAGGCAGACATCGACATGTTTGTATCAGAGTAAACCCTTTGCGTCAGAGAAATACTATGGGGTGTTACTGCGCTTGCGCACAACGCCCGTTCCAATGACTTGTGGGTAATTTTGGCAAATTTCCCGCGAAAAAGGGGCCTACCCTGCAACTAAGGAGGGGCTGGGCATCTTTGTTTACATTTTCTTTTTTAAGAAATCCACGCAATAAACAAACAAATATCATGAACACAGAGCGAAGATCAAAATTAGTCACCATGCCAAGACTGAAAGAAAGGATGAAATACTGTTTTAGACATTTACGGTTAACTCAAAAAGAAAACTACCGTAAAACCTCGAAAAGAAGCCCGTGGACTTGTTTTCTATTTTTAAAGACCCTTGGGTGGGCTTCTTTTCGAGATGGGCTTCTTTTAGAGATTAGTTTTGCAAACTCAAGAGGGGGGCTTCTTTTCGAGAAGAATGCTGCAAATATTGAGATTGACAACTGTAAAACAATACGTAAGACTACTGAAGACATTTTTCAACCGTGAAATTTGGTTTAATGTAAAAAAAACTCGTGAAAAACAAGAACATCATTAGTTAAAGGGACACTGTCCCGGCGTATTTGCTCAAAACAGTTATAAATGCACGAAATGGTCCCTAAATCTATGAAATAAGAACGTAATAAACTCTAACTAAATGATAACAAGCAATGTCTTCAAGAAATTCCATACTGCAACAAAATGTTTGCAAAATTTCAAAGATTTCCGAGCCAAACTTGAAACTTTGAAAAACTGACATCCTGACGTTTTTCAAAAATCCGTATTGCAATCAATTTCCATCCTCGCTGTCGTTCGTCATCCTCACTTCCTAATGGGTTCCTGTCATTTGTCGAGTGCTATGCTACAGAATCAAACCATTATTGTTCAACTTCCTATGATCTAGATATGTTTCTGAGCTTCCCAAATCATGCTAAAATCAGGACAGTGTCCCTTTAATACATGGGCTTCTTTTCGAGATTACTTTTGCAAACTTAAGAGGGGGCTTCTTTTCTTTGGCTTACGGTATATCGAAGGGTCTTGAAACTGTGAAATCCAAGCTTTATTTGTACAAGATCAAGAGAGTATGATCTAGATCACTCTCTGTTGATTTGTATTATTTATTTATTCTTTATTTTGAATTTGCAAATTAAAACTAATAAATTCACGATAATTATTGAAACACGGAAGTATATAAAACAGTTGTCAGTTTCATCCTGATCAATTTACATCTTCGCCTGCATTGTTTTATAAATAGCCAGCATTTGTATCCCCTCCCCTAAAAAAAAAATTAAAATGAACGTGGTGGGGCTGCCTGTCAATCATGAAAATACTTTTTTCGATTTCATTCCTCTCTTTAATACATATTTTGAAAATACTTGTGATTAACCTCCAAACTCAGAGGAAACCCGTATGATATGGGGGCCCCACTATGCGATTTCTAATAAAAATATTTCAGGATTACAAAGGACATGTAACCTCACCCAGCGGGGTCTGGTGACTAATCATTGGCGCGAAAACCCATTGGAAATGTTTTGCATGTAAAAAATAGTTGAATCTTTTGCTTAAAACTACGATGTTTGTAGAAGAAATGACCTTCATTGGCAAGAAAATAACACAAGGAGACAAGTAAAGGTATCAAAACGTTCTATTCATTTCATTAATACACGCTAAAATACCAAAATACAAGCTACAGTTCTGACACTTGAGCACAAAATTACAAGCTCATTTTCAACGAGTCTATTTCACAATTCTAAAGTGATTACAAGTTCGTGTCGCGAAGACACCATGAAAATATCAATATTATAAAATACGTACACACTCTCATAAGTTAATATATTATAATCAAAGAGTACTATTTCTGTACCATTCCTAGGTCTCGATTCTGCAATCATTACTTTTCAACTAAGCTTTATTACTTGTTGCATTCTTACTTAAGCTTATTTGCTGGATTTGTAAAAGCCTAGCTACATCAGTGGTAATCAAGTTAATAAGCTTATCAGAGAATGCATATAAAGTTAGCCTGGTTGTTTTTAAAAGCATGATTAAGCTAATCCAGGATTAGTATGAAATTTGATTTCAGTTTTTTTAACTTTTCATTGACCAGAGGTTTCCCATATATATTTTTTTTTCAACTTTAGTTTTGACGTTGATTTAATTGTCAAAACTCCACAAAACATTCAATCTCATTCCCAGAGTCCTTGTTATCCTTGTCCAGCGAGCGGCGGAACAGGCAACAAGGACCTCTGGGATAGATTGATCTGCCTGACTCGCACAGTAACACTATCCCAGAGGTCCTTGTTGCCCGTTCCGCCGCTGGAAAAGGGTAACGAGGAAGAATGCAAATTAATTGGGTCACACTTTTAGGCTCCTTGCTGTATAAATAGAAGAGCAACTAAACCTCGATTAACTTTGTTTCCTGGATTAGCGTTAAAGCGGCTATGGAACAACCAGTCCTGTAGTAAGCTATCATCAAAGTTCCTGTCCTTAAATTTATTTTTATAATACATACTGATACAAAAATAAATAGCTTAAAAATTATGACAACATGTTACCATATCAATAAAAATTACATCTTGATGTTGTCATGTACAAGAGAAAAAAATAAGAATGATATAAAAGAGTATAAAGTCAAAAATGTTCAATGTCATTATTAATATTAATTAATTACCATTTCTCGTTTGCTACACTTTCTAAATGAAGACGACATACATATCAATAATTTGGTTCCTTTTCATGCTTTGGACAAAAATGGAAAAGTCGTAAAAGGATCCGTTAATAAATATTTACACATGACTACAATGTAGGTAATAATATTATGGCTTGAAAGCAATGAGCAATGCTAAGATGCATGAATGTTTAAACGCTGCAAAAATTATCAATAGAGAACTCGAATTTGAAAGAGTACATGCACTCAATATGTGTATTAAATAAAATGCAAGACGTTTTTTTTTCATAAAAGCAGCTAGCAGAAATGTTTCCTATTTAAATAATAAGGCCATAAAAAGGTAATGTGTCCAGAAAATATCCATCCCCCCACAGAAGGGAACACCCACTCCACCCCCCTCAAAAGCCAGTTTAGCTTCATACTTTGCCTTTTGAGAAACCCCCCTCCCCCTCGGAATTTCCATTGACCTCCCTTGGGGTGGGTATGGATATTTTCTGGAACCGCACAATGGGAGTGCAATTTAATACCGTAAAATTCTGATAATTCACCCATCCTGTTTGTGCCTACTGGCACATAAGGCTGGGGCTTTTTGGGATTCTGCATCAGAAATGATAACTGGTTATCGTGTGAGCTTATTTGCAAATTCATTGTGAAGCCATTGTTTACATCCCAAATTTACAAATCCGTCCAATTTAAAAATAGATCATTATCACAACTAGAGAGAGGAAGCAAAATTGAGTTATAGTGCCGAGTTTGAAAGGAAACCTTTCAAAAACAGCTTCAAACGATGCATTTAAAAGTTGTCAAATTTACAGACGTGCTTGCCACCCTGCAGCCACACAAACGTCTGTAAATTGTATATTTTTCAACAGGAAATATCTTGTTTACTACTTAACATATTCCTCTCATATTTGCGAAAGTTACTAAAAATGGCAGTCACTATCAATTTATCATATCTTTGAATTCGCCAGACTAAATTTAATTTTCCTTTATTTATGGTAATAAGGAGATCAAAAAACGCTGACGTACATGTAAACAAATATCGCCCTACATGTATATTCAGGAGGGGGATGAATTATTGGAATTGCCTAACCTTATTATCAGAATTTAACGGTATTTCTTTCAGTTAAAATATATACAGTTACACAATCATTGACTGTGTAACGATCGAAGGGAAATTTAAACTACTCGTAATATAATTAGTTTAAATTTCCCTTGATCGCCTGAAACGCGGTGGCTGAGTGCGCCGTTTGAAATTATTATTTCCAGCGATATGATGAGACCCGTGAAAGGGAACCTGAAATCAACAGAAATAAATGTATCTTATTAGGATGTCACATAAAACCAAACAAGTTGCATGCAGAAATTATGTATTACCCTGACTCTCATTAAAGGGTCCCTCTCAACCAGTGTGCTTTGCGCACCAATACTCTTACGGCGGCCATTTTCGGGTGCTGCGAACTTGCGGCTTGAAGTTAAAAACTACTTTTTGCAGGATTCTGGCCACAAAAAGCAGTTTATAGACAACCCAGCAAGTTAGTACAATTTGGAAAGTATGGCATACGTTAGCCCCACGAGAGATCGAGTTCCCAGGATGAAAACAATAACATGCGACCGCAAAGCACACTGGTTGAGAGGGACCCTTTAAGGTGGACACCTCTCTAGTTGGTGCCTTAATGATGGTGTCCGTCTTGAGAGAGTTAACCATCAAGATCTGTATATTGCCGCCATCAATCATAACATTACGACGACAAAAAACTTAAACCAACGGACCAATGGATTGAAATCTACCGAATCACAACCCACGGACGTGACCTTTTGAATGGATTACTAAAATGATTCGCACGTATGGCAGCGAAAAACGATTGAGCAGAGTTCTTGAGAGTTTGCATGTTATTGAAAAGCGCAATAATATCAAATATTATTAGTAATAATTACTGTTAATTATTAACAGACCAAACAATAGAACCTACATAATTGACTGGCGGATGTGCCACTGGAACAGACTGATGTACTATGGGAGATGGTTCCTCTGGAAAACAAACAGAAAAGCATTATTTTTTAATTGGATCAACCCTGTATTATATTAAATTCTTCCATTTCCTCTCTGTATTTGAACTAGAAATTGCAAGCTGTCTACCCACTTTCATCAAAAATTTTGGTTGCTGGAACTTTATATAATCACATACTGTACACCAAATCAACCTTTCTTTTGAGGGGGCATAATCTCAAAGCATTGTTGTTGTAACTGGTCCTCTTACATAACATTAACAAGGGCTTAATCTATAGAGACTATCAGTGGCGGATCCCGGGGTAGGGTCGGGGGGTCCGGACCCCTCTATCAGACCTGAGGAGTTTTTTGCTTTCTCCATTATCCATAGCAAAACCATCTCCAGGTTCCAGCAAAATGCACTTTTCAGAACCTGAAATATCAAACATTTTCTGGGGGAGGCGCCCAAACACCCCCTCCGTGGCTTTTAGTAATAACTCAGTATTCCTGTCTAATTCCAAAAATTATCCTCACATTTTCGGGAAAAATCCTGGGACCCTCCGTCAAAAAAATTCCTGGATCCACCCCTGACTATACCCTTCATATAAACGCTTCACAAGATTTCTTGGAAGAAAAGACCCCTCCTGTGTGTCATAATATACCACTCACCATGGTACTGTAGGTACTGCTGCATCATAATGGGATACGGTACCAACTGTTCCTTAAAAAGAAAATATTGAAAATAAGGGTAATTTTCCACTGGCTGAGTGAAACGAAAAAAGTGGAAAATGTTTTTCTCACACACCGCTGGAGCCTGGGTATAGGTCATGTGACCGGTGAGGCGGGCAGTTGTTTTTGTTGCGTCCGCCATTACTGACCTTCCCACCCACCCACCCACCCAAAGAATTTCAGTAGTATTTTGTTGTATTTTTTAATTTCGGCGTTATACAATGTAACTAATGTACAAAGCTTGTAATTTTGGAGGCTTCCCAGTTTTAGCGTGATGTGTATAGTTTTTGATTTTACAATAAAGGTCAGGCTTGCGGCGGTCGGCTTGACATGGCTACCAGTGGTGTGTGAGAAATACATTTTTTCCGCAAGGAAAATAATTTTAAAAAAACTAGATACACGGCAGTCAAAAATGTTCAACAAAATTATCTTTGAAGCCCCTGTCAGAGCTTCATTGATATTCTCTGAAGCCAGCGTTTAATATTACTGCAGTCTACAGTATTATTTTCAAACCATGCCCGTGAGTCGGAGAATACATTTTATATCAAGCCCAAGCTCAGGGAATTCGTCAACTACTGAATCGCTTGGCATTTCTAAACAAAGATCAAATACTATCAGGAGATTTGCATGAGAATTTTTGTGGAAATTCTGTAAGAATTTCAGACTGCCCGTGCCGGGTACGTAGTTTTTTTAAACACTTCCCGGCTGCTGGGTATCTAGCCGGACTTTTCCTGCTTGCTTGCATCGTGAACCGCAACAGAGGCACATTGAATTTTGACCACCCCGGATTTTCACGAGAGTTAAGTTTATTCAGGGGGCAATTATTTTTCCAGAAATCGAGCGACATATATACTAGTCGCAGCGGTAACCCATATATGGCTAGCCATCGAAAAGTTTGAATTATTATTTTATCTGTTTTATATTTCGATTCAACACTCGTAATATTTATTATTAAAATATAGACTGAAAATTTTGTGCGCTGTGATTGGTTAAAAACCATGTTTTATCAGAGTATAAATCTTAGAAAAGCGTGTTTTATCGTTTCGCGTGCGTAAATCTATATTTTAAAGCACATAAAGAAGCCAAAACCATGTATTATACTAGCTGTCATAAAACACTCCGGGAATTTGAGAACACTTGAGAAATATAGAAAACACTCACCTGCGGCTCGTGTTTTCTAAATTTCTCTCGTGTTCTCAAATTCCCGTCGTGTTTTATGACAGTATAATACATGGTTTTGGCTTCTTTATTTGTTAAATAATATTATGAAAACAAGTTACAACCAACGGCGGACGGACCCTGAAAAAGAAAAGAAACGGATCGAAATCTACCAATTACCCACGGACGTGACCTTTTGAACCCATTGAAGTGAACTTCAGAAAGTTTCCTGAGCTATCTGCTAAGATAATCGATGTATAAAACCCTACTAAAAAGTAAAATATCCACCGAGTCATCTTACATCCAGGAATCTGTGAGCCTAATTTAAATTTAAATTAATAAACTTCTAATAATAATAATTATTGTTTAGAGTTATTTAACAATGTGTATTATTATCTCATAGTTTTGTATTATTCAAATATTGCATTGTATTAGTCGTTATATCTATTATATAAGAATTTGATTTAGTATTGTACTGTATTATAATTCGTAATATTGTATAAATGATTGACAGCAGCGAAAAACACAAATTCAGTGTTGATTCATTCTCGTCCCCAGAGGCCACGATCCTTTTGGTCAGCACCAAGAATCGAGACCTCTGGCCGGTTCCAATACCGGAAGTCTGCAAATCTCGGACTAACCGTCAAATCTGACAGATCTGATTGGCTGAGAATACAGAACGAGTACTCTGCGCATGCTCAACAAATTGGGACCTGCCAGAGGTCTTGATTCTTGGTGCTGACCAAAAGGATCGTGGCCTCTGGGGACGAGAATGGTGTTGATTGAGCAGATTGAGTTCACATGTTATTGAAAGGTGGAGTAACATAGTTTTTGAGGTCCTGCTAAGTCTCAAACTTCTCCTAACACTTGGTTCATTTCACTTTCAGCCTTCTCACCTGATGACCAGGAAACTGTTGCGTCTGGCAGCCGTACTGATAGGTGTATGTTGGGTACTAAAGGGAATAAATAACAATTTATTACTGTAGTTAGTCAGCAGCTTTTAATTAAACAATGGCACAGAAAATCAATGAAGAAATCATGTGATGTACCCAGAGATCTACATTGTATGCCAACCTCAGGAGATATGAAATCTGGAGACTTTTTATTTTGCACCAGCCCCCCCTGAAATGCCAGAATTTAATATTGCTGAAAAGTCATTTACATCAACCTGACGGAAGGGGTGGGGTGGGCTTAATAGAGAGGGGCCCGCTTATTACAAAATCTGGACTTCCAAAAATTCCGAAAATTTGGCATGTCGTCAAATATCCAGTTATTTCACAGGCTTCCCAAGTTCGTGATAATTTTTTTTTTATGAATAAATTACTCTTGTTTATGTAAGCGCTCAGAGTGGAACGTGACTCTCTGAATTAAGCGGTGTTGTGTTACAATGTCGGCCGTTGGGAATTTGAGCGCTCTATAAGACGTCAACTTGTATGGCGATCGAAACAGCGTTTAATTAAGCGTTCGATATGGTAAATTTTTGTCGTATTTTTTATAAAAAGAAGTAAATGAACTCACCTTGTCTGGTTTCTGTGTAGCTTTTGGGCTATTTAGGCGTTTTTAGGCGTTTTTGGGCGATTTTGTCATTCCTGTCCTAGCCTTCATAAGACGTAGTCAAGGCTGCTCACCAGCGGACGCCGGAATCTCGACCAAGCGCCGTTCAAAAAGCCGTAGCGTCCAGAAAATCGAACCGATCAGCTTAATTTCCAGCCACAATTAAACATACATGACCAGACTTCCTTCAAAACTCTTCAATGTCGAAAGACCCCTTCTCTTTCCCCTCCAAATAAGCTGACTTTTGCGGCCGATCCGAAGATTCGCTTTCTCTGCAACCACCTGTGATTTTCAAACTCGACACGAACCGAGTAAAGACCTGGGTCGGAGGTCAAATATTCCACATCCAGGGGTGGTACAAGCAATTAGGACAATAGAGCGAATCGTATTGCCACTGCGGGGGATGGTGTAAGTGTTGTATGTACCGGGTTCGTGTCGAGTTTGAAAATCACAGGCGGTTGCAGAGAAGGCGAATCTTCGGATCGGCCGCAAAAGTCAGCTTATTTGGAGGGGAAAGAGAAGGGGTCTTTCGACATTGAAGAGTTTCGAAGGAAGTCTGGTCATGTATGTTTAATTGTGGCTGGAAATTAAGCTGATCGGTTCGATTTTCTGGACGTTACGGCTTTTTGAACGGCGCTTGGTCGAGATTCCGGCGTCCGCTGGTGAGCAGCCTTGACTACGTCTTATGAAGGCTAGGACAGGAATGACAAAATCGCCCAAAAACGCCTAAAAACGCCTAAATAGCCCAAAAGCTACACAGAAACCAGACAAGGTGAGTTCATTTACTTCTTTTTATAAAAAATACGACAAAAATTTACCATATCGAACGCTTAATTAAACGCTGTTTCGATCGCCATACAACGTCTTATAGAGCGCTCAAATTCCCAACGGCCGACATTGTAACACAACACCGCTTAATTCAGAGAGTCACGTTCCACTCTGAGCGCTTACATAAACAAGAGTAATTTATTCATTAAAAAAAAATTATCACGAACTTGGGAAGCCTGTGGTTATTTTGATGATTATAGAAATGGATTTAAATATGTTTTAATAGACATAACCTACCTGCGGTGTTAGTGCAGGGGTAGCAGTGGGGCAGGGATAAAAGAATTCACCTTTCATATGACTAGTTGGTACTGTATAGGAGAGTCAGATAAAAACATGAATAATTAAATTTACTAAGTACATACAACAAGCATGTAACATTTTAGGCTTCCGCTAGTCCATAATAACAGCAACAAGTTAGGATAATTTTTGTCATAAGTTATTACGGTACCGTAACTTAGCGCCCTACATGTACCATTGTCACTCAACAAAGTTTTTGATTGGTTTTTGACATCTTTTTGACGACTTTGGTTCCAGTTTGATTTGACCAATATAATATTGGTCAAAATTTTGGAACCAAATTATTAAAATCCAAGAAATGTTGAGTCGAGAATTTTAATAGGTTTCATTTCTCTCAACAGTTGTAATTTCTTGCCATCAAAGCACACATATTGGGTAAGACATATGTTAAATCTTTCGTCACTGAACAATGTGTGGAAACATTTGTCTGAATTTTTAATTTCCAAGAAATAATACATTTTTTTACAGATGATGAAGAATTTTTTGTACTTCTGATTACTTTGCGTAGTGCAATGGACATCGCCAAAAGCAATGCCTCGTATACAAGGGTTTGTCGAGGAAACTGTTCCACTTTATTTCCCCAAGTGACTTCAAAAGATGCTTCAGAATAAGCAGAGGAACACCTGAGGTGATGTTGGAGACATTTGCCAATCAATGTGAGATTCCCCAACAACTGGACCATTCATTTTGGATCGATATTCCGTTCCAATTTTTGAAGCCGGGCAACCGGCCGACCGTGTATGATTTCCCACTAAAACTTTCCCATGCCTATTCTGAGTACCATATTCCATTCATTCTATTCCATTCATAATTTTCTGACAAAGGAAATTAGGTAGTATTCCTATTCCGGAATACAGTCAAACCTCTATTAAGCGGTCACCCTCGGATCAAATACCCAACTGACCGCTTAATAGAGGTAACCGCTTAATAGCGGTGTTCTAAAATGTTCAATTTAAAATTAAAAGATAAAATTTACCCACACAAGCCTATTAGCCCAAACAATAGCATTCGTACGTTGATTACATTATAATATGTTGTGTATAAGCTCTTACAAGAAACTGGACGTGTCCCGCGCTTATCGGCGTGTCAAAATATTGCATTGTAATCTAACTAGGTGACCATTTGATATAGTGGTGAAATACAATAAAATTAGCCAATTGGGAAGTCTAAAACGGTGACCACGTCCGCTTAATAGAGGTGACCGCTTAGTAGAGGTCAAGTTTACAGTAAGTATGGGGAGACATTTTCGGGAATTTGATAAGTGACCGCATAATAGAGGGTGACTGCTTAACAGAGGGCCACTTAATAGGGGTTTGACTGTAGTCCCAAAAGAATGTGCCAGCTAAGTTGTACATGTATGTCTAAATATTATAATTAATTAATTTTGTTTGTACTAATCAGACATTGTTTTATAACTTGGTAAAAAACATCATTCAATACATGTACATAACTGCTCTACATACCAACAACCAGTTCCGGGTGTTGTTCTTGCATTGGGGCCTAGATTTCAAAATTATATGAAACTAATTAAACCCAAATTTACAAATGATAATAGACCATAATAACACTTATCCGTTTTTGTAACAGTTGATAATATCAATAAATCAGCATAGGTTTAAAAAAAAAAGTTTGACAAGCATACACCGTACCTGTTTTTTTACTGCAGGGCCTAAATTTAATTTTTTGTTCCTCATGAACAAAGTACCCTGCAAAAATAAAAGTTTTTAAAAATTTAAACCACAAATAATGATACATATTAGCTGACCGCCTAAAAAGCCTGGATTTGCAGGCCTAATAAACCCATACAGAAGTAGTAGTATAGTAATCCCTCAAGTAGTTTTTTTCCCTTGAAGTTCAATTTTATCTACATATATAAGGCTACAGAAGTCTTACCATTTCTGTGACGTTTTTAACGTCCTCTTCGGAATTAAAAGTTACGAATCCATATCTGTCAGAAACAACAATAGAAAGCCAGGTTTGGTTTTTGAGAAATGACCCTTTCATATTTAAGGCACCATTACACTAGGCAACTTGTCTCGCAATATTGTTGTGCCGTTGTGAGATAAGTATAATACAAAATGTTGCCTAGACTATACAGATGTTTCGAGAAAGGCTGTCAGAGTAAAGCGCATGCGACAATCACGAAAGGTATTGTGGGTAGTTTTAAGATCACGGTTCCTTGACTTCTGAGCATTTCAGGGAAATCTGAGAAAATGGCACGAGACGCCATAGACGTATGTTTGCGATCGATCAGTGCTAAAAGAAAGCAACAAAAGTAGGTTTGACAGCTACAGTGTCAGGAACATACATGTACCTTGCTGATCATATCGCATGCGCTTTTTTCCGACAACCTTTCTCGAAACAGCTGTAACACCCCTAATAGCCTGCGTCGCAGAGAGACTCAACCACCGATAATGTTGTTATTTAGTGTTAACAAAACAAACTGTGCTATTATATGCAGTGGATAGTAATTTATCCAGTGATATCCACCCTTTGGACAACTGGGCCTAGCAGAATAAGCTACATGTATAGTTTTGGTCATTTGTGGCAGGCAAGCACGTGCATTGTGACAGGGTGGAAAAGATATATTTCTCAGACATTAAAAATAGAAAATATAGACTGACCCTTTGGGCACCTGATTCTCATCAGAAATGACTTTTGTCTCTACGACATGGCCAAAATGGCAAAAATAGTCCGCCAGTTCTTGGGCTGTAGTCTGCAAAATAAAGACAAATTAAAACAAATTAACTTTTATCAACTGAAGTCAATTTTCACAGATAAATCTAAACCGCATGGTTCCAGAAAATATCTCTAACCTCCATGGAAGGTATTTGGGTTTGAATCCCCCCCCCCCCCTGGAAATCCCTGTCCCTGTCTCCCTCTCCCCTCCCCCCCCCCCCCCTCAGAATAAATAACTATTTCCAATGACCTTCCTTGGGGTAGTCTCCTTATAACGCAGCCGTTATTTGTGTCGTCACGCAACGCTTCTCCCCACTAACGGCTGCTCAAACCTGGACCACATGCCTTTGCAGATTTAAGCCAATCACAGTTGCAGTGCCATTTTCGGAACTCGTTCGCGCCAAAATACACCAATCATATATTGTTTCTTATCATGACCTTAGCGTCGGAAACGTCAAACGCACGCTAGTATGCCACCTTTTGAATTTGACGCACACCAGACATCAAAATAAAACACGGTTTTACTGAAGAAAAATGTATGATATGAAAGAATAATGTCGAAAAAACTTCATTTTAATTACAACAGACATCCTAGTTCAAGAATTGGATCGATCTAGCAAGTTATCGGCAAACGGTAACAGTCACGTTTTTGCCGATAGGTGTCAAAGCTACTGCGGTCAAAACAAAAGGAAAGGAATGTGATCCAGGTTTGAGCTAGCCTGTTCCAGGCTCTCGGATAGTGGGGACGAAGCAAAAAGGCGAACGGCCGTGCGAAGGTAGTCTGGGATAGAGTTTAGGCAGCGGCGGGAGAGCCTGTAAGCATTTCTTTAACGACCTACTTTCGGTATAGCAGGAGCTGCTATACCCTCTGATTGGTTGATTTTGACAGGTTTGTCAACAAGTC
Organism: Desmophyllum pertusum; assembly: GCA_029204205.1. Lineage (NCBI taxonomy): Eukaryota > Metazoa > Cnidaria > Anthozoa > Scleractinia > Caryophylliidae > Desmophyllum > Desmophyllum pertusum. The sequence continues at coordinate 727,349 of MU825906.1, forward strand.
GCAGCGAGCATCATTCATGTCAATCAGCAAGATGGCGGGATTCTCGGTCGGTCGTCACATCGTGTTTATAAAAACAATAATAGAGCGGACAAAAATTTTCACTCACAAAAAATGACTCCAGAGTACTCGGCGCATCATTGTAATTTTTATCACAGACTTTGCTTTCCTCAACATATTACTTTACTCTTTGAAGTATCTTTTTAGGCCTCGTAGAACCGAAGATATCAGTTTTTTTACTTGCCGCTTACGCGCGCTATCTAAACACTGAAACAGTCAAAACAATGAAACTGCACACACTCGGCTCGTGTTTATAAAACATTAGAGCGGCGGGCACCGGCATCTGATCAACTAGATATTTTCCCATGTCCTGACCGAGTTTGGGTTTCATCCATCCAATTTCTACCGAGAAAAGTGATGCCGAAATGAAGCTTTCTCAACATGATCGGTGCCAGACTTGACGACCAAAGAATCGAAATGTGGGTCGAGCTGTCAAGTATTCAAATTTAGAAACAATTGTTTCCAACACGCTTGGCTTCTTTGCTATCCAACAGAAAAAAATCGCTAACAGTGAAAGCGAAAATACGATTCAGATAGACCAATGAAGTACTGCAGAATAAAATACATCTTTCGCTTCGCTCAGACTGAAAAGATTTCCCTTAAAACGAACCGAAAATGCAGCTGAACTGACTTCCTTTTACAGGCGCGACAGTTCGAGACAGTTTCAAAAATCCTGTGCGGGGCTAGCCTCCAACGCAGACTTTCTTTGGGCTCGGGGCAGGGTTGGTTCAACTGCCAACGGCCGCGATGCGCTGAATGGCTGATTTTGAACAACAATTGTTTTGATTTCGAAACCGTTTGATGGATATATCGATTTGCGCGAACTGCTCGCACGAGAAATCCGAGAACGATTCCAATTAATTGCCAGTTTGACATTTTGACACCTAAAATCTAATTACTCCAAAAGGGGCGGAAGAAGGTCGTTAAAGAAATGCTTACAGGCTTTCCCGCCGCTGCCTAAACTCTATCCCAGACTACCTTCGCGCGGCCGTTCGCCTTTTCGCTTCGTCCCCACAGGCTAGGTTTGAGCAGCCGTTAGTGGGGAGAAGCGTTGCATGACGACACAAATAACGGCTGCGTAGGAGACTATCCTTGGGGTGGGTATGGATATTTTCTTGAAACGCACATTCTGGACACTGCCAGGACACCTGAGAATAATTAACATTATTACATCAGCACAGACTTCCGATCAGATTGTGAATAATTATGTGTTGCAATTCGCGCGCTTTCTTACTGCATAATTATCGTAATTTGGGACAAAAATGCGTGCGTCCCAAATTTTCCGACCTTTTCTTCACAGCATTTGTTGACTTTGCACGAAACCTTTGCAAATAAGCAGACTAAAATCCATTGATAGTGAAGCTTAGCCGTTATAAACGATGAAAACCATTGATTAGTTATATATTAAAGACATACAATAAACAGGCCCACAGGAAGCCAATGAGAGGTATCAAAATTATTTGCGGCAGATTTATCACGTTTCACCGCGCCAGGAAAATCGAATTTTAGCGTTCGACACAGTCTATTTTATCCTGCTACTAGCTACTAAACTAGGATCATGCTCGCAGCTTTTTAATCGAGACTGTTATAAATTTAAAACTGTTACATCGGACCATCAGCAATCGAACGGAAACCCTTCGCATGCAGTTCGTGCGTGTTTCAAAATTTTAAATAAACATTTGTGAAGTTATCGACATAACAAACTTGAAGGATTACAATTTACAAGGGGCTTTGGAGTGCCTCTTTAGAATTAAAGTGAAAGATCCTCTTTTATAAACTCGATATCCACGTAACCGCCCGCGGCTTTCGGATCGAGTGGGAATCAAATAGTGTCGACACCAATGTTTAAAACTCATAATCTGGTATAATTCAGTGTTCTACACAGTATAAATGAAAAGCCAACTTACATTTAGAGGTAATCCTCCAACGAAAAGGCGATTTCGAAATCTCCTTCCGAAAAGATAAGTTGAGCTTTCCTGAAAAATAACAAAATCGTGTCAACAACAAGTTTGGTAACGTAAGTTTATACAGTGCAATAGATCTATAAAAGTTCCGCTGCCATATCTCCATTCATTCGCAAACGTTTTCAAAATACAGGTTTAGAAAGAAACGACTGTTGACCGCAACTGTTTTCTTTCGTCTATAAAAAATATTATTGCCACAACTGTCTCTGAAACCAGCAAAATTTACAAAGACATGCATCGATCACATCGAAGCGAAAATGCCAGCGGAAAAAAGCCATTTAAAAGCAAATGAAAAGCCATCAAAATCTTCTGAAAATGTTTTACAAAATGTAACAGCAAAAAAGGTTATTACAAAAATCGTTTTCTTACCATGATCTTATGATAGAGCGAGAGTTGGAAGTTGACCGGTCGATAGCACGTGGGAACTGAACCAACCGCAGATGTAAAAGTTATTTTATACCCCGTTTTGGCGTCAATTATGCTGTAATTAGGAGCAATTTCATGCATGTTACCAAAATAAAACACAAAACTTACAAATGACAGGTTTTCCCAACGGAACAAACAACTCTCCCAAAGATAACAATACTTTTGAAAATTGGACAATCAAACGGTGAGATAATTCGCATACAATCCTGAATTTTTATTGCTTTGGTTTTCCAGGTCAGAATCTTGGAAGAAGTGCGAATTTAAACGACCGCGTGCTTGCTTGAAACCGAAGTGTAACTTACAAAACTTCAAAGTGGGTGGCTGCAAAAAGCAAGCTCTGGCCAGCATGCATTGATGTGATAAATCAGTTGTTGATGGAATGAAGCTGTTTGAATTATCGCCAGATCGCAGCTTCGATAGATTAAACAAGACCGCTTTTCTTTTTTGACAGCAAGCCCCAAAACACGTCCCAGAACAGCCGGTGTATTAAATTTATAAGCAGATTATCGACATGAAAAGGTCAAAGATCGCAACTTCTTTTTTATCCTAAAAATTACGACATTTACTATAAATCGTACCATGTAATTTTCCGTAATTGTTCTCTGCAGAAAAACGGAACAACTGCGCTTAACTTTCCGGGGTATTTAGTAAACCAGGAAAAAACCCAATGAATTGCGCGCTCCCGCGCTTTTACAATGAGTGACAATTTGTAACCCTTGTTCCCTAATCGCTCAAAATGGTCTGTATTTATATCTCTGAAATTTAAGGAACTACAAACAAAGCTTTTATTTTGCCATCTATCAAAACGAAGGTTTAGTTTCCCACGCTAGAGGTGTCAGAAGAGCATTCTTCTGATAATTCGACTGTTTTTGAGGTGGAGTAGTTTCATTAGCAAATTAGCATACGGTGTTAAAAACAACAAACATATCATAAATCAAGCGTCCCCATACTAAACCGTTATTGATTACAAGGACAATACGAAGTGAGTTTATATCTCGAATGAAACGAGCGATACGAGATGAAAAATCGAGTTTTTTTTAAATAGGAATTTCGAGTAAGCCGGGCGTGTGGAATCGCCGCGCACGAGCCGGGTCGCTGCGAAAAAAGACAATAAAGCCTAATTAGAAACATGCCGACACAGATGACGACCCAAGTTTCTCACACGTAAAACTAAATAATAAAAGGCGCGAAATTTTTCTTTTCTTCTATTGAAATGAAAAATAAAATTCACATTTTACAAGCAAGTTGTCTGAAAACAGAAGCGCTATTAAAACATTACACGCAAACAAAATGAAAGTATCTTTGTTACGTGACGAAAACTTTGAGGGCTTTTTTGGCGCGCGAGAAAGACGTTCTCTTCATTTCACTCATTTTTTAAACGAAATATGATCTTGCTCGATGATATAAACATTTTTACACGTGTATATTTTTAGGTGTATTTTTTAAAAACGGATAGAATGGTAAAATAAATGAATGAGAGTGGCTCTTTGCGTTGTACGTGAGTGTCTTGTGTTCAAAGTCGGCTTGAAAGTGTGGCGGCTTTTTCGTGCAACACCTTCGATTTACAGTTCAGCTGGGATAATCTGATCACTATAATCTGATAATTCTTGACATAAAACAGTCGATTCTTCGAGGCAGCTGCCGGACACTCCTCGCTACACGCGATAACGAATGTTTTCGCGTCCCTCCCTGAGTAGTCTCCTACGCAGCCGTTATTTGTGTCGTCGCGCAACGCTTCTCCCCGACACAAATAACGGCTGCGTAGGAGACTACTCCCTGAGTACTTTCGATTATTCGTTTTATACAACTGAAAAACATTTTCAGATAAGAAAAATTCCCCTTTCGATATTCGATAACCCCAAGCAAAGGAGCGTCAAGAACCGTGTGAAAATTTAGCGACGCCACGAAGTGAAAATATTCTTTCACTCTCGCGCGCGTTCTTGCGTAGCCTGCGAACGCAGACGTATTTCCGGCTCGAGTTGCCCCAACTCGAGCGGAAATACGTCTGCGTTCGCAGGCTAGTTCTTGCGCGGAAACACGCGGGACATACATCCCAACCATGGGCGCGCCACTTGCTCAAAGTTGGTAATGACCGCGTTTATATGAATTTGTGCAACATAGGAGGAAATATTTATATTTTCATGTACATCATACTTCCTTACAAGGGGTATCGAATGGTCTTTGCGAGCATGTGAGCGCTGCGCTTTGCGAGTACTGTACCCGTTGATAAAAGTTTTTTAAAATAGCCTTGCGCGCTTTGAACGAGCACTTTGCAAAAACTACCTTCACTAAAAACCGAGCATGCGAGCACGAGCAGCCATTAAAATTTTGCGAGAAATTCGAACAGGAGAAATTTTGAGGGACCATTCATGATAATCAGTCATGTCGCGCAACGCGCGTGTTTTTGGGCACCGGAAGAGTCAACAGAACAGATCCTGGAGTTGATCTTTATTTTGCAATAAATCAAATCGACACTTTTAAAATCCCCTGAATCCAGACATTGCATGTAGAATGTAATGCATGCTGATCATAAAGGAACCGATTTGGTTGTCAAGTCAAGCGCTGTTCTGTAAACACGTGGCAGATCTCTCAGGGTCAGGAGCGCCCAACGACAAAATATTCTTGTAGGTGTTGGGGAACGTCGATCGTTTTTATGTTATAATTGTGCTTTTTGTGCAGTTTAATGACTTATTTTTAAACGCTAAGAAAAATGTATCTGTTCGGATACGTTAGCTGAACTTTCAAACTTTAGGGATTGAAATCTTATTACCCGAATTCATGAGCTACGTTTGCCTTTCCGAAAATCATAGCTGACCTGTTTTTGTACCCAAAACGACATTTTTATCTCTCCGAAAACAAAAGGCATTAATTTCCCCATAATTAGAAAGTTTGAGATGACATTTCCCTGACCTCTCCGGTTTACAACAGAACCTCTCAACAAACGCCGGGATCTGTTGCGAGGGCCGTTGGAGGTTTCCGACTGACCCACTTGGTTTATAAGGGCCTTCCTCGAATAAATAAACACCCTATTAAATCATTTATCAAGGAAAAATACAGCGGCACTAGTACTCAACGAGCCAATTTGTCAGAATTCATCAGGGACCACGAGTATAAACCAACAAATAAGCATTGGAAAGGAAATGTACCTTTTGGAGACATTTTTCGCGGTTTTTGACTAATAAATCTAGTCATTTCCTCAATCCCTAGCAGGAAAAGTCCCCGACAGACAAGTGATACATGCAGTTCCCAGCCAGCAAGGAAGAGACTCTGTATGGGTATTTCCGAAGAAATCGAAGTCGCGAAGATTGCCATTATAAAACGACGATCTCGGAGATTGAAATGATCGTGGCCAGATGGAAAATATTAAATGCGTGAAATGTTACCGAAAATTACCGATACAAAAACGACGATTTGTCAAAACGGCGCGACGAAATCGAAGTCTGTAGTTAGCCATAGAGAGGCTCAAGGAACCCCTTGCGGAACTGCAACCTCGGGAAGATGAGAGACCCTGGGAACGAGGTTGGCGGAACTACTCCTGAAAATAATCCATTTGCTGTTTTTTTCACCGGCCGGGGGGAGCGGGGGAGACTCCGATATAATAGTGACGGGGGCGATTGTACAACAACAACAACAACAACCTTTATTTTACCCCAGGGTCTAATATAAGTGGTACAGTATTATGGGTAAAATTGTGTGATTTGGTACCGGCCGCTTAGGGTGTTAAAATCTAACATGTTCAAAGACGTTTATTTTTTTCGTAAGATACTCGCCAGTATCTTACGAAAAAAAATAAACGTCTGTGAACAGGCTAAATCTAAAATGAACGCCGTTAGAATTATGCTGGTACCTTTTAGGGCCTGAAGCCGAAAACATATGTCAGGTTTTTTTAGAATTGGTACCTCGTATCAGGTGAGCCACACCCACAAAACGAGATTCTGGACCTTAATTTAGGGGCTCTTTCAAAATTTCAGACGATCGTCCCCGTCACTTTTATGTGGGAGTTCCCCCCCCCCCCCCCGGTTTCTTCTGTCCGGCTGTCTCAGCTCTCTGCCGGTTTCACTAGGTTTTGCGCACTCCCTTTTCAAATATTATTATTCATTATTGAATTAGTCCTTATTATTTGAAAGATTTTTAAATCGATATCTAAGATGTATAGAGGGCATTTCAACCAACCCAAAATTCCGGGTATACCAGAGAGCTTGCTACGCAGGCTAGGGAACACCGGGTTACCCCGCCTAATCATTCTCGACGTCCGGAGATGACGCCCCTCCCCCCGCCGGAGATGGGTAAGGGAAAATGAGTGGGAACTCCAAGGGAAAGCGGGGCGCGGCGACGTCCCTTCTAGGCATCTTTTTTCCCCCATTCTCGTTCACGCGCCCGTTCCCCACCGGATCTATTTTAGCCTGAATATTACTGCTTGATTTTCTTTTTATAAGATGTTGCTCAATTAAATTATTGCAAAAGTACCGACATCGATTCATAACTTGAGCAAAACGCGAGGCGGAACAGTCCAGTCTTTTGCCGCCAATTGTCCAAAAATAAGCGGCGCTCCTTTGAAGCCGACAAAGCTTGATGCTGGTCGCTGCGTTGAACTGAGCGTGAGAAAATGTATGCTATCGGCGAATATTTATCCCTTCTTCTTCAATGTTCCTATCCGCCCTTATTGGTTTCCCTGACTCGCCAAGACTGAATACAGCCGCCTCTTTCTGATCGCTCCCGAGCTTGAGCGCGAAGAATCAGCTCGCTCCCGTCTCCTCTGTCGCTTACTCCTAACCGAGAGGAGACGGCAGAACTTGATCAGGCTACCTTTGCCTTTTTTACACTCAGTTCTTCACGCACCCTATCCTATTCAATAATTAACTCTCAATTCGTGGGAATATTCTAGCACTGCACAGCAATTGTATTTTCTCACACTCGCGGTAGCTGCAGCGTCAGTCCCGATCCTTTGTCGGCCGCCTTAAAGAAGTCCCGCTTAGTTTTAATATCTTGGATAATTAGCCATAAACTGATAAAAGAATGCGCGCTTTGTAATGCCTTGAATTGCCTTCCGCCTTAGCTTGCGTTTTGCACAACTATTCTAGGATATCTCGCACAACGTTTTGACACAATAAACCGACAATAAATGAAGAACATGAAATGTATGACTCGTCCCCAGTCGTCTCTCTTGTCTCCTTTATTGGGAGTCGCAAGACGCGGGGATGCCTTTCCTCCTTCCCATCACCCCTTGCGCTCCCCTCGGCCGCGCTTAATATTAATAGGAGACAAGAGAGACGGCTGGGGACGAGTCAGATGAAACATAGCAGGCAATAGTAGGCAGGACTCGGTCCACTTGCCATCCGGGTTCTGTCACATATCGCTCTTTCTTACTGGATCCTTCGAGCTAGGCGCGCGAGCGGAAATGTAATTAATTATTCCAATCAGAGTAACATTTGGTGCGGCTCGATTTGCGCCGCTCTGTCTTCGGGGATGAGCGTGGGCCCATTTTCCCGAACAGCGGCTGGTACTCAGTGTCGAGCCAACGTACGTTTGGGCATCTACCAACTATGGTTTGGTGGACGGCACTAGCTCGTATCAATCAAATAAACAGCAAATACTCCAATACCATACTCCTATATATCGAGTACACTCTGTCATTGATACTCGCACGTGACCAGCCACCAAAAGACTCAAGATCTCGCGATGAGTTTTTCGTATGTTCTTGTGAGTAAACAGCTCATTTCCGTGCTATAAATTGCTGTCAAAAAGTAGAATTTTGAGTAATTTCCAGTCAGATTTGTCTTTGATGACTGCATACCTGACTAGGTTGCAAAATTATTTGAAAAATGCTATGAAATAAACAAGATACTACGCGCGCTCTGATTGGCTCAAAACCATTTTACCATAACTCTATGGAAACCTAAAAAATTGCTTTCTGCTTTTATTTCATAAAAACAATAGAAAACGTTTTCCCTGTGTTTCCATAGAGTTGTCAAAGTTTGGGAGAACTCGAAATTGCTGTTTCCACAGCATTTCTCGTTCTCCCAAACTTCACTCGTGTTACTATAACTCTATGGAAACAAGGAAACCGTTTTCTATTTGGTACATTAAAAAGGGGCACTGTCACAAGGACGCATGCGCCAGTCTCGCGAGTCGAACTTGAAAAGGTTAGGCTAACTTTTTCAAGTTTGAGTTGCCAAATCCAAATGGCGTCGACTAGTGGCGGCGGCGGCACGGTGGAAAGCGTAGTAATTCTGGGCGAAAAAGAATATTCAATACCCCGACAAGAGCTAAGAGAGCGTGGACAAAACCCCATAAACGCATTTATCTTGAAGATAACAGTTTCAAAACATGGCTTGAAGCGAAATTCGTTGCAGGTTACGAGGATACATAGATAAGATACAGATGTGACCTCAGCTGTGACCTCTCACGCGAAAACGTACAACACGGCTTTCCGTTCGAAAGGCTAAAAGCCGTTCACTACCCGAACGGTTAGCAAGCCGAACGGCTGCTACTACCCGTTCGAAAAAAATGTTCGAACTGCTGCCGCTACCCGTTCGAAAAAAACTTCAGCCGTTCCAACGGCTGCTGCTACCCGTTCAGAAAAAATCTTCACCCGTTCGAAGCTAAGCCAGGTAATCCGTTGAGAAAAAATATTGAGCGGCCGTTCCAACGGCAACGGTTATCCGTTGAAAACTTCTGTATAAATGGTTAAATCTAAGCTTGGCTGTCAAAAGTGCGTTGCGTTACGGCCGTTGCAAAAATATTTTGTATGCAAATCATGTTTCGGAAATACGTATGCGAACAGCGCACGCTGTTACAGTAATATTATGACTTTATCTGTTTTACATAATCGTGATTAGAAACAAAATACATGCAAATATTTTCACTAACCGTCATTATGGAATGGCGGCCAAATAATTTATGGTCGACAGGAAGTGAGCAGTTTTCGCGCATGCGAATCCGTGACAGTGCCCCTTTAAGAAAAAAAAATATTTTCAGAATTTGCACATCTGACATCAGTTTGAAGGGCTTTGAAGTTTTCTTTTGTGCCATAACTCTGGGGGAGGGGGGGGGGGGGGGTGGGGTTGGATGAAGGAGCATGTTTGTTCTTCGTTTTTGCAGCATAAAAGTTTATAGATCTTTGTGCACAAATGTATCTCGGCAAAAATAACATCAATTAAATTAAAATACATACCGAAGAGAAAAGAAACAGCGAAGCAAAATAAATTTGCAATGTAAACAGTAAAGAGATATGTCATTAGCCTGCGTGGCAGGCGTAGAAAGGGGAGGGAGGGGAGTTCGGCGAGCGCGAAGCGCGATCCCGCCGATTGCGCTTCGCGCTCTCTCAATATATATAGCTCCTCGCGTTTCGCGCTCGAACTCCCCTCCTCCCTCCCCTTTATACGCCTGCCATGCAGGCTAAGTTATGTGCATGCATACCGGTATGTGAAACGCAACACCGGTGTCAATTTCCTGTCACGCAACACCAAGACGAACGGAAGCTGCCGAAGACGAAAAGAAAATGGCTGGCATTTTCCTCCTTGTTTTTGTGCTTATAACTTCACAGTGTTTATCAGCCGATGGCGCAGAAAGTCTTCCTTCGGACGAAGCGTCTTTTACTGATTCAAGTCCCGCTCGATCAATGGCGAACAACGCTTGTACAGCGCCGAAATCGGTTGTTTCTGATGCTACATTGAAATGGCGTAAGGGTGTTTACAATCAGAGCGTATTTCTTCCCGGAGAAAAGGCTGAATTCGTCTGTAAGGGAGGATTTCGCCAGATCGGCTGGCTACAGACATTAACTTGCCAAAACGACGGTACCTGGACTTCTAGTTTGTCAGATATTGAGGATGATTTCGAAGCAAGCGAGAGAGTTTTTGGTGAGTATTAAATTACACTGGGGTTTTAAAAATAATATGCTTTTTACCCGGTTGGTAACGACAAAATACAACCTCTATATCCGTCTACGTATTTTGAAATGGTCTGACACACGGTCTGACAATCCACAATTTTTGCGACAATATATTCGCCAATGATAGATAATTGATTGTATCCAAAATTCGATTCTGAAAAATAATATTTCATTTTCTTTGAATATGCTGGCCGGGAATATATTCTAGAGCGCCGAATTGTACTGATTTTCCGAGATTCTTTCAATGGCTAAAGAACAAGTCTTCGAATTGAAATGTACTGTTTTTGCAACGTTCGAAATTATTCCCACCCTGAGAAATTCACAAATTGCCTAAATATTAAAAATAAAACTGAAATGTAAATCAGTTGAAGCAATATGACAATATGCTAATGAGCTAGTACCGGCCAGACGTCCAATATATTATATTTCCGGCGTCGTTTTTCGCCGATTTCTTCGATGAAATAAAAAAATTGCTTTTTTTAAGAAAACGCTCAATTTTTACAGATTTTTATTCAAGATATTTCGATCAAAAAGGAAATTAAACTGTAGAAATCGAAGAATGAACATTGGTAGCCATGAAAAGGGTGATTTTTTTTAATTTTCCTACGTACGATCATATTTATATTATTTAGCTTTATTTACATTGAAAAGGACAGAATATCGACAGCTGTAAAAAGCACGTTCCTTATTTCAATCTATCTCGTTCCCAGTTACCCTTGTCCAGCGGTGGACAAGGGTAACGAGGACTCTGGGAACGAGATTATCGTGCGTGTGATTGAGAGTAGTACTAAGTCTAGACGGCTTATATTATAATATTTTCAAAATACGTTAATGTTTCAAGGCGCTGGTACCCTTGGCATTATTTTTGTTGAACTTGTAGGGAAAACAAAAAAAAATTCTCTAAAATTCAACAATGTTGAAGCTGTATTTTAAATTGCGTAATGTATAATCCAACATTTAAATCAACAATTTCGTTGCGGCAAGCGCTGTATACGGAGAAGAACTTAATTTATTAGGGACGGACGGACGGGTGGGGAGGGGGGTGGGGGACCGGGGTCCGGGAGGGGGTACTCCCTGCTGGACAGGGTATGGTTTTTGGCCTCTCTTCTCTGCCCTGAACAGGGTATATAATTTCATGCGAGTCTGTCCTAAACAGGGTCTGAACCTGTCCTAAACAGGGTATGGTTGCACGATTGTGATCGTAAAAATATGGTTTATACAGTATTTAGAGATCGGAGACGTTTGACTGTCGTTTTGCCGTGTATCAGTCAAACGGGATTCGCTATAAACTTGCAACCTAAACAAGGTCCTAAAATAGAGGATGTTGTCCTACACAGGGTAGGTATTTTAGGGGTTTTTATTTTTGTTGTTTGTCCTAAACAGGGTCAGGTTTTCAAACCCTCAGCGGCACCCCTATACCCAAACATGGGTCAAGTACCCCCCCCCCCCCCCGTGGGGCCGGGGTGGGGGCTGGGCTAATAAAAAAAACTTTGAACATCAAAACTTAAAACATCCTCTGGAAAAATTCTGCATAGCCTGTTCCATGAGGCGTTGTTACAGTGGGGGAGCGACGCGAAAAGACGCGCGAAGCGCGAAGAGTGGCGAGTGAATAAACGCGAGGGGATTGTGTAGAGGGCCCCCCCTATCCGAACGTGTGACAGGCTAAATTCTGGGCGATGAAAGTTTGCGAGAACGGGTGAGACGCGCAGATTCTAAGCAACCGCGCAGATTTCGACGCGCAGATTTTTGCCCGGCTCGCAGAATTCGCCATAGCTAAAACACTATAGCTGCTAAAAATGTACACCAACCTTAAATTAAGGTAGTTCCCATATTTTCTGATCTTGCTTATTTTACACTTGTCCTCAGGCTATTGTCTCACCAACAATTGCAGTAACAGTGGAACGTTCAACTGTACATCAGGCAACCAAAGTGTGCCCATCTGCAAAAAGTGCGACTGTATTGCAGATTGTCGAGATGGAAGTGACGAAATGGAGTGCGGATCAATACTGATCAATGTCACTGGACGAGCCACTGGCGAGATCAAGTCACCTACAAATAACATTAACTACGCGGGGCCCTTGACATGCAGAAGAACGCTGTGGACAGACGATCCAGGGTTTTACATCAAACTTCTCTTCACGGGCTTTTCCATGTCTGGGGATTGCGGAGATAACTACGTTTACCTCGCAAACGCGACGTTTAGCGACACAGATTCACCGCCTTGTTGCAAGAAAACTACTGCTCATGTTTCTTGCGCTTTTGGTGGAAAAACCGGTGCTCCACCTCTATCGCACACCGACAAAAACTTCATGATGGTGAACCTCGTTTCCAAAGAGTCAAATTCTTCAAGCTTTTCTGCAAAGTGGTACAATGTGAATGGATTTTATCCCTACGGTCTTATACCGAAGGACGATTCAGATTATCCCAGTGAGATTAAAATCGACCGCTCAAAGAGTAAGAATACCGAGGATGATTCGACCGACCCAACCTACATTGCTGCTACGGTTATATTTTCCATCGTCGCTTTTGTAGTTTTGGCAATCGTGGGGTGCAAAATTGGCCGGCATTTCTTTGGGCCTCGGTGTAGCGTCCAGCATTGTTGTGAATGGATTGCAGCCAGGAGAAGTCAGCGGTCGCCGCGTTTGTCGCCCCGAGAGCCATCCCCAGAAGCGAGGCCCATCAGGGGGAACATTCCAAATGAGGAGCCTACACAGGGAAGGGGCCAAACGAGAACAGTGCCTGTTGATGCGGGGGTCCATCGACGTTGAGGACCCGTTATGGTAGCGCGGATGACGCGGTTGCTTAGAATTGTGAAGACGTTAGCTACAATCGTGGACGAAACTAGTTGAAACAAGGGAATATCGCACACACACGAGCGGGTAGAAACATTTTTATCCCCCTCTCCCCCTGCTCAATGTCGTTTCATTGGGCTGTCAATTCATCCTGCTTCGTTTTCACAACGCGACAACATAAAATGGGGGGAGGGGGTTGAACAAATAGGCTCTGGTACTCAAATTGGTTGAAATTTGGTCAAGTGTCTCAACAACCTCGTTCCCACGGTCTCTCTGCTGCCCGCCAAAAGCATCAGAAAAGAGACCGTCTCTTTTCAATCGCTTTTGGCGGGAAGAAGAGAGTCCCTGGGAACGAGGTTGGTGTCTCAACAGTACCATTTTGTCCACGATTGTAGTAATTTCCCTACTAAAATAACTTCGATAGCCTTGTGAACGCAGACATATTTTTGCTGGTTGTTTATATGTTTCATGCACATTTCTTTTTATGGACATGTATATTTTTTTCTGTTTACTAGATTGAGGAATAACCTGACATTCCTCCACGAATTCTTAATAGCCATAAATGGCTTGAATGGCCGAATTCCCCTTACCTCAGTTTCAAAACGAGGCCTGGTGCAAAACGTTTCATATGAAATTGAGTTTCACTCACAAGTTTAGTCTGCAGTGTCAACCCCTCCTCGCCCCAACCCCCGTGGGGCCAGGCGAGAAGGCCCCACGGGGGATTGGGGCGAGGAGGTGGCTGACACTTCAGACTATCATTACAAGCTCATTTTTATGCAAATCAAACTTTTATCTACCTGGACTCGTTTTGAAACAGAGGCAAAAGGTAACTCGGAAATGGCCCATTGTATCTTTCTCGATCTGTGTTTTTGTAGTTTATTATTCAGTGTTCAAAGTTTTATTTCTTTGTAATTTACTGATTGTTTTAGTTTTGAGATAAAGATAGCTTAAAGGTACTGTTGACATTGATTACTTGATTACTTCAATTCTTAGAACCAGTTCATAAATTGATCGGATTTTTATGCGATGACGTCATAGTATTACCTTATTGTTACTTATTTTCGCGGGAACTTAATTTCGCGAAAATGGAAGAGGCAAATTTCGCGATTTGGCAGAAAAATCGTGTTAAAAGGAACTAAAATCGCGATGTTTTACAGCTTGTGCCCCAAATTACCGGCCTCGCTTCTATGTTTGTCTGTATTAGGCTATTGAACTGAAAAGCACTGGTAACTAGCCATGTTTTAATAGTTATAGTTTATTTGTTTGTTTTTTCTTTGGACTTTCGGTCCGGCCCTTTACTTTTTACACGAACATACAGAGAAAAAAATACAATCACTTCATATAGAATGATTCGCGTGATAAACAAACAACTCTTGGCACCGCAGTCGAATGTATATTTCACCGACTTTTAAATAAAACGAACGTGTAAAAGATTAGCCTGCGAGCAAGCTCTCTGGGGTTTTTTGGGGGGTGGGGGGTGGGGAGGCAAAAAACAGCTGTGTTTATAAGCTGATACATAAAATTTACATATAGTTGAATTTAATTATATTACGCGTTCTTTTGTGTGTAAACACGACAGAGGAACTAATCATGCGTGTGATATATTGTAAAGCATATTTGAGCCTTAATTGTTCGCGGATCGAAATGAAAATCTTTCGACTCTTTTCTGCCATAATTGTGCTCCAAACCGCAACTATCCTTGCACAAAGCTTGGCAGCTCATGAATGGAAACCATTATCACGAAATAAGCGAGTTGCAGCCGAAGGAAACAACAGCACGTGCTCCACAGAGCGACTGAAATCGCTCGTCGCTGGCGCCATCTTGAAAAGGCGACAAGAACAGAATAACAGTTCTCTGGGTCCATTCTTTACCGGAGAGAAGGCCGAGTTTGTTTGCAACGATGGATATCGACTACAGGGCGGTCAGCTGAAATCGTTCATCTGCCAAGGAGATGGAAAATGGAAGGAAAATTCTCCAAGTCGATCAGGTAAGAGTTTGTAGCATTCGAAATAGTTTAGCCAAAAGATAACAGTCGATATTACATTGAAAACCGTATGTTATCAAAATGTATGCCACACGAAATAGTATCAGCACTATTTTATGAGTTTACAAGTCAGTCAAAATGTATTAGTAATTTTCTGTGTTTATGCCGAACATTTATGCAATTTCTTCTGAATATTTTGAAAACTTCAGAATTTTGTACCTGCTGTAGTCCTGCGCCGTTGAATTGAATGAAATAATATGTCAATTATTTCACTTTACTTGCCATGAACAACTTGATAAAACGACGACGACTTTATTGACGTTATCTTGAGCAAGAAGATTCTAGAAATAACACCATAAAAAAGAAATACATGCTGAATAAAATAAAATAAATATATTCAAATTTTTGAAAAAGAGCGGAAAATTTGCATCCACAAGGAATATATGTCCCCATACATGAAGTAACTACCCAAGGATCGTCACGCAATCTTAATTATGGCCAAAAGGATCGCGGGCTCTGAGGGAATAATGCGGGTTTTTTGTGAAATACAAAACGAGTCGCGGCTGGGCCCGGAAGCCTATTACATGTAACGTTAATCCAGGATTAAAAGTTAATCAAGCTTTTAATTTCTCTTGTATAAAAGTGTTTTCTCTGCCAATGTTTTGTAAAGTTTAAGATTAGTCAAAGTCAAAACAGAAAGACAAAAAATATAAACAAAAAACCTCACTGAAAAGTTGCAAAACTGAAATCAAAATTCGCGCTAATCCTGGATTACCTTAATCGTCCTTTGAACAACCCGGCCCTGCAGGTGTACAACGTTATAATCATATGGAAATGAAAGTTACAAAACAAAGGAAACGACCAGTTGGTAATTCCCAAAAGTGGTCGCGGTCGCTTACGAGAGCTTTTAATTACGATTTAAACGGGGTTTCACAATGGTGGTCGTAACTAGAGCTTGGTCGCTTACGAGAGCGGTCGCAACGAGAGCTTCGACTGAAAAGGAAATGCGTTTTGTTTCCTCCTAGGCTTCTGCGCAAAGATCACCGAACTTACTCGTGACGAAGTAACCTGTGGACCGACACTAATAAGCGTGACTGGGAAGGCCACAGGGATCCTAACAAGCGCAGTATTCAACCAACTACCATCCAACCAGACAGTGAATTGTACCTGGACTCTTTCAACTAAAGATCCAGGCTTCTACATCAAGTTGCTTTTCACAAAGTTTGATATGTCCTCGGATTGTACAAACAATTTTATTTCACTGGAAAATGTCGCTTTTACTGACCGCAGCAGAACGCCAAAGTGCTGCAAGGGCCGAGATGAGGACGAGGATGCGTGTAAGTTCGGTGGCAAGACGTCGCCGCCTCTTTCACGCTCCGTATACAGCTCCGTGACGGTTAAGTTCTATACTAAGAGCCCGAGGAAGTCGCATTTCGAAGCGATGTGGTACAATGTCAATGGTTTGTTTCCAAATGGCTCCATCCCCAGTAAAGACTCCACCTACTCACCCCTGATCGTCCTACCAACGCCGAAGAAGAACACACATGGATCATCAGATATGCCCTCTGTACTTGCCCTTGTCACCTTTGCTCTGATAGTTTTTGCTGTAAGCTTCGTCGTGTCTTGTAAGCTTGGACGACGTTACCTGGGGCCGCGCTGCAGCTTTGGATACTTCAGGGCGTGGGTTTCAAGTAGATGCACTCGCCAAGCTCCGTCCACACCGCGTCGTACGGTGGGATCGTCAGACGCAAGGGCTTAATGACAGACACTGACAGCCCCTTCAGTGGAGGGAGGGTTGTCATTCGTGTGTCTGACAGATCCCACTCTGAAGAGGAATCTAATGAATCATCCCACGACAGCTCGTTAAACGTTGCCTGATATAGTGATAAAACTAGAAAGTGAGTAGACAACAAGCAGTCCCTCTATTCCTTAGTTCATCGAACGAGAAGCAAAATAAAGTGAGAGCGGGGAATGGCCGCGCGAAATCTGGGGCGAGACGCGCGGGAAAGTACACGTCTCGGCGCGTCTCACCCCAGATTCCGCGCGGTCATTTTTTTCCTCGTGTACTTTATTTTGCTTTTCGCTCGATGAACTAAGAGAAAGAGAACTGCTCGTAGTCTAGATAGATGAGTTCGACGAGATTTCAAACTCCTGCTCTCGCCTAACCACCAACTATTATGCCCTCTCATCGACTCTAGTGTGCTCGCATTGTGAATTTGAAGAGTTATTGCTTGTTTGACAAGCAGATGTCAACTCTCGCGCACTCTCAGGTCGTTTGACCATGCACGCGATGATAAATGGTAAATGATAATGCACCTATCACTCCCAGAAGCAAGCATCAAGTCAATTGTTTCTAACTTTTACGTATGTGGATAAAACCATAGTGTGTGATCATTCAAATAAAAGCTTATATGAGCAGTACTTTCATGTGGTACTGTTTATTATGCTGTACAAGATGATTCTAACTTTTGAGTCTGTGGATGAAGCCCTAGTATGTGACCATTCAAATACAGTCAAATGAAAGCTTACGAGCAGTACGTTCATGTGCTACTGTTTGTTTTTCCATATCTTGCAAAATGATTTTTTCAATTTTGAGCTTTGACACTCCACACAAGTTTTAGCGCTATGACGATCTTACTTCCGAAGTGAGTGAGCAGGGAAGTCGATTCTTGTTGACCTTTAATGTTTTCCATAAAGTGGATGCCATGTAATTTTTTGCTTGGCCAACTTAAGCCTTTCAAAGCTAGCATTTAGCGATATCGGGATATTGATCGTGTAAGCAAGTACCTGACTCGTCCCCAGTCGTCTCTCCGCGACTTGCGACTCCCAACAAAGGACTTCTCTTCTCGTTAATATTAACAGGAGACAAGAGAGACGACTGGGGACGAGTCAGAGCAAGTACAGTGCTGTAAAATATGATATCATGTTTGAGATGCTTTAGTGTGTTTGCCGTCTAACGGTTATAAAATTATGACTTTTTCAAATTAAAGACATTTGTATGGAACAAGAGAACGAATGCTCTCCATCTTTGCTTTCACATTTTGAGTGAAATAAAAGTAAAAACAGAGTGTGGAGAGTAATGCGCAAGGCGTTTATAAGATTGAAACGTTACAAGAAAATACAGTGACAAACCAAAATACGAAGCAACAAAGCTGGCGGATAACATGCATACCGTATTTACTCGAAAAAACGCCGCGGCGCTTATTAAATTTTTCGACGTACTCTTTGATGCGGCGTTTATTCGAGGGTTATTAGCTAGAAACTCATTTTAAAAAGTCGGAGAGCTTAAGGGAAGAACAATTAAATATACGCATTTAGAAATGAAAAATATTGTTATACATGAGAATAAATTGCCGCATTTGGTTTAAAATGAACCTTCTTTTCTACACTCAGTTCGAATAAGCGCCGCTCTGGAGCTCAAGTGCACGAATACCGTAAACGCTCTATTAAGCCCCCGGGGGCTTATTTAATTTCAGGCCCCAAGAAGGGGGAGGGGGGCTTGTTAAAGAGGGGGCTTAATAGAGAGAGGGGGGCTAAATAGAGCTTTTACGGTAAGCGCCGCGTTGTTGTCGAGGGATGCGGCACTTATTCGAGGGCAGCGATTATTAGTATTTTTGCAGTTGTGTGGCGCTTATTCGGGGACGGCGCTTATCACTGGAGGAGGCGCTTTTTCGAGTAAATACGGTATGTATATTCAGCGTAGAAAACTTAAGTTTTCGATGAAGGTCTAAAAAGTGAAGGATTTTCACAAATTGAAGACATTTGGCAGCGGTAATTTTGGCCAAGTTTGAGGATTTTCGATTTTTGAAATAACAAGCCTCAGCTGATATTTAGAGATTGTTTTCTGTTCTCTCTACTCTGAAGTTATCAGACAGTATCTTCTAGTTGATGATTTTCTTTATTTTTTTGTCACCGTGTTTGCTTCGAATTCATCAGTCGATATTGCAAGGTAGCCTGCGTAGCTGGCTCTCGAAATGCGAACCCCGACCCAGACTCCGCTCGTTTTCGCCGCTAAAAATTCGCGCGCTTAAAAAATTTACTTCGCGCGCCAAGACCGCCAGCTACGCAGGCTATTACAAGGAGATCATGATTCGGATTGCACTGAGAAGTCTGGGGTTCAAGATCAGATAGACAGATAGGCCACGATCCTTTTGGCCAGCACCAAGAATCGAGAAATTCAAAATTCCCGGAATTTGTTTTCATTTCGCGTGGATAAGGCCGTCACGGAACAGATAAGGTTTTTACCTTGAAAACAATTCCGAGAGAGACTCTTCTTTCACATATCTACACATATACATACATACAGAAGAGTCTCTCTCGGAATTGTTTTCAAGGTAAAAACCTTATCTGTTCCGTGACGGCCTTATCCACGCGAAATGAAAACAAATTCCGGGAATTTTGAATTGCCGCCATTATGTTTGTATGAAATGAGTGAGCAGGTTGGCGCACGCGCAGTCATTTTGCCGCTGTGTCCGGCCACAATTTTTCGAGCATGCGCAGAGTACTCGTTCTGTATTCTCAGCCAATCAGATTTGTCAGATTTGACGGTAAGTCCGAGATTCGCGGACTTCCGGTTTTGGAACCGGCCAGAGGTCTCGATTCTTGGTGCTGGCCAAAAGGATCGTGGCCTCTGGGGACGAGATAACTTGGCAATACTATAAACTTCAAAATATGTCAAAATATTTCACCGATCTTATATGTGCGTAGTTAATTTCGAGAAACTTACTTAAATCACATCTTCGCGAGGCTATTTTTGCGATATAGTGAGCAAAAGTAATTAATTTCGCAAAAATATCGCTGCGTCAAAAGCAATTTTTTTTATAGTCAAGTTTAGTGAAGTTGAATCGGGGGGGGGGGGGGGGATAGAAACTCCTTATAAATGGTTTGCATAATTACGGACATAGCAGTGTCGGGCAACGGAGTGTGCGCAGTAGTACTCAACTAGTTGCTAAGAGGATTGTCCCACGGGAACTTATTAACAATAAAAAAGCTTGTCAGGCAAGAAATTCACACCTAAAATTAGTATGCATGATAACAAAGAGGTGTTTTTCCTTGGTTGTTTTCGCTCGAAAGCGAAGACGTGTTTTTTCGTTGTTGTCTGATTTCGTTTCGCCTCGTGTATTATACGATAAACATTTTCATCCGACTGCGCTTCCCGTTCCAGTAGTAGCACTACTGACCGTATCCGAAAGACTCTCGCTGTAGCATGCAAAAGCAGCTCAGACGGATTTTTCGCTTGTTGCTTCACGCTGCCGAGATATTGGCGGCGTGAAAGGTAGGCCTAAAATCCGCCAGCGCTGTGTTTCCCGGGTAGAAAACAATGAAGTTTTGGTTGACGTCATTCTTAGCAACGGCTTGATTGACACACGATTCGCACTGTTGGTCTGTTGCCCGGCACCGCTATGTCCTCAAAGAAAAGTGCCGGCTTTCTATCCGCCCGCCCCCCCCCCCCCCCCCCCCCCCCCAATTGAAGGGAAAAATATACCATTTACGTTGATAAGTGCCAAATTAACATGATAGAAGACAAAATAAAAGATCAAACTGCAATTAATATTCCATCAGCGATCGAAACGAAGACTTTGCCTCTCTTAGAAATCCAATTATATATAGTGAAAGTAGCTAACAATTTTAGCGACATGATGTCCATTCTCTTGTGTCCACTTATAAAATTCAATATCAATTTAAATTACTTTCTGTGACGAACTGAATGAACTCATCGTGAACACGGAATTGCAGGAACGTGTAGAAACGTTCATTTGTGGCGTATTCTAAGGGCGGATACCCGACTGTATAGCTAGCTAGCATACAATCATCAGTAGGTCAATTCTTTTCCGAACGAAAACAACATTGCTCCAGTCTGTGGAGGCCCTTAGTGTCTGTCTACCTTTTATATTAGTAAACAGTCAGTTACTTACAGTTTTTCTTCGATTTTGAAAGCAATACATGATTCAAAATTGTATGACATCAAAACAATTTTTTCCAAAAGTGTTTCATCGCATTTCGCATCGGCCCAATGCGCCAAGCATATACGATGGGATTTAGTGCTGAATTCATATAAATAAGCGAGGCCGACCATCGCATCATTAGCCGCCTGTAAGATGGAGGCCAATCGACCAGGAAAAGAACGACAAATCGCATGGAAATATAAGGAAAATAACAGAGAATAAGCAAAATCAACAAGATGAACATGGTGACTAGAGATTTTCTGTAACGCGTCATGTTAAACGCGTCAGGATCATGCTGCGCCTGAGCTTGAGTCTGAATCTGAATACGGTGGCGACGGCAAATGCGATAGATCGTTGAACACGTTGATATATTCACCGAGATACATACAGTTATGATGAAGATCAAAACGGCGCGATGTATTTCACCGTCTATGATGATTGTCAGAGCATACACCACACTAGTCATCCAGTTAATGGAGAGTACGACGGCAGTCTTCCTGATCGTAACGATAGCAATGTACTTCAGATGCAGTAACAGGGCAAGACATCTGTCTACACTGACCGAGGTGAGGGTCAGAATTGTAGCGGAGAGGAAAACGGCCTGTATGCATCTAAATGTTGTCCACAGTTGCTGCGGATAAGTTCCCGTGGTCAGTTCGTGAACCACAACCACAATGAACAGCGGCTGGATGATCAGACCAACACCCAGGTCGGATAAGGACAATCCAAACAGTAGGACATTTTGATGGCTCATCATGTAAAGTTGGTGACCTCCAAACCGCGCCGAGGACTAGGAAATTCCCAACAAACGCTATCACGGAAAATAGCCCGTTTAGGACGCAGCCAGTGATGTAAAACTCGGCGTAACTTTCGCCAGCTTGTTTGGAATGGTTGCTTTGATTTGTGTGGTTGTACATTGCTGTAAAATTGTTGAATCTGTAGTCTGACTGTGAACAGCTTGTTGTAGACTCTGTGCGTGTTAAACTGCTCTATCGCGAAGCACGTCAGGTAGATTATGTTATACTGTCCATAGAATAAGTTGACAACCAACTACGAAATTAAGTCTTCCACTTAAACCTAACCTGAATGATTATCTGCCTTAATGGCATTTCTTTTTGTTTTAGAAAACGAATTGATTTTCACTGTTTCAGAGAAGATGGAGTCACGACTGATTAGGCGAGGGAGTTTATGCTACATATGCTAGCTATACGCTCGCTTACATCATAGTTAATAGAGTGAAATGGTTATGAAGCCCGGCAAACTTCAAAGGAGCAAACAAAGTGGCCAAGATTTATGTTGGAAGGTCCATGACCGTGCACATCTTTTGTTTTGCGCTCATACACTATGCATGAATTACGTAATCGCAACGTTTCTATTGGTTAGTTGTTTGAACACACGTAACCACCTATTGTATTTTGTCAGGTTTTGTGTACGGTCAACCCCCAAAATAGCGAACAAAAACATATAACAAAGAACTTTGCCAGGCTTCATAACCATTGATTTCCCTCTTTAACTATGCTTACATGCATAAAAAATCAACAGACCAACTTTGCGACAAATGAACTTTTTTATACGTTCCTGCAATTACATGTTTTAGGTTTCATTTAGTTCGTTATTGAAAGTAATCATGATTTATGTCGCTAAAATTATTACTGAGCTACTTTCACTAATGTGTTTTTCAAAGTCCGCATTTCGTTCAAGGCAATATTAAATGCAGTTTGATCTTTTGTCTTGTCTACTTTATCATGTCAATTTAGCACTTACCAAAGTCAATTATAAATTTCATGTTTCCCATCAATTCAACTTCTTTTAAATTTAAAAGATTGACTTTGATATAGCGATGCGAAACTAATGCCTTGATTTTAGTCATTTATTGTTCAAATCGCAAAAAAACTTTCAAAAAAGCGGTTATTAAGTCAATTTCTCGAAATTAAATAAGATCACTGCAGAAAAAGATATCATGATACCGTAGAATCCCGGCTATAAGCCCTGGGCTTATACAACTTCGTAAGGGTTTTTGGGTGGGCTTATAAATTCGTTTTATAAAAAGAAATGTTTAATCATGTCCATTTCAATTGAACAACATGTCCATTTCAATTGAACAACAGTGTTCATGCAACAATAACAGTAAAAGCTTTGAAACGCAAATGTGCTCAGACAGGTGGTTGGGCTTATAATCAGGGGGGCTTATAACCGGGGGGGGGGGGGGTGGGGGGGGGGGGCTTATAACCGGGATTCTACGGTATTTCATGGTATTTCAGTGTATGAAGCTAATATTTCCCCAAATTGTCAGACAATCAAATGAGCGTAGCCTGATATTGAACACTGGAATTCTCTTAGCAATACCGATACCAACAAATTGGATGTGTTCTGCAGATGAAAAGTGAAAACTCTTAGAACTCCGAAAACGTTTTTCGCAATTTCCGTGCTCAGTAATCTTTTTAGCGCAACTCGTTGAGTTCGATTGAAAAAAAAGAGCCATATCATGTGTCTTATTATTATTATGTGTCTGTTACTTGCCATACGTTTGCCTGCGCTAGCCAATTAAACCACGGCAACGGCAACGAGAACGTCCCTAAAAAAGGTTTAGACTACGTTTACACTAGAGGAGATTTTTCCGGATTCGTGACGAATCGGGGACGTTTTGGCACCGGATTCGTTTTGCAGTTTACACACTGGTGGACGAATCCGGGAAAAAACTGTCCCGGTTTGGTCGCGTGTGCGGAGATTTTGAATCCGGAAATCAAAGTGAATACGTTCTATCCAAATACTTTTAAATCCGGAATGTTTTGTAGTGTAAACGGTTATTCGAATGAATCCGGAATGAATCCGGATATTTATCCGCCTGAGACCATATGAATTTCCCCGGATTCATCGATGTGTGTAAACAGTTGAGAATCCGAATAACCCTCCAGTGTAAACACCGACGAATCCGAATACCACAAATGTGATGAATCCGGAAACATTAATTGAATCCGGAAACTTTTCCTCTAGTGTAAACGTAGTCTAAATGAGCTGAGCAATAGAGCGTTTTCACGTGACGTCATCAAAATTCTAAATTCAAAACTATTGATCCTACAAAGCTGTTCTTTTAGTATATTCTAGACATCCGTGTCGCTAATTGCTGGGGAAATAAAGAAAGATGAAATTTGAGACGGCCTGGCTCAACGTGACCTGAAATGTTGCAGAAACCATATTTTCGCACTTTTAAAATAATTTTCCGATATGCTAATAAGTTAAAAATGATAACTAAAGCATTCTGAACTAAAACTCATGACTTTGGAAGCAAAATCTTTTTTTCTTCTCGCTGACATTTTTGGCCGCCATATTGGTGTTCCAAACTGGTACACCAATATGGCGGTTTAGCTCTGTAATTTTCCGAATATTGTTTTCCCAATAACTTCGTTGCAATGAACACTGCCAAGTTAAAATTTGGGGAATATATTTATTTCCACCTACTCTACAATCTCTGAGTTTGTTGATGTTTTTTGATGCACGCAAAACGATCTTGTTATTTTGGTGAAAACGCTCTATTAGCTTTGCACGTGCGTTATACATCTTGATACATTTCATTCCTCTACAAAACAACAACGTGCAATGACCAAATTCTGAAGAATTCCCGAGGGGATTGGGGCGACCATGGCCGAGTGAAGACGTGTGCAAATCTGCTCCCGTAAATTTTGGATTCGAATTGAGTTTTTTTATGGCCAAAAGTAGTACAGTTGCTAAACGGAAGACCAGAGCAAGTGGCAGCACCGGTTCTGAAAGTGATATCTGCTCACCAGAAGGAAAAAAGATTTGCAATAACTCAATTTCTGGGTCGTATAGTATTCATACTTCATTCGACGAAGTGGTGAAAGCACTAACTATGGATGAGAAGATAGCCGCTCAACTCCAAACAATATTGGACAGGCTGGAGAGTGCAAAAACGAAACTAGGAAAGCTGGAAGAATATTCGAGAGTTTTGCGTTTTGCCCGCTGCTCTGAGCCAATCAGAGCAGCGGTCGGCAGCGGCAGTTTTGGAACGGAACTGTGCGTGCGCAGTGCGTTTGACCGCTGTGTATACATATTCTGACCATGTTCCTATAGAGCGGTTTTCAATTGAATTGCTTTGGTTTTGTTTTACTGCGCTCTGTGATTGGTTAAAAAAAAATGTGCCATGCACTTACTCAACCAATCAGATACCAAACCAAAGCCAATCGCGACTTGGTCGCACGCGTTTTCCCGCGCTTGGCGCCGGATACGGTTTTTGATATGATTTGAGTTCCCATTGGTTCATTGTGTTGCTTTCGTTTGTTGTGATTGGCCATTGTAATTACTTTGGTTTTGGTTTTACGACACTCAATTGAAAACCGCTGTATCACTTCTTATCGTCTCTTAGTGTCTGTCTACCTTAGTAAACAGTCAGTTACTTAAGCCTGGTTTTCACTGGCGGACGCAAGCACAAGCGCAAGCACAAGCGCAAGCATAAGCGCAAGCACAAGAATTATGTGCAAGTGAAAACGAACGCAAGCACAAGCACAAGAACGAAATATTCACCAGCAAGATTTGATCATCGTTAAAACCACGTTTATGTGCATTTAACTGACGGAAAACATGAATCTATTTGTTTTACTCATTGACTGAAAGCTCGAATAATGTTATTTTCGCTAGAAAACGAAACGAACAATTTTCACGGCAACGATGTTTTTAACCAGCAAGATTCGTAAAATCAAGGCAAGCAAAATAAACACAATAACTAACACATGACTTTCGGAGATAATTTTCTGAACTAAACTTTGTTTTGTTCAAAAATTCCTTCAAAATCATATCAAAATCATTGCTTTTTCCTTGTGCTTGTGTTATGTTTCGTTTTCACGTGCGACGCAAGCATAAACGCAAGCACAAGGATCAAAATATTTTGATCCTTGTGCTTGTGCTTGTGCTTGTGCTTGTGCTTGTGCTTGTGCTTGTGCTTGTGCTTGTGCTTGTGCTTGTGCTTGTGCTTGTGCTTGTGCTTATGCTTGCGTCAAGGCCGTTTTCACGGCAAAATAAGGGCTCTAGTGCTTGCGCTTGTGCTTGTGCTTGCGCCGCTAGTGAAAACCAGGCTTTAGAGTTTTTCTTCGATTTTGAAAGCAATACATGATTCAAAATTGTATGACATCAAAACAATTTTTTCCAAAAGTGTTTCATCGCATTTCGCATCGGCCCAATGCGCCAAGCATATACGATGGGATTTAGTGCCGAGTTCAGATAAATAAGCGAGGCCGACCATCGCATCATTAGCCGCCTGTAAGATGGAGGCCAATCGACCAGGAAAAGAACGACAAATCGCATGAAAATATAAGGAAAATAACAGAGAATAAGCAAAAATCAACAAGATGAACATGGTGACTAGAGATTTTCTGTAACGCGTCATGTTAAACGCCTCCGGATCATGCTGCGCCTGAGCTTGAGTCTGAATCTGAATTTGGTGGCGACGGCAAATGCGATAGATCGTTGAACACGTTGATATATTCACCAAGATACATACAGTTATGATGAAGATGGAAACGGCCCGATGTATTTCGTTGGCTATGATGAGTGTTAGAGCGTACACCAAGCTTATCACCCAGATAATGGAGATTACGACGGAAGTCTTCCTGATCGTAACGACCGCAACGTACTTTAGATGCAGTAACAGAGCAAGACATCTGTCTACACTGACCGAAGTGAGGGTCAGAATTGTAGCGGAGAGAAAAACGGTCTGTATGCATCTAAATGTTTTCCACAGTTGTTGCGGATAAGTTCCCGTGGTTAATTCGTAAACCAAAAGCGCAATGAACAGCGGCTGGATGATCAGACCAACACCCACGTCGGATAAGGACAGTCCAAATAGTAGGACATTTGATGGCTCCTCATGTAAAGTTGGTGTCCTCCAAACCGCGCCGAGAACCAGGAAATTCCCAACAAACGCTATCACGGAAAACACGGTGTTTAGGACGCAGCCAGCGATGTAAAACTCGACGTAACTTTCGCCAGCTTGTTTGGAATGGTTGCTTTGATTTGTGTGGTTGTACATTGCTGTAAACAGCTTGTTGAATCTGTAGTCTGACTGTGAACTTGTAGACTCTGTGTCGTGTTAAACTGCTCTGTCGAGAAGCACGTCAGTTCAGTTATGTTATAATGGTTTGCTTGCCATAGAATAAGTTGACAATTAAAAAGTTTTTGTTACCCTGAAGAAAGCAGTAATGCCGAAACGTCGGTCGTTCTTTATGACTTGAAATAGCGCTAAAAATTACTTTTCTCAACGACAATTTAAAACTACCGGATCACAAAACCTAATCTGAATGATTATCTTCCTTAATGGCATTTCTTTTGTTTTAGAAAAATAATTGATCTTCACTGTTTTCAGAGAACATGGCCGGCGGACACACAACTGATCAGGCGATCTTGTTTTCGTTTGCACTGCACTCGCTTAGGCCATCCCCATAAAATGTTTGGTTTCCCATCGCCCTCTCTCTCGTGAAAGTGGGTCGGTCGGTCGGTAAAAAAAAAAAGAAAAAGAAAAGCCGAGAAACGAAATATTGACAATTAAAATATAGACTGAAAATTTCGCGCGCTCTGATTGGTTAAAAACCATGTTTTATCAGAGTATAAATCATAGAAAAGCGTGTTTTATCGTTTCGCGCGCGTAAATCTATATTTTAAAGCACATAAAGAAGCCAAAACCATGTATTATACTGTCATAAAACACTCCGGGAATTTGAGAACACTTGAGAAATATAGAAACACTCGCCTGCGGCTCGTGTTTTCTAAATTTCTCTCGTGTTCTCAAAATTCCCGTCGTGTTTTATGACAGTATAATACATGGTTTTGGCTTCTTTATTTGTTAAATAATACATAAATGATTCCAAGCGAGCCTTGATTATATCTTCCCCATGACCACCATTTTGAAACGAGCCGATATCACTCTGAAAGGTGTTCGAAGACGTCATTACTGGGCTGATTTAGATTTCAGAGTGACTGTAAGATGTAAACAAAGCATTTTAACACCCGAGAAAAGGGCGCAAGCATGAATCAGAATTTTTTTTCACTTTGGCTATCCCCATGAAATGTGTTGTTTCCCATCGCCCGACCGACCCAATTTCAGTTTCAAAAAGTAAAAAAAAAGTTTCTGATTCATTCCCTGCGCCCATTTGTCGCGTGTTTTCAAGTTTAATTTGCTTTATTTACATCTTTAATGTCACTAGCTCTGACATCTAAATCAGCCCAGTAATGACGTCTTCGAGTGATATCGGCTCGTAACAAAATGAAGGTCACG
>MU825907.1:0-62776 GCA_029204205.1 Desmophyllum pertusum
CAAGTGACTACCAAGTGACTACCAAAGTGACTACCAAGTGAGTACCAAGTGACTACCAACGACTACCAAGTGACTACCAAGTCACTACCAATGACTACGAATTGACTACCAAGTGACTATCAAATGACTGCAAAATGACTACCAATGACTATCAAATGACTACCAAATGAGTACCAAGTGACTACCAAGTGACTACCGAGTGACTACCGAGTGACTACCGAATGACTACAAATAACAACCAAATGACTACCAAATGACTACCAAATGACTACCAAATGACTACGCAAATGAACTACCAAATGACTACCAAATGACTACCAAATTACTACCAAATGACTACCAGATGACTAGCAAGTGACACCAAATGACTACCAGTGACTATTAAGTGACTAGCCAGTGGCTACCAAATCACTACCAAATGACTACCAATGACTACCAAGTGACTACCAAGTAACTACCAAATGACTACCAAGTGACTACCAAATGACTACCAAATGACTACCAAGTGACTGCCAAGTGACTACAAGTGACTAGCCAGTGGCTACCAAATGACTACCAAATGACTACCAAGTGACTACCAATAGACTACCAAATGACTACCAGATGACTACCAAGTGACAACCAAATGACTAGCAAGTGATTACACGTGATTACCAAGTGACTACCAAGTGACTACCAAATGACTACCAATGACTACCAAATGACTACCAAATGACTACCAAATTGACTACCAAATGACTACCAAATGACTACCAGATGACTAGCAAGTGACAACCAATTACTACCAAGTGACTATTAAGTGACTAGCCAAGTGGCTACCAAGTGACTACCAAATGACTACCAAGTGACTACCAAGTGACTACCAAGTGACTACCAAGTGACTACCAAATGACTACCAATGACTACCAAATGACTACCAAGTGACAACCACTTGACTACCAAATGACTACCAATGACTACCAAGAGACAACCAAATGACTAGCAAGTGGATACACTGATTACCAAGTGACTACCAAATGACTACCAAACGACTACCAAGTGACTACCAAGTCACAACCAAATGACTACCAAGTGACTACCAAGTGACTATCAAATGACTGCCAAATGACTACCAAATGACTACCAAATGACTACCAAGTGACTACCGAGTGATACCGAATGACTACCAAATAACTACCAAATGACCACCAAGTGACTACCAAGTGACTACCAAGTGACTACCAAATGACTACCAAGTGACCACCAAATGACTACCAAGTGACTACCAAGTGACTACCAATGACTACCAAATGACTACCAAATGACTACCAAATAACTACCAAATGACTACCAAATGACTACCAAATGACTACCAAATGACTACCAAATGACTACCAGATGACTACCAAGTGACAACCAAATGACTACCAAGTGACTACCAAGTTACTAGCCAGTGGCTACCAAATGACTACCAAATGACTACCAAGTGACTACCAAGTGACTACCAAGTGACTACCAAATGACTACCAGATGACTACCAAGTGACAACCAAATGACTACCAAGTGATTACCACGTGATTACCAAGTGACTACCAAGTGACTATCAAGTGACTACCAAATGACAACCAAATGACTACCAAGTGACTACCAAGTGACTAGCAAGTGACTACCAAGTGACTAGCAAGTGACTACCAAGTGACTACCAAATGACAACCAAATGACTACCAAATGACTACCAAGTGACTACCAAGTGACTATCAAATGACTACCAAACGACTACCAAGTTACTACCAAGTGACCACCAAGTGACAACCAAATGACTACCAATGTGACTACTAAACGACTACCAAATGACTACCAAATGACTACCAAGTGACTACCAAGTGACTACCAATGACTACCAAGTGACTACCAAATGACAACCAAATGACTACCAAATGACTACCAAATGACTACCAAATGACTACCAAGTGACTACCAAGTGACTACCAAAATGACTACCAAGTGACTACCAAATGACAACCAAATGACTTCAAAATGACTATCAAATGACTACCAAGTGACTACCAAGTGACTACCAAATGACTACCAAATGACTACCAAATGACTACCAAGTGACTACCAAGTGACTACCAAGTGACTACCAAACGACTACCAGGTTACTACCAATGACCACCAAGTGACAACCAAATGACTACCAAGTGACAACCAAACGACTACCAAATGACTACCAAATGACTACCAAGTGACTACCAAGTGACTACCAATTGACTATCAAGTGACTACTAAATGACTACCAAATGACTACCAAATGACTACCAAGTGACTACCAAGTGACGACCAAGTGACTACCAAACGACTACCAAGTGACTACCAAGTCACAACCAAATGACTACCAAGTGACTACCAATCGACTATCAAATGACTGCCAAATGACTACCAAATGACTACCAAATGAGTACCAAATGACTACCAAGTGACCTACCTAGTGACTACCGAGTGACTACCGAATGACTACCAAATAACTACCGAAATGACCATCAAGTGACTACCAAGTGACTACCAAGTGACTACTAAATGACTACCAAGTGACTACCAAATGACTACCAAGTGACTACCAAGTGACTACCAAATGACTACAAAATGACTACCAAATGACTACCAAATAACTTCAAAATGACTACCAAATGACTACCAAGTGACTACCAAGTGACTACCAAATGACTACCAAATGACTACCAATTGACTACCAACTGACTACCAAGTGACTACCAATTGAATATCAAATGACTACCAAGTGACTAACACGTGTCTACCTAGTGACTACCAAATGACTACCAAATGACTACCAAATGACTACCAAATGACTACCAAATGACTACCTATTGACTACCAAGTGACTACCAAATATCTATCAAGTGACTACCAAATGACTACCAAATGACTACCAAGTGACTACCAAGTTACTACCAAATGACTACCAAGTGACTACCAAACGACTACCAAATGACTACCAAATGACTACCAAGTGACTACCAATTGAATATCCAATGACTACCAAGTGACTAACACGTTTCTACCTAGTGACTACCAACTGACTACCAAATGACTACCAAATGACTACCAAATGACTACCAAATGACTACCAAATGACTACCAAGTGACTACCAAGTGACTACCAAATGACTACCAAATAACTACCAAATAACTTCAAAATGACTACCAAATGACTACCAAGTGACTACCAAGTGACTACCAAATGACTACCAAATGACTACCAATTGACTAGCAACTGACTACCAAGTGACTACCAATTGAATATCAAATGACTACCAAGGGACTAACACGTGTCTACCTAGTGACTACCAAATGACTACCAAATGACTACCAAATGACTACCAAATGACTACCAAATGACTACCTATTGACTACCAAGTGACTACCAAATAACTATCAAGTGACTACCAAATGACTACCAAATGACTACCAAGTGACTACCAAGTGACTACCAAATGACTACCAAGTGACTACCAAACGACTACCAAATGACTACCAAGTGACTACCAAGTGACTACCAAATGACTACCAAGTTACTACCAAGTGACCACCAAGTGACAACCAAATGACTACCAAGTGACTACCAAGTTACTACCAAGTGACCACCAAGTGACAACCAAATGACTACCAAGTGACTACCAAACGACTACCAAATGACTACCAAGTGACTACCAAATGACAACCAAATGACTTCAAAATGACTACCAAATGACTACCAAGTGACTACCAAGTGACTACCAAATGACTACCAAATGACTACCAAATGACTACCAAGTGACTACCAAATGAATACCAAGTGACTACCAAGTGACTACCAAATGACTACCAAATGACTACCAAATGACTACCAAGTGACTACCAAACGACTACCAAGTGAATACCAAATGACTACCAAGTGACTACCAAGTGACTACCAAACGACTACCAAGTGACTACCAAACGACTACCAAGTGAATACCAAATGACTACCAAGTGACTACCAAGCGACTACCAAACGACTACCAAGTGACTACCAAATGACTACCAAGTGACTACCAAATGACTACCAAGTGACTACTAAGTGACTACCCAGTGACTACCAAATGACTACCACATGACTACCAAATTACTTCAAAATGACTACCAAGTGACTACCAAACGACTACCAAGTGACTACCAAATGACTACCAAGTGATTACCAAATGACTACCAAGTCACTACTAAGTGACTACCCAGTGGCTACCAAATGACTACCAAATAACTACCAAATGACTTCAAAATGACTACCAAGTGACTACGAAGTGACTACCAAGTGACCTCCAAATGACTACCAAATGACTACCAAATGACTACCAAGTGACTACCAAGTGACTACCAAGTGACTAGCAAGTGACTACCAAACGACTACCAAGTTACTACCAAGTGACTACCAAACGACAACCAAGTGACTACCAAGTGACTACCAAATGACTACCAAGTGACTACCAAATGAATACCAAGTGACTACCAAGTGACTACCAAATGACTACCAAATGACTACCAAATGACTACCAAGTGACTACAAAGTGACTACCAAATGACTGCGAGATGACTACCAAGTGACAACCAAATGACTACCAAGTGACTACCAAGTTACTACCAAACGACTACCAAGTGACTACCAAGTGACTATTAAATTACTACGAAGTGACTACCTAATTACTACCAAGTGACTACCAAGTGACTACCAAATGACTACCAAATGACTACCAAGTGACTACCAAGTGACCACCAAATGAGCACGAAATGACTACCAAATGACTACCAAGTGACTACCAATTTATTACCCAGTGACTACCAATTGAATACCAAATGACTACCAATTGACTACCAACTGACTACCAAGTGACTACCAATTGAATACCAAATGACTACCAAGTGTCTACCAAACGACAACCAAATGACTACCAAATGACTACCAAGTGACTACCAAATGACTACCAAGTGACTACCAAATGACTACCAAACGACTACCAAATGACTACCAAATGACTACCAAGTGACTACCAAATGACTACCAAGTGACTACCAAGTGACTACCTAGTGAATTCAAAGTGACTACCTGTTGACTACCAAGTGACTTCCCAGTGACTACCAAACGACTACCAAATGACTACCAAATGACTACCAAGTGACTACCAAATGACTACCAAGTGACTACCAAATGACTACCAAATGCCTACCAAGTGACTGCCTAGTGAATACAAAGTGACTACCTGTTGACTACCAAGTGACTTCCCAGTGACTACCAAACGACTACCAAATGGCTACCAAATGACTACCAAGTGACTACCAAGTGACTACCAAGTGACTACCAAATGACTACCAAATGACTACCAAGTGACTACCAAGTGACTACCTAGTGAATTCAAAGTGACTACCTGTTGACTACCAAGTGACTTCCCAGTGACTACCAAACGACTACCAAATGACTACCAAATAACTACCAAGTGACTACCAAATGACTACCAAGTGACTACCAAATGACTACCAAGTGACTATCTAGTGACTACCAACTGACTACTAAGTGACTACCAATTGAATACCAAATGACTACCAATTGACTACCAACTGACTATCAAGTGACTACCAATTGAATACCAAATGACTACCAAGTGACTACCAAACGACTACCAAAATGACTACCAAATGACTACCAAGTGACTACCAAATGACTACCAAGTGACTACCAAATGACTACCAAATGACTACCAAGTGACTACCTAGTGAATACAAAGTGACTACCTGTTCACTACCAAGTGACTTCCCAGTGACTACCAAACGACTACCAAATGACTACCAAATAACTACCAAGTGACTACCAAATGACTACCAAGTGACTACCAAATGACTACCAAGTGACTACCAAGTGACTACCTAGTGAATACAAAGTGACTACCTGTTGACTACCAAGTGACTTCCCAGTGACTACCAAGTGACTACCAAACGATATACCAAGTGACTACCAAGTGACTACCTAGAGAATTCAAAGTGACTACCTGTTGACTACCAAGTGACTACCAAGTGACTACCAAACGACTACCAAATGACTACCAAATAACTACCAAGTGACTACCAAATGACTACCAAATGACTACCAAGTGACTACCAAATGACTACCAAATGACTACCAAGTGACTACCAAGTGACTACCTAGTGAATACAAAGTGACTACCTGTTGACTACCAAGTGACTTCCCAGTGACTACCAAGTGACTACCAAACGATATACCAAGTGACTACCAAATGATTACCAAGTGACTACCAAATGACTACCAAGTGACTACCAAATGACTACCAAACGACTACCAAATGACTACCAAATGACTACCAAGTGACTACCAAATGACTACCAAGTGACTACCAAGTGACTACCTAGTGAATTCAAAGTGACTACCTGTTGACTACCAAGTGACTTCCCAGTGACTACCAAACGACTACCAAATGACTACCAAATGACTACCAAGTGACTACCAAATGACTACCAAGTGACTACCAAATGACTACCAAATGCCTACCAAGTGACTGCCTAGTGAATACAAAGTGACTACCTGTTGACTACCAAGTGACTTCCCAGTGACTACCAAACGACTACCAAATGGCTACCAAATGACTACCAAGTGACTACCAAGTGACTACCAAGTGACTACCAAATGACTACCAAATGACTACCAAGTGACTACCAAGTGACTACCTAGTGAATTCAAAGTGACTACCTGTTGACTACCAAGTGACTTCCCAGTGACTACCAAACGACTACCAATGACTACCAATGACTACCAAATGACTACAAATAACTACCAAGTGACTACCAAATGACTACCAAGTGACTACCAAATGACTACCAAGTGACTATCTAGTGACTACCAACTGACTACTAAGTGACTACCAATTGAATACCAAATGACTACCAATTGACTACCAACTGACTATCAAGTGACTACCAAATGACTACCAAGTGAATACAAATGACTACCAAGTGACTACCAAACGACTACCAAATGACTACCAAATGACTACCAAGTGACTACCAAATGACTACCAAGTGACTACCAAATGACTACCAAATGACTACCAAGTGACTACCTAGTGAATACAAAGTGACTACCTGTTCACTACCAAGTGACTTCCCAGTGACTACCAAACGACTACCAAATGACTACCAAATAACTACCAAGTGACTACCAAATGACTACCAAGTGACTACCAAATGACTACCAAGTGACTACCAAGTGACTACCTAGTGAATACAAAGTGACTACCTGTTGACTACCAAGTGACTTCCCAGTGACTACCAAGTGACTACCAAACGATATACCAAGTGACTACCAAAGTGACTACCTAGAGAATTCAAAGTGACTACCTGTTGACTACCAAGTGACTTCCAAGTGACTACCAAACGACTACCAAATGACTACCAAATAACTACCAAGTGACTACCAAATGACTACCAAATGACTACCAAGTGACTACCAAATGACTACCAAATGACTACCAAGTGACTACCAAGTGACTACCTAGTGAATACAAAGTGACTACCTGTTGACTACCAAGTGACTTCCCAGTGACTACCAAGTGACTACCAAACGATATACCAAGTGACTACCAAATGATTACCAAGTGACTACCAAACGACTACCAAACGACTACCAAGTGACAACCAAATGACTACCAAGTGACTACCAAGTGACTATCAAATGACTACCAAATGACTACCAAATGACTACCAAGTGACTACCGAGTGACTACCGAATGACTACCAAATACCTACCAAATGACTACCAAGTGACTACCAAGTGACTACCAAGTGACTGCCAAATGACTACCAAGTGACTACCAAATGACTACCAAGTGACTACCAAGTGACTACCAAATGACTACCAAATGACTACCAAGTGACTACCAAATGACTACCAGATGACTACCAAGTGACAACCAAATGACTACCAAGTGATTACCACGTGATTACCAAGTGACTACCAAGTGACAACCAAGTGACTACCAAGTGACAACCAAGTGACTACCAAATGACTACCAAATGACTAGCAAGTGACTAGCAAGTGACTAGGCAAGTGACTACCAAATGACTAGCAAGTGACTACCAAGTCACTACCAAGTGACTACCAAATGACAACCAAATGACTACCAAATGACTACCAAATGACTACCAAATGACTACCAAGTGACTACCAAGTGACTACCAAGTGACTACCAAATGACTACCAAGTGACTACCAAATGACAACCAAATGACTTCAAAATGACTACCAAATGACTACCAAGTGACTACCAAGTGACTACCAAATGACTACCAAATGACTACCAAATGACTACCAAGTGAATACAAAGTGACTACCTATTGACTACCAAGTGTCTTCCCAGTGACTACAAATGACTACCAAACGATATACCAAGTGACTACCAAGTGACTACCTAGAGAATTCAAAGTGACTACCTGTTGACTACCAAGTGACTTCCAGTGACTACCAAACGACTACCAAATGACTACCAAATAACTACCAAGTGACTACCAAATGACTACCAAGTGACTACCAAATGACTACCAAATGACTACCAAGTGACTACCAAGTGACTACCTAGTGAATACAAAGTGACTACCTGTTGACTACCAAGTGACTTCCCAGTGACTACCAAGTGACTACCAAACGACTACCAAGTGACTACCAAATGACTACCAAGTGACTACCAAATGACTACCAAGAGACTACTAAGTGACTACCCAGTGACTACCAAATGACTACCACATGACTACCAAATGACTTCAAAATGACTACCAAGTGACTACCAAACGACTACCAAGTGACTACCAAATGACTACCAAGTGACTACCAAATGACTACCAAGTCACTACTAAGTGACTAACCAGTGACTACCAAATGACTACCAAATGACTACCAAATGACTTCAAAATGACTACCAAGTGACTACGAAGTGACTAGCAAGTGACCTCCAAATGACTACCAAATGACTACCAAATGAGTACCAAATCACTACCAAATGACTACCAAATGACTACCAGATGACTAGCAAGTGACAACCAAATGACTACCAAGTGACTATTAAGTGACTAGCCAGTGGCTACCAAATCACTACCAAATGACTACCAAGTGACTACCAAGTGACTACCAAGTAACTACCAAATGACTACCAAGTGACTACCAAATGACTACCAAATGACTACCAAGTGACTACCAAGTGACTACCAAGTGACTAGCCAGTGGCTACCAAATGACTACCAAATGACTACCAAGTGACTACCAAGTGACTACCAAATGACTAACAAGTGACTACCAAATGACTACCAAATGACTACCAAGTGACAACCAAATGACTACCAAGTGACTACCAAACGACTACCAAGTGACTACCAAGTGACTACCAAGTGACTACGAAGTGGACTACCAAATCACTTCAAAATGACTACCAAATGACTACGAAGTGACCACCAAGAGACTACCAAACGACTACCAAGTGACTACCAAGAGACAACTAAATGACTACCAAGTGACAACCAAGTGACTATCAAATGACTACCAAGTGACAACCAAGTGTCTACAAAATGACTACCAAATGACTACCAAGTGACTAGCAAGTGACTACCAAGTGACTACAAATGACTATCAAATGACTACCAAATGACTACCAAGTGACTACCAAGTGACTACCAAACGACTACCAAGTTACTACCAAGTGACCACCAAGTGACAACCAAATGACTACCAAGTGACTACCAAACGACTACCAAATGACTACCAAATGACTACCAAGTGACTACCAAGTGACTACCAATTGACTACCAAGTGACTACCAAATAACTATCAAGTGACTACCAAATGACTACCAAATGACTACCAAGTGACTACCAAGTGACTACCAAGTGAGTACCAAGTGACTACCAAACGACTACCAAGTGACTACCAAGTCACAACCAAATGACTACGAAGTGACTACCAAGTGACTATCAAATGACTGCAAAATGACTACCAAATGACTATCAAATGACTACCAAATGAGTACCAAGTGACTACCAAGTGACTACCGAGTGACTACCGAGTGACTACCGAATGACTACCAAATAACAACCAAATGACCACCAAATGACTACCAAATGACTACCAAAATGACTACCAAATGACTACCAAATGACTACCAAATGACTACCAAATTACTACCAAATGACTACCAGATGACTAGCAAGTGACAACCAAATGACTACCAAGTGACTATTAAGTGACTAGCCAGTGGCTACCAAATCACTACCAAATGACTACCAAGTGACTACCAAGTGACTACCAAGTAACTACCAAATGACTACCAAGTGACTACCAAATGACTACCAAATGACTACCAAGTGACTGCCAAGTGACTACCAAGTGACTAGCCAGTGGCTACCAAATGACTACCAAATGACTACCAAGTGACTACCAAGAGACTACCAAATGACTACCAGATGACTACCAAGTGACAACCAAATGACTAGCAAGTGATTACACGTGATTACCAAGTGACTACCAAGTGACTACCAAATGACTACCAAATGACTACCAAATGACTACCAAATGACTACCAAATGACTACCAAATGACTACCAGATGACTAGCAAGTGACAACCAAATGACTACCAAGTGACTATTAAGTGACTAGCCAGTGGCTACCAAATCACTACCAAATGACTACCAAGTGACTACCAAGTGACTATCAAATGACTGCCAAATGACTACCAAATGACTACCAAATGACTACCAAGTGACTACCGAGTGATACCGAATGACTACCAAATAAACTACCAAATGACCACCAAGTGACTACCAAGTGACTACCAAGTGACTACCAAATGACTACCAAGTGACCACCAAATGACTACCAAGTGACTACCAAGTGACTACCAAATGACTACCAAATGACTACCAAATAACTACCAAATGACTACCAAATGACTACCAAATGACTACCAAATGACTACCAAATGACTACCAGATGACTACCAAAGTGACAACCAAATGACTACCAAGTGACTACCAAGTGACTAGCCAGTGGCTACCAAATGACTACCAAATGACTACCAAGTGACTACCAAGTGACTACCAAGTGACTACCAAATGACTACCAGATGACTACCAAGTGACAACCAAATGACTACCAAGTGATTACCACGTGATTACCAAGTGACTACCAAGTGACTATCAAGTGACTACCAAGTGACAACCAAATGACTACCAAGTGACTACCAAGTGACTAGCAAGTGACTACCAAGTGACTAGCAAGTGACTACCAAGTGACTACCAAATGACAACCAAATGACTACCAAATGACTACCAAGTGACTACCAAGTGACTATCAAATGACTACCAAACGACTACCAAGTTACTACCAAGTGACCACCAAGTGACAACCAAATGACTACCAAGTGACTACTAAACGACTACCAAATGACTACCAAATGACTACCAAGTGACTACCAAGTGACTACCAATTGACTACCAAGTGACTACCAAATGACAACCAAATGACTACCAAATGACTACCAAATGACTACCAAATGACTACCAAGTGACTACCAAGTGACTACCAAATGACTACCAAGTGACTACCAAATGGACAACCAAATGACTTCAAAATGACTATCAAATGACTACCAAGTGACTACCAAGTGACTACCAAATGACTACCAAATGACTACCAAATGACTACCAAGTGACTACCAAGTGACTACCAAGTGACTACCAAACGACTACCAGGTTACTACCAATGACCACCAAGTGACAACCAAATGACTACCAAGTGACAACCAAACGACTACCAAATGACTACCAAATGACTACCAAGTGACTACCAAGTGACTACCAATTGACTATCAAGTGACTACTAAATGACTACCAAATGACTACCAAATGACTACCAAGTGACTACCAAGTGACGACCAAGTGACTACCAAACGACTACCAAGTGACTACCAAGTCACAACCAAATGACTACCAAGTGACTACCAATCGACTATCAAATGACTGCCAAATGACTACCAAATGACTACCAAATGAGTACCAAATGACTACCAAGTGACTACCTAGTGACTACCGAGTGACTACCGAATGACTACCAAATAACTACCAAATGACCATCAAGTGACTACCAAGTGACTACCAAGTGACTACTAAATGACTACCAAGTGACTACCAAATGACTACCAAGTGACTACCAAGTGACTACCAAATGACTACAAAATGACTACCAAATGACTACCAAATAACTTCAAAATGACTACCAAATGACTACCAAGTGACTACCAAGTGACTACCAAATGACTACCAAATGACTACCAATTGACTACCAACTGACTACCAAGTGACTACCAATTGAATATCAAAATGACTACCAAGTGACTAACACGTGTCTACCTAGTGACTACCAAATGACTACCAAATGACTACCAAATGACTACCAAATGACTACCAAATGACTACCTATTGACTACCAAGTGACTACCAAATATCTATCAAGTGACTACCAAATGACTACCAAATGACTACCAAGTGACTACCAAGTTACTACCAAATGACTACCAAGTGACTTACCAAACGACTACCAAATGACTACCAAATGACTACCAAGTGACTACCAATTGAATATCCAATGACTACCAAGTGACTAACACGTTTCTACCTAGTGACTACCAACTGACTACAAATGACTACCAAATGACTACCAAATGACTACCCAAATGACTACCAAATGACTACCAAGTGACTACCAAGTGACTACCAAATGACTACCAAATAACTACCAAATAACTTCAAAATGACTACCAAATGACTACCAAGTGACTACCAAGTGACTACCAAAGACTACCAAATGACTACCAATTGACTAGCAACTGACTACCAAGTGACTACCAATTGAATATCAAATGACTACCAAGGGACTAACACGTGTTCTACCTAGTGACTACCAAATGACTACCAAATGACTACCAAATGACTACCAAATGACTACCAAATGACTACCTATTGACTACCAAGTGACTACCAAATAACTATCAAGTGACTACCAAATGACTACCAAATGACTACCAAGTGACTACCAAGTGACTACCAAATGACTACCAAGTGACTACCAAACGACTACCAAATGACTACCAAGTGACTACCAAGTGACTACCAAATGACTACCAAGTTACTACCAAGTGACCACCAAGTGACAACCAAATGACTACCAAGTGACTACCAAGTTACTACCAAGTGACCACCAAGTGACAACCAAATGACTACCAAGTGACTACCAAACGACTACCAAATGACTACCAAGTGACTACCAAATGACAACCAAATGACTTCAAAATGACTACCAAATGACTACCAAGTGACTACCAAGTGACTACCAAATGACTACCAAATGACTACCAAATGACTACCAAGTGACTACCAAATGAATACCAAGTGACTACCAAGTGACTACCAAATGACTACCAAATGACTACCAAATGACTACCAAGTGACTACCAAACGACTACCAAGTGAATACCAAATGACTACCAAGTGACTACCAAGTGACTACCAAAACGACTACCAAGTGACTACCAAACGACTACCAAGTGAATACCAAAATGACTACCAAGTGACTACCAAGCGACTACCAAACGACTACCAAGTGACTACCAAAATGACTACCAAGTGACTACCAAATGACTACCAAGTGACTACTAAGTGACTACCCAGTGACTACCAAATGACTACCACATGACTACCAAATTACTTCAAAATGACTACCAAGTGACTACCAAACGACTACCAAAGTGACTACCAAATGACTACCAAGTGATTACCAAATGACTACCAAGTCACTACTAAGTGACTACCCAGTGGCTACCAAATGACTACCAAATAACTACCAAATGACTTCAAAATGACTACCAAGTGACTACGAAGTGACTACCAAGTGACTCCAAATGACTACCAAATGACTACCAAATGACTACCAAGTGACTACCAAGTGACTACCAAGTGACTAGCAAGTGACTACCAAACGACTACCAAGTTACTACCAAGTGACTACCAAACGACAACCAAGTGACTACCAAGTGACTACCAAATGACTACCAAGTGACTACCAAATGAATACCAAGTGACTACCAAGTGACTACCAAATGACTACCAAATGACTACCAAATGACTACCAAGTGACTACAAAGTGACTACCAAATGACTGCGAGATGACTACCAAGTGACAACCAAATGACTACCAAGTGACTACCAAGTTACTACCAAACGACTACCAAGTGACTACCAAGTGACTATTAAATTACTACGAAGTGACTACCTAATTACTACCAAGTGACTACCAAGTGACTACCAAATGACTACCAAATGACTACCAAGTGACTACCAAGTGACCACCAAATGAGCACCAAATGACTACCAAATGACTACCAAGTGACTACCAATTTATTACCCAGTGACTACCAATTGAATACCAAATGACTACCAATTGACTACCAACTGACTACCAAGTGACTACCAATTGAATACCAAATGACTACCAAGTGTCTACCAAACGACTACCAAATGACTACCAAATGACTACCAAGTGACTACCAAATGACTACCAAGTGACTACCAAATGACTACCAAACGACTACCAAATGACTACCAAATGACTACCAAGTGACTACCAAATGACTACCAAGTGACTACCAAGTGACTACCTAGTGAATTCAAAGTGACTACCTGTTGACTACCAAGTGACTTCCCAGTGACTACCAAACGACTACCAAATGACTACCAAATGGACTACCAAGTGACTACCAAATGACTACCAAGTGACTACCAAATGACTACCAAATGCCTACCAAGTGACTGCCTAGTGAATACAAAGTGGACTACCTGTTGGACTACCAAGTGACTTCCCAGTGACTACCAAAACGACTACCAAATGGCTACCAAATGACTACCAAGTGAATACCAAGTGACTACCAAGTGACTACCAAATGACTACCAAATGACTACCAAGTGACTACCAAGTGACTACCTAGTGAATTCAAAGTGACTACCTGTTGACTACCAAGTGACTTCCCAGTGACTACCAAACGACTACCAAATGACTACCAAATAACTACCAAGTGACTACCAAATGACTACCAAGTGACTACCAAATGACTACCAAGTGACTATCTAGTGACTACCAACTGACTACTAAGTGACTACCAATTGAATACCAAATGACTACCAATTGACTACCAACTGACTATCAAGTGGACTACCAATTGAATACCAAAATGACTACCAAGTGGACTACCAAACGACTACCAAATGACTACCAAATGACTACCAAGTGACTACCAAATGACTACCAAGTGACTACCAAATGACTACCAAATGACTACCAAGTGACTACCTAGTGAATACAAAGTGACTACCTGTTCACTACCAAGTGACTTCCCAGTGACTACCAAACGACTACCAAATGACTACCAAATAACTACCAAGTGACTACCAAATGACTACCAAGTGACTACCAAATGACTACCAAGTGACTACCAAGTGACTACCTAGTGAATACAAAGTGACTACCTGTTGACTACCAAGTGACTTCCCAGTGACTACCAAGTGACTACCAAACGATATTACCAAGTGACTACCAAGTGACTACCTAGAGAATTCAAAGTGACTACCTGTTGACTACCAAGTGACTCCAAGTGACTACCAAAACGACTACCAAATGACTACCAAAATAACTACCAAGTGACTACCAAATGACTACCAAATGACTACCAAGTGACTACCAAATGACTACCAAATGACTACCAAGTGACTACCAAGTGACTACCTAGTGAATACAAAGTGACTACCTGTTGACTACCAAGTGACTTCCCAGTGACTACCAAGTGACTACCAAACGATATACCAAGTGACTACCAAATGATTACCAAGTGACTACCAAACGACTACCAAAACGACTACCAAGTGACAACCAAATGACTACCAAGTGACTACCAAGTGACTATCAAATGACTACCAAATGGACTACCAAATGACTACCAAGT
Organism: Desmophyllum pertusum; assembly: GCA_029204205.1. Taxonomy (NCBI): domain Eukaryota; kingdom Metazoa; phylum Cnidaria; class Anthozoa; order Scleractinia; family Caryophylliidae; genus Desmophyllum; species Desmophyllum pertusum. The sequence goes on from MU825907.1 coordinate 16,110, forward strand.
GACTACCGAGTGACTACCGAATGACTACCAAATACCTACCAAAATGACTACCAAGTGACTACCAAGTGACTACCAAGTGACTGCCAAATGACTACCAAGTGACTACCAAATGACTACCAAGTGAACTACCAAGTGACTACCAAATGACTACCAAATGACTACCAAAGTGACTACCAAATGACTACCAGATGACTACCAAGTGACAACCAAATGACTACCAAGTGATTACCACGTGATTACCAAGTGACTACCAAGTGACAACCAAGTGACTACCAAGTGACAAACCAAGTGACTACCAAAATGACTACCAAATGACTAGCAAGTGACTAGCAAGTGACTAGCAAGTGACTACCAAATGACTAGCAAGTGACTACCAAGTCACTACCAAGTGACTACCAAATGACAACCAAATGACTACCAAATGACTACCAAAATGGACTACCAAATGACTACCAAGTGGACTACCAAGTGACTACCAAGTGACTACCAAATGACTACCAAGTGACTACCAAATGGACAACCAAATGACTTCAAATGGACTACCAAATGACTACCAAGTGACTACCAAGTGACTACCAAATGACTACCAAATGACTACCAAATGACTACCAAGTGAATACAAAGTGACTACCTATTGACTACCAAGTGTCTTCCCAGTGACTAACAAATGACTACCAAACGATATACCAAGTGACTACCAAGTGACTACCTAGAGAATTCAAAGTGACTACCTGTTGACTACCAAGTGACTTCCCAGTGACTACCAAACGACTACCAAATGACTACCAAATAACTACCAAGTGACTACCAAATGACTACCAAAGTGACTACCAAATGGACTACCAAATGACTACCAAGTGACTACCAAGTGACTACCTAGTGAATACAAAGTGACTACCTGTTGAACTACCAAGTGACTTCCCAGTGACTACCAAGTGACTACCAAACGATTATACCAAGTAAACTACCAAATGATTACCAAGTGACTACCAAACGACTACCAAAACGACTACCAAAGTGACAACCAAATGACTACCAAGTGACTACCAAGTGACTATCAAATGTCTACCAAATGACTACCAAATGACTACCAAGTGACTACCGAGTGACTACGAATGACTACCAAAATAGCTACCAAATGACTACCAAGTGACTACCAAGTGACTACCAAGTGACTGCCAAATGACTACCAAGTGACTACCAAATGACTACCAAGTGACTACCAAGTGACTACCAAATGACTACCAAATGACTACCAAGTGACTACCAAATGACTACCAGATGACTACCAAGTGACAACCAAATGACTACCAACTGATTACCACGTGATTACCAAGTGACTACCAAGTGACAACCAAGTGACAACCAAATGACTACCAAAGTGACTACCAAACGACTACCAAATGCCTACCAAATGACTACCAAGTGACTACCAAGTGACTACCAATTGACTACCAAGTGACTACCAAATGACTATCAAGTGACTACCAATTGACTACCAAATGACTACCAAATGACTACCAAGTGACTACCAAGTGACTACCAAGTGACTACCAAATGACTACCAAGTGACTACCAAATGACTACCAAATGACTACCAAATGACTACCAAATGACTACCAAATGACTACCAAATGACTACCAAGTGACTACCAAGTGACTACCAAATGACTACCAGATGACTACCAAGTGACAACCAAATGACTACCAAGTGACTACCAAGTGACTTGCCATGACTACCACCAAGTGACTACCAAATGACTACCAGATGACTACCAAGTGACAACCAAATGACTACCAAGTGATTACACGTGATTACCAAGTGACTACCAAGTGACAACCAAGTGACTACCAAGTGACAACCAAGTGACTACCAAATGACTACCAAATGACTAGCAAAGTGACTAGCAAGTGACTAGCAAGTGACTACCAAATGACTAGCAAGTGACTAGCAAGTGACTACCAAGTGACTACCAAATGACAACCAAATGACTACCAAATGACTACCAAATGACTAACAAATGACTACCAAGTGACTACCAAGTGACTACCAAGTGACTACCAAATGACTACCAAGTGACTACCAAGTGACTACCAAATGACTACCAAATGACTACCAAATGACTACCAAGTGAATACAAGTGACTAGCTATTGATTACCAAGTGTCTTCCCAGTGACTAACAAATGACTACCAAATGACTTCTAAATGACTACCAGTGACTACCAAGTGACTACCAAATGACTACCAAATGACTACCAATGACTACCAAATGACTACCAAGTGACTACCAAACGACTACCAAGTGACTACCAAGTGACTACCAAATGACTACCAAGTGACTACCAAATGAATACAAGTGACTACAAGTGACTACCAAGTGACTACCAAATGACTACCAAATGACTACCAAAATGACTACCAAATGACTACCAAATGACTACCAAATGACTACCAAATGACTACCAAATGACTACCAGATGACTACCAAGTGACAACCAAGTGACTACCAAGTGACTACCAAGTGACTAGCCAGTGACTACCAAGTGACTACCAAATGACTACCAAATGACTACCAAGTGACTACCAAATGACTACCAAGTGACTACCAATGACTACCAAGTGACTACAAGTGACTACCAAGTGACTACAAAGTAACTACCACGTGACTACCAAGTGACTACCAAGTGACTACCAAGTGACTACCAAATGACTACCAAGTGCTAACAAGTGACTACCAAATGACTACCAAATAGCTTACCAAATGACTACCAAATGACTACCAAGTGACTACCATTGACTACCAAGTGACTACCAAATGACTACCAAGTGACTAACCAATGACTACCAAAGTGACTACCAAATGACTACCAAGTGACTACCAAATGACTACCAAGTGACTACCAAATGACTACCAAATGACTACCACTGATACCAAATGACTACCAAATGACTACCAAGTGACTACCAAATGACTACCAAATGACTACCAAGTGACTACCAAATGACTACCAAGTGACTGCCAAATGACTATCAAGTGACTACCAAATGACTACCAAATGACTACCAAGTGACTACCATATGACTACCAAGTGACTACCAAATGACTACCAATGACTACCAAATGACTACCAAATGACTACCAAGTGACTACCAGTGACTACCAAATGACTACAAATGACTACCAAATGACTACCGAAATGACTACCAAGTGACTACCAAATGACTACCAAGTGACTACCAAGTGACTACCAAATGACTACCAAGTGACTACCATATGACTACCAAATGACTACCATATGACTACCAATGACTACCAAGTGACTACCAATGTGACTACCAAGTGACAACCAATGACTACAAATGGACTACCAAATGACTACCAAGTGACTACCAAAGCGCCAAAAAGTGACTACCGAAATGACTACCAAGTGACTACCACGTGACTACCAAATGACTACAAGTGACTACCAAGTGACTACCAAATGACTACCAAGTGACTACCAAGTGACTACCAAATGAATACAAAATGACTACCAAGTTATCTATCAAGTGACTACCAAATGACACCAAAACTAACAAGTGACTACCAAGTGACTACCAAATGACTACCAAATGACTACCAAGTGACTACCAAATGACTACCAAATGACTACCAATTGACTACCAAGTGACTACCAAATGACTACAGAAATGACTACCAAGTGACTACCAAATGACTACCAAGTGACTACCAAATGCCTACCAAATGACTACCAAATGACTACCAAATGACTACCAAGTGACTACCAAGTGACTACCAAATGACTACCAAATGACTACAAATGACTTCAAGAGACTACCAAGTGACTACCAAATGACTACCAAGTGACTACCAAATGACTACCATATGACTAGCAAGTGACTACCAAATGACTAACAAGTGACTACCAAATGACTACCAAGTGACTACCAAGTGACTACAAAGTGACTACCAAATGACTACCAAATGACTATCAAGTGACTACCAAGTGACTACCAAATGACTACCAAATGACTACCAAGTGACTACCAAATGACTACCAAGTGACTACCAATGACTACCATTTGACTACCAAATGACTACCAAGTGACTACCAAGTGAATACAAAGTGACAACCCAGTGACTACCAAGTGACTACCACGTGACTACCAAGTGACTTCCAAATGACTACCAAATGACTACCTAGTGACTACCAAATGACTACCAAGTGACTACCATATGACTACCAAGTGACTACCAAGGGACTACCGAATGACTACAAGTGACTACCAAATGACTACCAAGTGACTACCAAATGAATTACCAAGTGACTACCAGCTGACTACCATATGACAACCAAGTGACTGCAAATGACTACCAAATGACTACCAAATGACTACCGAATGACTACCAAGTGACTACCATGTGACTACCAAATGACTACCAAATGACTACCAAATGACTACCAAATGACTACCAAATGACTACCAAATGACTTCAAATAGATTACCAAATGACTACCAAATGACTACCAAGTGACTACCAATTGACTACCAAGTGACTACCAAATGACTACCGAATGACTTCAAAGTGACTACCAAATGACTACCAAATGACTACCAAATGACTACCAAATGACTACCAAGTGACTACCATGTGACTACAAAGTGACAACCCAATGACTACCAAGTGACTACCAAATGACTACTAAGTGACTACCAAAGCGCCAAAAAGTGACTACCCAATGACTACCACTTGACCACCACGTGACTACCAAATGACTACCAAGTGACTACCAACTGACTACCAAATGACTACCAAGTAACTGCCAAGTGACTACCAAAATGAATACCACTTGACTACCAAGTATCTATCAAGTGACTACCAAATGACTAACGAATGACTACCAAGTGACTACCATATGACTACCAAGTGACTACCAACTGAATACCAAATAATTACCAAGTGACTTCCAAGTGACTTCCAAATGACTACCGAATGACTACCAAGTGACTACCATATGACAACCAAGTGACTACCAAATCACTATCAAGTGACTACCAAATGACTACCGAATGACCACCAAGTGACTACCAAGTGACTACCAAATGACTACCAAATGACTACCGAAATGACTACCAAGTGACTACCATATGACTACCGAGTGAATACCAAATGCCTACCAAACTACTACCAAATGACTACCAAATGACTACCAAGTGACTACCAAGTGACTATCAAATGACTATCAAATGACTACAAAATGACTTCAAAGACACTACCAAATGACTACCAAATGTCTACCAAGTGACTACCAAATGACTACCAAGTGACTACCAAATGACTACCAAGTGACTACCTACTGACTACCAAATGACTACCAACTGACTACCAAATGACTACCAAGTAACTACCACGTGACTACCAAATGACTACCGAATGACTATCAAGTGACTACCAAATTAATATCAAGTGACTACCAAGTGACTGCCATATGACTACCAAGTGACTACCAAATGACTACCAAGTGACTACCAAATGACTACCAAAAGATTACAAATGACTAACAAATGACTACCAAGTGACTACCAAATGACTACCACGTGACTACCAAGTGACTACCAAATGACTACCACGTGACTACCAAATGTTAACCAAGTGACTACCAATTGACTACCAAATGACTACCAACTGACTACCAAGTGACTACCAAGTGACTACCAAGTGACTGCCAAGTGACTACCAAGTGACTACCAAATGACTACAAATTACGACTAAATAACTACCACATGTCTACCAAGTGACTACCAAATGACTACCAAGCTACTACCAAATGACTACCAAGTGACTACCAAATGACTACCAAATGACTACAACGACTGCCAAGTGACTACCAAGCTACTACCAAATGACTACCAAATGACTACCAAATGACTACCAGTGACTACCAAATGACTACGACATGACTACCAAGTGACTACCAATTGACTACGAAATGACTACCAAAATGACTACCAAATGACTACCAAATGACTACCAAGTGACTACAAGTGACTACCAAGTGACTACCAAATGACTACCAAATGACTACCAAATGACTACCAATGACTACCAAATGACTACCAAACGACTGCCAAGCGACTACCAAGTGACTACCACATGACTACCAAGTAACTACTAAGTGACTACCAAATGTCTACCAAGTGACTACCAAATGACTACCAAGCTACTACCAAATGACTACCAAGTGACTACCAAATGACTACCAAATGACTACAAAATGACTACCAAGTGACTACCATATGACTACCAAGTGACTACGAAATGACTACCAAGTAACTACCAAGTGACCACCAAATGACTCCAAATGATTACACATGACTAAAAAGTGACTACCAAGTGACTACCAAATGACTACCAAGTGACTACCAGTGACTACCAAATGACTACCAATGACTACCAAATGACTACCAAGCTACTACCAAATAACTACCAAGTGACTACCAAATGACTACCAAGTGACCACCAATTGACTACCAAATGACTACCAAGTGACTACAAATGACTACCAAGTGACTACCAAGTCACTACCAAGTGACTACCAAATGACTACCAAATGACTACCAAATGACTACCAAATGACTACCAAATGACTACCAAATGGACTACCAAATGACTACCAATGACTACCAAATGACTACCAAGTGACTACCAAATGACTACCAAAAGATTACCAAATGACTACAAATGACTACCAAGTGACTACCAAATGACTACCACGTGACTACCAAGTGACTACCAAATGACTACAAAGTGACTACCAAATGTTACACCAAGTGACTACCAATTGACTACCAAATGACTACCAACTGACTACCAATGACTACCAAGTGACTACAAAGTGACTGCCAAGTGACTACCAAGTGACTACCAAATGACTACCAAATTACGACTAAATAACTACCACATGTCTACCAAGTGACTACCAAATGACTACAAGCACTACCAAATGACTACCAAGTGACTACCAAATGACTACCAAATGACTACCAAACGACTGCCAAGTGACTACCAAGCTACTACCAAATGACTACCAAGTGACTACCAAATGACTACCAAGTGACTACCAAATGACTACGACATGACTACCAAGTGACTACCAATTGACTACGAAATGACTACCAAATGACTACCAAATGACTACCAAATGACTACCAAGTGACTACCAAGTGACTACCAAGTGACTACCAAATGACTACCAATGACTACCAAATGACTACCAAATGACTACAAAATGACTACCAAACGACTGCCAAGCGACTACCAAGTGACTACCACATGACTACCAAGTACTACTAAGTGACTACCAAATGTCTACCAAGTGACTACCAAATGACTACCAAGCTGACTACCAAATGACTACCAAGTGACTACCAAATGACTACCAAATGACTACAAAATGACTACCAAGTGACTACCATATGACTACCAAGTGACTACGAAATGACTACGAAGTAACTACCAAGTGACCACCAAATGACTCCAAAAGATTACCAAATGACTAAAAAATGACTACCAAGTGACTACGCAAATGACTACCAAGTGACTACCAAGTGACTACCAAATGACTACCAAATGACTACCAAATGACTACCAAGCTACTACCAAATGACTACCAAGTGACTACCAAATGACTACCAAGTGACCACCAATTGACTACCAAATGACTACCAAGTGACTACCAAATGACTACCAAGTGACTACCAAGTCACTACCAAGTGACTACCAAATGACTACCAAATGACTACCAAATGACTACCAAATGACTACCAAATGACTACCAAATGACTACAAATGACTACCAAATGACTACCAAATGACTACCAAGTGACTACCAAATGACTACCAAAAGATTACCAAATGACTAACAAATGACTACCAAGTGTCTACCAAATGACTACAAAGTGACTACAAGTGACTACCAAATGACTACCAAGTGACTACCAAATGTCTACCAAGTGACTACCAATTGACTACCAAATGTCTACCAACTGACTACCAAATGACTACCAAGTGACTACCAAGTGACTACCAAGTGACTACCAAGTGACTACCAAGTGACTGCCATATGACTACCAAGTGACTACCAAATGACTACCAAGTGAACTACCAAATGACTACCATAAGATTACCAAATGAATAACCAAGTGACTACCAAGTGACTACCAAATGACTACAAAGTGACTACCAAGTGACTACCAAATGACTACTAGGTGGACTACCAAATGTCTACCAAGTGACTACCAATTGACTACCAAATGACTACCAAATGACTACCAAACGACTGCCAAGTGACTACCAAGTGACTACCAAATGACTACAAAGTGACTACCAAGTGACTACCAAATGACTACCAAGTGACTACCAAATGTCTACCAAGTGACTACCAATTGACTACCAAATGACTACCAAGTGACTACCAACTGACTACCAAGTGACTACCAAGTGACTACCAAATGACTACCAAATTACTACCAAATGGACTACCCAAATGACTACCAAGTGACTACCAAATGTCTACTTAAAGTGACTACCAAAGCGCCAACAAAGTGTCTACCCAATGACTACCACTTGACTACCAAAATGACTACCAAGTGACTACCAAATGACTACAAAGTGACTACAAAGTGACAACCAAATGACTACCAAGTGACTACCACGTGACTACCAAGTGACTTCCAAATGACTACCAAATGATTACCTAGTGACTACCAAATGACTACCAAGTGACTACCATATGACTACCAAGTAACTATCAAGGGACTACCAAATGACTACAAAGTAACTACCATCTGACTACCAAGTGACTACCAAATAATTACCAAGTGACTACCAGCTGACTACCAAATGACTACCAAGTGACTACAAGTGAGTACCAAATGACTAGAAAATGACTTCAAATAAGTTACTAAATGACTACCGAATGACTACCAAGTGACTACCAATAAACTACCAAGTGACTACCAAATGACTACCAAATGACTACGCGAATGACTACAAAGTGACTACCAATGACTACCACGTGACTACCAAATGACTACCAGTGACTACCAACTGACTACGAAATGACTACCAACTGAATACCAAATGACTACCAAGTAACTACCAAGTGACTTTCAATGACTACCGAATGACTACCATGTGACTACCATATGACAACCAAGTGACTGCCCAAATGACTATCAAAATGACTACCAAATGACTACCGAATGACTACCAAGTGACTACCATATGACTACCGAGTGACTACCAAATGCCTACCAAATGACTACCAAATGACTACCAAGTGACTACCAAGTAAGTACCAAATGACTACCAATGACTTCAAATAGATTACCAAATGACTACCGAATGACTACCAAGTGACTACCAATTAACTACCAAGTGACTACACAAATGACTACCGAATGACTTCAAAGTAACTACCATATGACTACCAAATGACTACCATTTGACTACCAAATGTCTACTAAGTGACTACCATGTGACTACAAAGTGACAACCCAATGTCTACAAAGTGACTACCAAATGACTACTAAGTGACTACCAAAAGCGCCAAAAAAGTGACTACCGAATGAATACCACTTGACCACCAAGTGACTACCAAATAACTACCAAGTGACTACCAACTGACTATCAAATGATTACCAAGTGACTGCCAAGTGACTACCAAATGAATACCACTTGACTACCAAGTATCTATCAAGTGACTACCAAATGACTACCGAATGGACTAACAAGTGACTACCATATGACAACCAAGTGACTACCAAATGACTATCAAGTGACTACCAAATGACTACCGAATGACTACCAATTGACTTACCAAGTGACTACCAAATGACTACCAAATGCTACTACCAAGTGACTACCAAATGACTACCAAGTGACTACCAAATGACTACCAAGTGACTACCAATTGACTACCAATGACTACCAAGTGACTACCAACTGACTACCAAGTGACTACCAAGTGACTACCAAATGACTACCAAACTGACTACCAAATGACTACCAAATGACTACCAAGTGACTACCAAATGTCTACTAAGTGACTACCAAAGCGCCAACAAAGTGTCTACCCAATGACTACCACTTGACTACCAAATGACTACCAAGTGACTACCAAATGACTACAAAGTGACTACCAAGTGACTACCAAATGACTACCAAGTAACTACCAAATGTCTAGCAAGTAACTACCAATTGACTACCAAATGACTGCCAACTGACTACCAAATGGACTACCACTGACTACCAAGTGACTACCAAGTGACTACCAAGTGACTACCAAATGACTACCAAATGACTAACCAAATGTCTACCAAACGACATGCCAAGTAACTACTAAGTGACTACCAAACGACTACCGAATGACTACCATATGACTACCATTTGACTACCAATTGACTGCCAAATGATTATCAAGTGACTACCAATGACTACCGAAAGACTACCACGTCACTAACAAGTAACTACCAAGTGACTACCAAATGACTACCGAATGACTACCAAGTGACTACCAAGTGACTACCAAAATGACTACCAAATGACTACCAAGTAACTACCAAGTGACTACCAAATGACTACCAAATGACTACCAAATGACTACCAAGTGACTACCAAATGACTACCAAGTGACTACCAAATGACCACCAAGTGACTCCCAAATGACTACCGAATGACTACCAAGTGACTACCAATTGACTACCAAATGACTAGCCAAATGACTACCAAGTGACTACCAAGTGACTACCAAAATGACTTCCATATGACTACCAAGTGACTACCAAATGACCAAGTGAAAACCTTACTGACTAACAAAATGACTACACCTGGACTACCAAATGACTACCACGTAACTATCAAGTCACTTTCAAATGACTCCGTAATGACTACCAAGTGACTACCAAGTAACTACCAAGTGACTACCAAATGACTACCGAATGACCACCATGTGACTACCAAATTAATATCAAGTGACTACCAAGTGACTACCATATGACTACCAAGTGACTACCAAATGACTACCATGTGACTACCAAATGACTACCAAAAGATTACCAAATGACTAACAAATGACTACCAAGTGACTACCAAATGACTACAAAGTGACTACCAAGTGACTACCAAATGACTACCAAGTAACTACCAAATGTCCACCAAGTGACTACCAATTGACTACCAAATGACTGCCAACTGACTACCAAATGACTACCAACTGACTACCAAGTGACTACCAAAGTGACTACCAATGACTACCAAATGACTACCAATCGACTACCAAACGACTGCCAAGTGACTACCAAGTGACTACAAAATGACTACCAAGTAACTACTAAGTGACTACAAAAATGACTACCGAATGACTACCAAATGACTACCATATGACTACCAAGTGACTGCCAAATGATTATCAAGCTGACTACCTAATGACTACCGAAAGACTACCACGTCACTAGCAAGTAACTACCAAGTGACTACCAAATGACTACCAAATGACTACCGAATGACTACCAAGTGACTACCAATTGACTACCAAATGACTACCAAATGCACTACCACGTGACTACCAAATGACTACCAAATGACTACCAAATGACTACCAAGTGACTACCAAATGACTACCAAGTGACTACCACAATGACTACCGAATGACTACCAAGTGACTACCAATTGGACTACCAAATGACTACCAAATGACTACCAAGTGACTACCAAGTGACTACCAAGTGACTACCAAATGACTACCGAATTGACTACCAAGTGACTACCAATTGACTACCAACATGACTACCAAAAGATTACCAAATGACTAACAACATGACTACCAAGTGACTATCAAATGACTACCAAATGTCTACCAAATGACTACCAAATGACTAGCAAGTGACCACCAAGTGACTTCCAAGTGACTACCAAATGACTACCAAGTGACTACGAAATGTCTACCAAGTGACTACCAATTGACTACCAAATGACTACCATGTGACTACGAAATGACTACAAAGTGACTACCAAGTGACTACTGAGTGACTACCAAAATGACTTTCAAATGACTACGAAATGACTACCATATTGCTACCAAGTGACTGCCAAATTGACTATCAGTCGACTACCAAGTAACCACCAAATGACTACCAAGTAACTACCAAATGTCTACCAAGTGACTACCAATTGACTACCAATTAACTGCCAACTGACTACCAAATGCACTACCAACTGACTACCAAGTGACTACCGAGTGACTACCAACTGACTACCAAATGACTACCAATCGACTACCAAACGACTGCCAAGTGACTACCAAGTGACTACCAAATGACTACCAAGTAACTCCTAAGTGACTACCAAATGACTACCGAATGACTACCAAATGACTACCATATGACTACCAAGTGACTACCAAATGACGTAAAATGACTACCAAATGAATTCCAAATGACTACCAAGTGACTACCAAATGACTACCAATGACTACCACATGATTACCATTTGACTACCAAATTTCTACTAAGTGCCTACCAAGTGACTACAAAGTGACAACCCAATGACTACCAAGTGACTATCGCGTGACTAACAAGTGACTTCCAAATGACTACCAAATGATTACCAAGTGACTACCAAATGACTACCAAGTGACTACCACTTGACTACCAAGTAACTATCAAGTGACTACCAAATGACTACCGAATGACTACAAAGTGACTACCATATGACTACCAAGTGACTACCAAATGACTACCAAGTGACTACCAGCTGACTACCAAATGACTACCAAGTGACTACCAAAGTGAGTTCCAAATGACTACCAAATGACTTCAGAGAGATTGTCAAATGACTACCGAATAACTACCAAGTGACTACCAATTAACTACCAGTGACTACCAAATGATTACCAAATGACTACCGAATGACTACAAAGTAACTACCATATCACTACCAAGTGACTACCAAATGGACTGCCAAGTGACTACCAACTGACTACGAAATGACTACCAATTGAATACCAAATGACTACCAAGTAACTACCAAGTGACTTCCAAATGACTACCGAATGACGACAAAGTTACTACCAAGTGACTACCAAGTGACTACCAAATGACTACAGAATGACTACCAAGTGACTACCAAGTGACTACCAAATGACTACCAAGTGACCACCAAATGTCTACCAAGTGACTACCAATTAACTACCAAATGACTACCATGTGACTACCAAATGACTACAAAGTGACTACCAAGTGACTACTGAGTGACTACCAAATGACTACCAAATGACTATCAAATGACTACCATATTGCTACAAAGTGACTGCCAAATGACTATCCAGGCGACTACCAAAGTGACCACCAAATGACTACCAAGTAACTACAAAATGTCTACAAGTGACTACCAATTCACTACCAATTCACTGCCAACTGACTACCAAATGACTACCAACTGACTACCAAGTGACTACCAAGTGACTACCAACTGACTACCAAATGACTACCAATAGACTACCAAACGACTGCCAAGTGACTACCAAGTGACTACCAAATGACTACCAAGTGACTACCAAGTGACTACCAATTGTGACTACCAAGTGACATACCAAATGACTACCAAGTCACTACCAAGTCACTACCAAGTGACTACCAAACAACAACAACACAATCTTTTATTTAGCCTCATTATAAAATAAAAATATACAAATGATAGTAAAGGAAAATACAGGTGTTTTTTTTTTTATATAAATAATATTTAGTAGCAAAGAGTTAGAGCCTAGGGGCTAAATAAACCGCGAGGTTTTCGTGTTAGTCCCTAGCTGTGGAATGTTTCAACACAAGAAAACAGATAAAAGGACAAAAACATAAGGAAGAGATGCTGAATATTTTATATTACAAATAAACTACTAATGACTACCAAATGACTACCAAATGACTACCAAATGACTACCAAATGACTACCAAATGACTACCAAATGAACTACCAAATGACTACCAAATGACTACCAAATGACTACCAAGTGACTACCAAATGACTACCAAAAGACGTAAAATGACTACCAAATGAATTCCAAATGAACTACCAACTGACTACCAAATGACTACCAAATGACTACCACATGATTACCATTTGTCTACCAAATCTCTACTAAGTGCCTACCAAGTGACTACAAAGTGGCAACCCAATGACTACCAAGTGAAATCACGTGACTAACAAGTGACTTCCAAATGACTACCAAATGTTTACCAAGTGGCTACCAAATGACTACCAAGTGACTACCACTTCACTACCAAGTAATTATCAAGTGACTACAAAATGACTACCGAATGACTACAAAGTGACTACCATATGACTACCAAGTGACTACCAAATGACTACCAAGTGACTACCAGCTGACTACCAAATGACTACCAAGTGACTACCAAGTGAGTTCCAAATGACTACCAAATGACTTCAGAGAGATTGTCAAATGACCACCGAATAACTACCAAGTGACTACCAATTAACTACCAAGTGACTACCAAATGATTACCAAATGACTACCGAATGACTACAAAGTAACTACCGAATGACTACAAAGTGACTACCATATGACTACCAAGTGACTACAAATGACTACCAAGTGACTACCAGCTGACTACCAAATGACTACCAAGTGACTACCAAGTGAGTTCCAAATGACTACCAAATGACTTCAGAGAGATTGTCAAATGACTACTGAATAACTACCAAGTGACTACCAATTAACTACCAAGTGACTACCAAGTGACTAACCAACTGACTACGAAATGACTACCAACTGAATACCAAATGACTACCAAGTAACTACCAAGTGACTTCCAAATGACTACCGAATGACGACCAAGTTACTACCAAGTGACTACCAAGTGACTACAAATGACTACAGAATGACTACCAAGTGACTACCAATTGACTACCAAATGACTACCAAATGACTACCAAGTGACTACCAAATGACTACCAATGACTACCAAATGACTACCAAATGACTACCAAATGACTAGCAAGTGACCACGAAGTGACGTCCAAGTTACTACCAAATGACTACCAAGTGACTACCAAATGTCTTCTAAGTGACTACCAATTGACTACCAAATGACTACCAAATGACTACCAAGTGACTACCAAATGATTACCAAATGACTACCGAATGACTACAAAGTAACTACCATATGACTACCAAGTGACTACCAAATGACTACCAAGTGACTACCAACTGACTACCAAGTGACTACCAAGTGACTCCCAACTGACTACCAATGACTACCAATCGACTACCAAACGACTGCCAAGTGACAACCAAGTGACTACCAAATGACTACCAAGTAACTACTAAGTGACTTCCAAATGACTACCGAATGACTACCAAGTGACTACCAAATGACTACCAAATGGACTACCAAATGAAATTCCAAATGACTACCAAGTGACTACCAAATGACTACCAAATGACTACCACATGATTACCATTTGACTACCAAATTTCTACTAAGTGCCTACCAAGTGACTACAAAGCGACAACCCAATGACTACCAAGTGACTATCACGTGACTAACAAGTGACTTCCAAAAGACTACCAAATGATTATAAAAGTGACTACCAAATGACTACCGAATGACTACAAAGTGACTACCATATGACTACCAAGTGACTACCAAATGACTACCAAGTGACTACCAGCTGACTACCAAATGACTACCAAGTGACTACCAAGTGAGTTCCAAATGGCTACCAATGACTCAGAGAGATTGTCAACTGGACTACCGAATAACTACCAAGTGACTACCAATTAACTACCAAGTGACTACCAAATGATTACCAAATGACTACCGAATGACTACAAAGTAACTACCATATGACTATCAAGTGACTGCCAAATGATTATCAAGTGACTACCTAATGACTACCGAAAGACACCACGTCACTAGCAAGTAACTACCAAGTTACTACCAAATGACTACCAAATGACTACCGAATGACTACCAAGTGACTACCAATTGACTACCAAATGACTACCAAATGAATACCAAGTGACTACCAAATTACTACCAATGACTACCAAATGACTACCAAGTGACTACCAAATGACTATCAAGCGACTACCAAGTGACCACCAAATGACTACCAAGTAACTACCAAATGTCTACCAAGTGGACTACCAAATGACTACCAAATGCACTACCTAATGACTACAAATGACTACCAAATGACTACCAAATGACTAGTAAGTGAACACGAAGTGACGTCCAAGTTACTACCAGATGACTACCAAGTGACTACCAAATGTCTCCAAGTGACTACCAATTGACTACCAAATGACTACCAAATGACTACCAAGTGACTACCAGTGACTACCAATTGACTTCCATGACTACCAAGTGACTACCAAATGACCAAGTGAAAACCTACTGACTACCAAATGACTACCGAATGACTACCAAGTGCCTACCAAGTAACTATCAAGTCACTTTCAAATGACTACCGAATGACTACCAAGTGCCTACCAAGTAACTACCAAGTGACTACCAAATGACTACCGAATGACCACCATGTGACTACCAAATTAATATCAAGTGACTACCAAATGACTACCATGTGACTACCAAATTACTACCAAAAGATTACCAAATGACTAACAAATGACTACCAGTGACTACCAAATGACTACAAAGTGACTACCAAGTGACTACCAAATGACTACCAAGTAACTACCAAATGTCTACCAAGTGACTACCAATTGACTACCAATTGACTGCCAACTGACTACCAAATGACTACCAAGTGACTAGAAGTAACTACCAAGTGACTACCAAGTGACTACCAAATGATACCAATCGACTACCAAACGACTGGCAAGTGACTACCAAGTGACTACCAAATGATTACCAAGTACTACTAAGTGACTACCAAATGACTACCGAATGACTACCAAATGACTACCATATGATACCAAGTGACTGCCCAAATGATTATCAAGTGACTACAAATGACTACCAAATGACTACCAAATGACTACCGAATGACTTACCAAGTGACTACCATTGACTACCAAATGACTACCAAATGACTACCAAGTGACTACCAAATTACTACCAAATGACTACCAAATGACTACCAAGTGACTACCAAATGACTACCAAGTGACTACCAAATGACTACCGAATGACTAACAAGTGACTACCAATTGACTACCAAATGACTACCAAAATGACTACCAAGTGACTACCAAGTGACTACCAAGTGACTACCAATGACTACGAATGACTACCAAGTGACTACCAATTGACTACCAAATGACTACCAAAGATTACCAAATGTCTAACAAATGACTACCAAGTGACTATCAAATGACTACCAAATGTCTACCAAATGACTACCACATGACTAGCAAGTGACCACCAAGCGACTTCCAACGTGACTACCAAATGACTACCAAGTGACTACCAAATGTCTACCAAGTGACTACCAATTGACTACCAAATGACTACCATGTGACTACCAAATGACTACAAAGTGACTACCAAGTGACTACTGAGTGACTACCAATGACTACCAAATGACTACCAAATGACTACCAAATGACTACCATATTGCTACCAAGTGACTGCCAAATGACTATCAAGCGACTACCAAGTGACCATCAAATGACTACCAAGTAACTACCAAATGTTCTACCAGTGACTACCAATTGACTACCAATTGACTGCCAACTGACTACCAAATGACTACCAACTGACTACCAAGGACTACCAAGTGACTCCCAACTGACTACCAAATGACTACCATCGACTACCAAACGACTGCAAGTTGACAACCAAGTGACTACCAAATGACTACCAAGTAACTACTAAGTGACTTCCAAATGACTACCGAATGACTATCAAATGACTACCATATGACTAACAAGTGACTACCAAATGATACCAAATGACTACCAAATGAATTCCAAATGACTACCAAGTGACTACCAAATGACTACCAAATGACTACCACATGATTACCATTTGACTACCAAATTTCTACTAAGTGCCTACCAAGTGACTACAAAGTGACAACCAATGACTACCAAGTGACTATCACGTGACTAACAGGTGGACTTCCAAATGACTACCAAATGATTACCAAGTGACTACCAAATAACTACCGAATGACTACAAAGTGACTACCATATGACTACCAAGTGACTACCAAATGACTACCAGGTGACTACCAGCTGACTACCAAATGACTACCAAGTGACTACCAAGTGAGTTCCAAATGACTACCAAATGACTTCAGAGAGATTGTCAATGACTACCGAATAACTACCACAAGTGACATACCAATTAACTTACCAACGTCCCACACGGACTACCCCCAAATGATTACCAATATGACTACCGAATGACTACAAAGCTAACTACCATATGACTGACACAATGTGACTAACCAAATGACTACCAAGTGAACTACCAAGTAGAACTACCAACTGCCACTACGAACTATGACTACCAAAACTGAAATAACCATAATGCAGTACCAAAGTAACTACCAACTGAATCCCCAAATGACTAACGAATGACGACCAAGTTACTGCCCATATGACTACCAAGTGATGACTACCAAAGTGACTACCAAGAGACTACCATATGACTACCAAGTGACTACAAATGCCTACGAAGATGACTACCAAATTGACTACTCCAAGTGACCTACCAAGTATGACTACCTAAGGGCTTTTGACATACCAAATGACTAGCCCAAATCGTGCCCACCTAGATAATACCAAACGACTGCCCAAAGTGACTACCAAGTGACTATAACCAAATGACTAACCATAGTAACTACTAATGTGACCTACCAAATGACTACCGAATGACCTACCAAATGAAACCTACCATATAATAACTATCTAAGTGACTGCCAAAACGAAATGCATTAATCAAGTGCACTACCTAATGACTACCGAAAGACTACCACGCTCACCAGCTAAGTAACTAACTAACCCCCAAGTGACTAAAACCAAATGACTTCGATCATAATGACTAAACATGAAGTCTAATACGCGAATGACTACCAAGCTGACTACCAATTGACCTACTTTACACAATGACACTACACAAATGTCTACTCAAATGCACTACTCAAATGACCTAGCACAGTGACCACCAAGCGCACTTTCCAAGTGAACTCACCAAATGACTACCAATTTTGACTACACACAAAATGTTCTACCGAAGTGGACTAACTAACCAATTGACTAGTAAATAATACCAAATGACAGACCATGTGAAAAACAAAAAACAAAAAAGGAAAACTACCCAAATGACTAAGCAAAGTGACTACCAAGTGCACTACTTGAAGTGACTGACCAAATGACTACCGAATCGACTCCGCAAACGCACTTTTGTGTAGCCAGGTTGACTACCAAGCTTGACTAGCCCTAAATGACTCTACCAGAAGTGCACTACCAAGTGACTACCAACTGACCCTACGCAAATGACTACCGAAACTGAAATGCAACCACAATGAGTACCAAGTACCTACCACTTACTAACTGCGCCTAAATTTTTTTGGTCTATTAAAAATTTTCTACTTTTGAAGCTCTGCTTTTGACGTTTCTACTTTGGTCCCAAATGAAAACTGCTACCGAATGAAGGACGACCAAGTTACCACTACTTAACTGGGCCATATGAAGGAAACTACCAAGTGACCTACCCGGGACCAAGCTGACTACTGTTCACCAAGGAGACCTTACCATTTATGACTTACCTACTACCAAAGTGAAAACCTAATCTAACCTAAATGCCCTCACGAAATGACTACAAGTGACTACCAAGTGTACTAACCAAGTGACTACCAAGTGACTACCAACTAAGCTACATGACTAAAAATAAAGTAGAAATAGTAAAAAAATAAAAATGAATATCCACCAATCCGCACTGGATACCAAACGACTGCCCCCAAGTGACTAACTAAACTAACCAAGTGACCTACCAAATCTGACTACCAAGTAACTAACTAATTGCGACTACCAAATGACTATCGGGTCGAATGAACCTACTATACTGACCAAATGATACCCCCCGCATATAACTACCAAGTGACTGCCCAAATTGATATCTGCTGAAGTGACTAACTAAAACCATGTAAATACGAAGAACAATACACCCACGTCACCAGCAAGTAACTACCAAGTCAGACTACCAACATGACTTGTAATCAAATGAACTACCGGAATGGACCTACTAAACTATAACCAAGATGGACTACCAATTTGACCTTACCAAAATGACTACCAAATGCCTCTAACCCAAAATGAAAAAACTACAACAATGACTAGCAAGTGGACGCACCACCAAGGCGACTTTCCAACGTCGACTACTACCAAATGCACTCCCAATTGACTACCACAATGTCTACCAAGTGCAATACCAATTGACTACCAAATGACTACCATTGTGACTACCAAATGACTACCAAAGTGACTACCAAGTGACTACTTGAAGTGCTACTACCAAATGACTTACCAAGTCGAATACCAAACGACCTGCCAAGTGACTACCAAGTGACTACCAAATGACTACCAATGTAACTACTAATGTGACTACCCAACCACATGACTTACCGAATGAGTACCAAATGACTACCAAATGAACTACCAAAGTTTTTTTTTTACTGCCAAATGATATCAAGCTGACTACCTAATTGACTACTGAAAAGACTACCAACGTCACTAGCCAAGCTAACTACAAGTGACTACCAAATGACCTACACGAATGAACTACCAATGTGACTACCTAATTGAACTACCTCGAAATGACTACCAAATGACTACCAAGCTGACTATTGGTGTCGATCAAATTACTACCAAATGCACTACCAAATGACTACCAAGATGACTACCAAGTGACTACCAAGTGACTACTATACAAATGACGTACCGCTAATGACTACCAAGTGACTACCAATGACAACCAAATGCACTTACCAAAAGATTACCAAATGACTAACAAATGACTACCAAGTGACTATCAAATGACCTACCCAAATGTCATACCAAATGGACTACCAAATGACTAGCAAGTGACCACCAAGCCGACCACTTCCAAGTGCACTACCAACATGACTCCAAGTGTACTTACCAAATGTTTTACCAAGTGGACTACCAATTGGGACTACCAAATGACTACCATGTGACTACCATAATGACTACAAAGTGACTACCAAGCTGACTACTGAGCTGAACTACCAAGTGACTAACAAGTGCACTCCCAACTGCACTACAAATAGACTACGCATATTGCTACCAAGTGAACTGCCACAATGCACTATCAAGCGACTACCAAAGTGACCAACCAAATGACTACCAAGATAACTACCAAATGTATATACCAAGCTGACCTACCAATTGACTACCACTTGTTGGGAATGCCTCAATCTGACTACACCTAAATGACTACCAACTGAAGACCAAGTTGACTACCAAGTGACTCCCAACTGAATACTCAAATGACCTACCAATCGCACTAAAAACGACTGCCCCAAGTGACAACAAGTGACTACCAAATGACTACCAAGTAAACTGTACCTAAGGTGACTTCCAAATGACTACCGACGATGACATACCAAAAGACTACCATGATGACTACCAAGGTTGACCATACCAACAAATGAATACCAAATGATCTACCAAATGAATTTCCAAATGCACTACCAAGTGTACTACCACAATGGACTAACCAAATGACTTACCACATGCATTACCATTTGACCCACCAAATTTCTATTAAGGCTGCCTACCAAGTCTGACTACAAAGTGACAACCCAATGAACTACCAAGTGACTATCACGTGACCTAACAAGTGACTTCCAAATGACTACCAAGATGTTAGCCAAGTGACTACCAAATGACTACCGCAATGACTAAACAAAGTGGACTACCATATGACTACCAAGGTGACTACCAAATGACTACAAGTGACTACAGCACTGAAAAAAAAAATTATCAAATGACCTACCCAAGTGACTTACCAAGTGAGTTTCCAAATGACTACCAAAATGACTTCAGAGCGATTTGGGGGTTCCCCCCAAATGACTACCGAAATAACTACCAAGTGACTACCAATAACTACCAAGTTGACTACCAAATTGCCATTATCCAAATGACTACCGATATGAACTACAAAAGTTAACTACCACAATATGACTACCAAGTGCACTACCAAATGACTTACCAAGTGACTACAAGTGACTACCACAACTGACTAACGAAATGACTACCAACTGAATACCAAAATGAAATACCAAGTAACATACCACAACTGACCTTCCAAATGACTACCCCGCAATATGACGCACCAAGTTACTACCATAATGCAGCTACCAAAGTGACTTACCAAGTGACTACCAAGAGGACGTACCATAGAAGACTACCAAGTGACTACCAAATGCGCCTAACGAAATGACTTACCAAGTGACCTACCAAATGAACTTACCATTCAAAGATTCACCAAATGACTAACCAAATGCAACTACCAAGTGACTATCAAAGGACTACCAAATGTCTACGAAAATGACTACCACATGACTTAGGCCAAAGTGAACACCAAGTAACTTCCAAGTGACTACCAACATGCACTACCAAAGTGACCTACCAAATGTCTACTAATGTGAGACTACCAATTTACTACCCAAATGTACTACCAAGCTGTACTACCAAATGTGAATACAAAGTGTACATAACCAAGTGAATACTGAGGTGAACTACCAAATGACTAACGAAAGATGATTACCAAATGAATGTACCAAATGACTACCATAATTGCCTACGCCAAGTGACTGCCAAAATGACTATCAAGTCGACTACCAGCAACTGACGTCAAAGTCACTACCAAGTCCACTACCATGTGACTCATCAAACTGGACTAACCAAATGACTACCGAACTGAACTACCAAGTGACTACCATATGACGACCAAAGTGCACTAACCAAATGAACTACCAAATGACTACTCAAATGACTCCCATTTTACTAACCAAGCTGACTTCCAAATGACTCCCAAATGGCAATCTACCAAATGACTTGCAAACGAGAACTACCAAAAGACATACCCACAATTGACTACCAAAATGAACTACCAAGTGAATACCCAAATGACTACCGAATGACTACAAAGTGACTACCTATAGAACTAACCAAATGGACTATCCATCTTTGCACCTTTACCGAAGTTATGCCTCCCTTCTCTTTCTGATTGGCCGAAAGCTTGACCGTGAATTTTTCGAAAATCAGCGGCCTCTTGAAAGCATCTCCACGTCATCGACTACATGAATTAGCGAGAGACAGAGAATCACGAGCGTAATAACCTGCCAGATTATACCATAGGCATGTCAAGGACGACTCAAGGCTGACGGGCACAACAGCGCGTCTCCAACGCCAAAAACTTGCCCCGCGCCACTTCCGGTTTCCGCGACGGCCTTGACTTTTTCCATTGAGTTTGAAGTGTAATGGGCCGCGAAGTTTGTAAGGGAAACGCTTATAGAACATGCAGCTGCCGTAAAACAAAATACGAAGCTGAGACACTTTTTGTGGATAACAATTATTAACATTATCTAATTCACACTCCGAGTTATAAAAGCCTTAAAATTCTCTCAGCTAAATTTTTCTTAAGTTGTGAGCTTTAAAGCGGACGACTTCGCGCAATTTTAAGACATTTGATGCCTGCAAAGTTTTGTCGGGAAATCTGCGCGCGCGCCAGCTACGTTTGACCGCCTGTGTGCTGTGGCGTAGGTGACGGGCATAATCATAGTCATCTATGACCGCCTGTGCATGCATTTCTTAAGCGGCTAATCATGATGCAAGTTCCGCGCGCTTGCCCATTGCCCCCTTGCCCCCCTTAGTAACATCGGTGGCAAAAGCGTTATTCTTGTCGCTTGAATGTATACTAAAACAATTATTACATTCGCGTTTGTGATATCCAGGTCGCAGATAAGAGTTATCAGTCTCCGCAAAACCTTCAGCTTCAGCTGATAAACTCTTACCTCCGACCTTGATTAATTCCTGGATATCAACAAAAACCTCATACAATAATTGTCTAAGTTGTACGCTGTGTGTGTTCCTGCCCTCGCGGCTCCATACGCGCTGGTGATGGAATACCAGAGAGGTATTGGGAAACAACTAATTAGGCGATGCATGTTCATCCTCCTTTATTTTCTCGCCCGAGTCCCAATCACATGTAAGCTATGTGGCACATTGTTTTTAAAGAAAATCATATTTGGCTTTTTAGTTTTGTTTGTTTTTTTCTTTGAAAGAGTTTCCCTGCCATTGAAAATTTCACAACTCTTTGGTCACGTGTGGTTAATAAAATTCTTCACACAAAAACTTCATATTACTTACCATAAAGCCCCGTAAGTTAAGACTTGCCACCTTTTTCTGCCGAAAAAAGCGCAAGATTTCAAGCGCGAACGGGTTGGTATAACAGAATTTTTCAATTGCTGACAATCATGGACCCATGCGACTAATTGGTGCTGCAGATCTCGATGCATGTAGAACTAAACGTAATATTTGGAATTTAGCTTGTGTGTAAACGGCCAAAGTTGCGTTTTCACACGCGCGCATCACCTATCCATACATGAAAAATATAATTGTCCGCCCTTTTATTCATGCTTTTACTGATGGTGGTCAATTGAAAAAACGGGCAAGACAGAAAATGACTGCCACTGAATAAACCACAAAACGCTTAATCTTTTTAATATTCCTATTGGGCCTGTTTTGCTTTTCGCGAATTCCAGTCCATGTGTTACGGTGTAGCTAAGCCCAACACAAGGATAATAATTTCACAATCAAAATCGCCCTGACACAGTTTTGGGGGGCCCCTGTTATAATACCTTGAGGATCTTCTGGCACACAAAAGAATTCACTGCAAGAATTCCGTCAGTAGTTCATACTATATATATTACAGTGCGAGACCAATGTGTAGACAATTAAAACGAAAGTCGGATTGTTTAGCGCACTTTCCTTCGATTAATCTATCGCGGAAAAACAGGTTTGGACTATGAAGTGACTGTAATAGCCGTGAGGTCCCAACGATAGATCACAGCTTTGATAGCCGAAAAGATGATCCGGCTCGCGATGGTGATGTTTAGTTTTTCACATCCTATAGCCAACAAGCCCAAAGCATTATAAATTCATAGTTAGTCGTCATTATCCGTTTCACAGGACATATGTTATGAAGCATAAATTTACTACTGAGTTACCTAATCGTTAATTTTGGCTTAGTTTCATGTCGATCTTGTGATCAGCTGCGGCTGTCCAGTTGTCAAGGTCTGCCCACTTGTATATCATGTTGGCTCCAAATTCCATTTCCCGTTTTGTCTCAGAGATTTAGCTCCCACGTAGTCATCTTCGGAGTTCTTCCTGACCTTGACTGAGACATCTGCGCCGCAGACCCTATTATCTTTTGATTCTTTCCTTGAAATATTGTTATTAAGTTTGAATTATCTACAGGCGGTATGCTTGGGTTTGTTTTGGTTTGTTACTTCCTGAGTAACTCTACGTTCTCACAGTCCGAAACCCAAACTTGTCTCTAATTTTGGTATATAGCTAAGTGCACTCCGACGTGTAAATCAGTCAACACACCAGTGTCCAGTAGTTGACGCTGAATGTAGATGCTGTGGCTTGATGAAGAATAAAGGCTAAGTACTATGGAACAACAGACTCCTTGGTACCTCCCCGATTAGCAAGTGGATTAACATCCCAATACATGGCATAAGTATAACAATAAGTAAATTAAGAGCGGTTTGCTGTAAGGACCGACTAAGGGATGCATTCTAAGTACATTGGGTCAAAATTTTCAAAAATATACTTGTCTAAATCTCCCTTCACAGCTTAGCACTGCCGAGTACATAACTCCAAATTCAAGAATTCTAGTTTCCTCTACTTAAAAACATAACAGAAAAGCAAACTGACGCGTATTTCAACAAAGGAATCCATTTTGAGAGCTACCGTTTGTTGATTTCCCTTTGTCACGCAAGGTCAACGGGTCGCTCATATTGCTCAAGTGACCTGTTTTTGAAAACGCTCTCAGAATTTTCCGTTTTATTTACCCCAATTTTTTTTTTCGCCTGATGTTTAGTTAAAATGATTGTTGTTCCTCGGTGTATAGTCTCGTTGGGTAAATCTATGTACCAGATTGCTTTTTTGAGCCTTGAATTTAGTCAAAATTCGGTTGTTGTAACGAAGGTTGAAGGTGTAAATTTAAAAATTTCGTCAAAAATTCAGGTTTACGTTTAATTTAAATTTTACACCGCTAATAACCAGTGGAAATAACATATTTCGACTCCCTGGGTTAATCTTTTCGAAAAGGCTTTCAATATTTAAACGGGAGCTTTCGCAAAAGTCTCGATTTCAGCGTGAATTTAGCCTGCCTCCCAAGCGCCAAAACACAAAAAATTCACTAAAAATAAATAAAATTCTAAACGACCCGAAACTTATATTTTTAGAACTAGTTCACCGAGGACTTCATTCTGGCAAAGTTTGGGGGAAACGATTGTTTCTATCTTGCATACCCTTAAGTCGGTCCTTACAGCAAACCGCTCTTAAGAACCAAATTCTTCTATTTTTCAGGTTAAATGGCCATATTTGCACCTGTTACCTCCGAAGCCAACGTTGAATAAAACATGCGACGGGAAAAGGGGCATCGTCACTTTGGACGAGATTTTTTCATAAACCCTCCTAAAAGGACATTGGTTTGCTTTTGCTTTGGACGTCTATATTTCTACCTTTTATCTGAGGACTTTTATTTCGTTTTATTCTTTCAATGTGGCGCACAAGATCGATGGAAAGAAAAGCCCACACCATACAATGGGGATTGACATACATGGTCCCGGATGATTAAGCAGCTCTGCCGGAGATAAATTTTCACGGCAACTAACGTATTGAATTTTTGAATATTAGAAAAAAAGAGTTAGATAAAATATAATTATAATAGCACTGGCATGAAGCTAATAACATTTACATTAAGTCTCGAAAATCGTTCGCGTAATTTATGATCAATTCGATTTTCTTTTCAAGCGGATATCTTTAAATAAGTAATGCGACTGGGATTAATCGGTACCTGACTTTGCCATGGTTGACTTTATTGTCTTACTTAGTGAGAGGAAGAAAATAAAGTAATTATTGCATGCACGGGTCGCTTTAAATGTTTTCCTTTTTTTCAGTCGACAAGGTATACGTTGTTCGCATTTGAAATTGATTACTGATTGTTAATGGTGTGATAAAAATGTTAAAGGAATTATTGTCCAGACAATAAAATATTTATGTTGCCCCGCGGCTAGGATATTCCAATAGGGGTGCAACATATTGGGGCATTTTGGGAACCCTCTAGGTGAATTTATCTATATGCCACGTGGTTGTTGGACTCGACAGCATAGAGGCAGTTGTTCAACTGTATCTTTACTTTACCCACACTTTCCACCCTTATCCTAGCTGCGTATTCTTTTGTCTATTAGATTTTAGCGGATGTTTATCGTCACCTTTGCCTGGGTAGGGTCTTTCGTTCATCTATAAATTGAATTGAAATGGTTATCAAAGCGGCTATGTTGCCACGTAGCCAAAGTTTATCCAAAAGAAAGCTTGTTTGATATCTTGTCCATGCCATCTTTCCCAGCAAACAGAGCAAGCCCAGACAATAGTGTGGTATTCAAATTGCAGAGGGTAATATAAAATACAGTTAAGTTGACTGTGAAATGCATGGGATGGATTAATGAAAATAATGATTGCCAATCAGAAAAGATTACGACCCTTTTGTATAAAATCAAATTCAAAGTAGATCAGCCTCGTTTCGCTGCCAAAAGGAATATGTTCTGTTCTGATCAGTTTGAAATCACAGCTTTCCACTACTAATCAAAATAATGGGATCAGAGTAGTGATGTAACTTGTATTGGTTTTTAAGTGAATTGTAACTAGTGTGTTTGTATTTACGAATGAAAGTGTGGGGGAAATAATAAACAATAAAAGACAAGGCATTTTCCTTTTAACGCCGCCTAAATGTTTTATTAAGTTTCTAACCGGTTGCATTGTTTTGCCTAACTCCATTTGCTAAATTTCTTAACAGCCGTTTAATTATTTCGGCAATTTCACCAGTTATCTAGTAAGGGCTTTTGTCTGATAACAAATAAACACGTGTTTCGTGGACTGAGTAGTTATTATGATGTAAAAAGGATACCAGTTGAAATCACTAACGTAGAATGACAGATCCGTGGAATTTCAGTTTTCCTCCATTGAACAGTTTAATCTCAAGTACCTTGTTTTGAACGAGCCTACCCGCTCCTTACACAAAGTAACCTACGTGCTAACATTGGATGAACTAAGAATTCTAAATTAACGGGCTATATTCTGTGAAAGCAACACGTATCTTTCATATCAGAGCACAACACAGATCAGGAGACATCAGAAGGGTCGACCAACTCTAAGGTTAGTAAAAAAGAACTTTACCTAAGATAGGTTTCTATTTCCTTTTTGGGGTTAACTCGGCATCTGCTGCTCATTCTCTTTTCTAAATGTTATTCTCCAGTCATTTTTTATAACAATTCTCACTGAATACTATTTTTAGGCGTGCAACGTATCATTGAATTATATAACCACTCTGATACAAAACCCGGCTTATTTCTATGCATATATAGTGTTCAAATTCATGCCGTACTATATGAATTACGAATTCGGTTGAAAAACTCGTAGCCACGCGCGCTTTATAATAGTAAAAAATGTACTAAGGCCATCCCCATAAAAAATTTTGTTTCCCATCGCCCGACCGACCCAATTTTTTCAAAAAGTTAAAAAAAGTTTCTGATTCATTGCCTGTACCCTTTTCTCGCGTGTTTCCAAGTTTAATTTGCTTTATTTACATCTTGAAAGTCACTCTGACATCTAGATCAGCCCAGTAATGACGGCTTCGAGTGATATCGGTTCGTAACAAAATGGTGAACACGGGAAGATAAAATCAAGGCTCGCTTGGAATTATTTATGTATTAATTTGTCAATATTTCCTTTCTCGGCTTTTCTTTTCTTTCTTTTTTTGTACCGACCGACCGACCCACTTTCACGAGAGAGAGGGCGATGGGAAACAAACAATTTTATGGGGATGGCCTTATCCAGTTTTAAAAATTTATTCCTTAACGTAACTAGAAAGATAAGCTCCGCAAATGATGACGGCAGTGAGGGTGATATTTAAAAACAGGCTTTAGAGATCGATTGTGATGTCTTTGTAATTCAACCGAGATCCGCACCAAGGAAATACATCATGAAAAGTTGGTGTTAAGCCACTACAATTGCCGTACACGGCAACTGATGAGATCCATTTGGATGTCCGACGACAGTCGGTAGAGTCGTGTGATACATTTTATCTGGGATTTCATCTAAATCATCATTGTGGCGCCAGAACGCTCGAGGAGGAACGAAGACCGGTGTGACGGTGGTTTGGATGTCTGATTTTTACAATTTATTTCTCCATTATACTCCTTAGTTTTTGTTTCGATTGAGAAGATATTTTTATATATCAAACACTCGAGACAGTGTTTCATCGGCTATCAAAGCACCACGAATTTCGTCAAAAATACTCCGTTACGCGTCGTACAACTGAGAACATGAACTCAAGCATTTATGCAGGCTTTGTTTTCTTTTGACCTGTACAAATCTCGCGTCGTGTGATCATTAGACAATGATTAAAATAATGTATGCTCATCCAATTCATTTGCTTTCCTTTTTCTGTTTTTCCGTTCTTTGAGCCAAGAAATAAATTTGAAGAAAGCGCCGAGGGAGTGCGCCGTCTGAGTGCGCCGGAAAGCCTGTTCGCAAGGCTACATTCCGTGGAAAAAAAAATTTTGACGAACTAGTAACGTACTACAGATCTTCACCGCATGCGTTAAATACAGGAAACCTTGTTCTAGATAAAGCTACTACAAGGAGAGCGTTGGGTCGTCTGAGTAAAATATATATTGAATGAATTGAGTAGTGTTCAGGAGATGTTACACGTTCTGCGTCCACCCGCCACTCCCCTTCCCCGTAAGTTTTATTTTAAACTAATTAATATAGATTGATTATCGATTAGTTCACGCCATTGATCCTTAGTGAATCTGATCTTTGAACTCATACCAATACTGCAGATTGCACTTCGTACACTCTGCACTAATAAACGGACTTCTTCCCCAATTATCTCGCGTTTGTTCAATGATTTTGAATTATTTTTTTCATATAAATCTGCATCAATGCCTTAAGTAATGAAATATCGATCAATTTCGTTATCAGTAACCAGGTAACTAGATAAAAATGTCTTGCGTGCACAGATTCAGTTCTTGGGAAAAATATTAAAAATATAAACAATTTCGGCGGGATCATTTGCTGTCCACTCTTGGGATCATTTCCGGTCTAATTTGGGGATCATTTCTGGCCGGGGACCGGGATCATTTGCGGAGCTGTACAATACTGGAGTAACGTAGGGCGGCGGCAATCTGCCCCGGCCCCCCGGTCTTGTCACACCGGTGGTTCAGAAAAACATTTTGCCTATTTTCTCTTATTCTACAGGAGTACGACAGTTTTGGCTTGTGCTCATAACTAACAACTTTTCTATCTTTTTTGGCAGGTTACATTATATAACCACATCTGTCCAGCTCTGTCCATCAGAAGGCTACACAGCTGAGGTATGTTTGGCCCCTTGGTGTTGTTCATTTTCCTGACAGTCACGTTCAGGGGAACATGTGAAGTCCCACCAAGCGCCGAAACGGTGGAATTGGGGAAAGCGGTAAACCTTCGAGGGGTCAACCTACTGGACGACTTTCAACAACGTGAGAGAGCCATTTTTGAATCCTTACCTTCAAAATGCTTTCTTAGTGAAACGAAAAACATCCAATCCTCAAGAAAATTCTTCGAATATTATGCAAACAGCAAGTCCTTTTACAAATCTTTGGGCACCCAGTCAGGATTGAGCGTCTCGTTACAGTCCTCGTATACCCTAAGTGCTACTCTAAATGTTGCAACAAAGAGCACAAGTTCAAAGGAATCGAAGGTGAGTGGAATGTCTTTAAACGTCGTGGCATCGACAAAAAAGATCCTGGTGAGAAAAGGCTGTTTATTGGGTGATGAGTCCTCCGTGACCTTAAAGGAAGAATTCGTGAGAAAATTAGAACAATTGCCGGTAACAATTAAGAAACCCTGGCTGGAAAATGCCTGGCAAGCTTATCGTACTTTCATAAGAAATTACGGCTCCCATGTTGTATCTTCCGTTACGCGTGGAACAAGCTTTAAACTAATGACATTTGCAGCGAGTTCTAAATCATACAGTGAAAGAGATTTTCAGGTGAAAGCCTGTGCCGCGTTCGCTGGTCCCACATCCGCTGGACAGCTCGATGTGTCTGGGTGTACAGAAATTACTAGTGAGGAAAAATCGAGAGCAAGCCAGATAAGCACAAGTATTAAAGTGTTCATTCGAGGAGGAGATCCGCAAACCCGTAACAAGCTGTTACACCAGAACACTCGGTCCAACGAACTGATTTCGCAACTCATGAATGAAGCCACTGATTACGCCGCCTCTATCGAGCACACCTTCACATCGATCTGGGACATTTTACGAAGTCGTTACGATGTAGGATCACCCAACCACGTCAGAGCCATAAACCTGGAGAACTACTACATCGGTTACTTGAGTTATGGCTGTCGCCTTGTAGAAAGTGGAGGGGTTAAACTTCAGAAATTCGACCGCACTGAAGGCTTCACAGAAAATTCCCCACAATTCGAGTGTTCTCTTGCTAAAGAAGGCTGCCACGGCGAAGACGATTGTCATTACAAAGGCTATCCGGGCATTTGGTGTTCCTGCCGAGGGTCATCGTGTGTCCGCTACAAGTCTGTGGAACAAGGTGGTGTTAGTAAGCAAACTGCTTATGCAAACACCAAAGAAGATTGGGCATGGCAGGGTTGCGGTTGGTACTTGGCTGGGAGTTGGTGTTCTTGCTACAACAAGAATCGCGACTGGCGGCAAATTGTATGGTATTTACCCAGCAGGGATGCCGCCGTACAAGGAACACCTAATCATGGTGCTCACCTCAAGCCAAAGGATCCAGGTCAAAGTGACCCGACCGAGATGAAAGGAAAGAAAATATAATTTTTCGCTTATTGTGATACTCTATGTAATCACTGAAATGCTGCACGTGTAAGTTAAAAGAATGGTAGAATAAAAAAGTGCACCCACGCGAATAAGAGTTGTTCTTGTGAGTTGAGAGCTTTGAAGTGAAAGCTGATGATAATTGCTGGTAGAATCTTCTCTACTTCTTGTGCAATTTTATGGCCGCCATATTAGTGTCCCTCTGAAGGACACCAACATGGCGGCATCATACTAAGAACTGTAATTTTCTGAAAATTATTTTCGTAACTAGTAATACGTGACTCGCATGATCCTCGCGAATCCGAACAAAAAATCAATCGAACTCAATCGAACCCAATCGTTCGATTATTTTGCGATTGGCTCGGCAATCGAACACAGTCGAACTGGAACTTTATGGTGAGTTCGATTACCACCCTCAATCAAGTTCGATTACCGAACTCAATCGAACCAATCGAACTCAATCGAACCAATCAAACTGATCATGAATTGGGGCTTATGCAGGACTCTTTAACCACGACAAGGTGCAGGCTAAATGGTATCAATACAACGCGGATGAATCGCAGTTAACGTAGACGTGTTTTAACAAGTGTGATTTAAACCAATAGTATCGGTTTAAATCCCGTTGTAGACCACGACTTTCTTAAACGCTGTCTAAACTTTGTTTAAATAATCTGCCCACACAGTTTAAACCCTACAATAAGCAAATTACTTTAGTTGTTTAATTTTAATTTCTAGCAGTGCCGTGATGTGTTCATTGAAATGCTGAAAGGCTTGTGAGTAAACTTGTACTCACTACTAGTGTTAGTACAGTTCCTTTGTTAAAGCCACAAGAAGTTCCGGTATTAAAGGTGACTGGCCTGGCCATTCTCACACCTAGTTGTCAACCAACCATCAAAGCGTAAACAGCTGATAAACAACCTGCGCTTTTTGTACGACCGTTACTGATAAAATTTGTTTCATTTTTTTCTAATAATGTTCTGTTAAACATTAGCAAGTTATGTCTTATTTTTGTCGATGACATATTTTGGTTTCATGAGATTTTGAAGCATGTTTAGTTTGCAGGACGCTTGACTCAACAACGTTCCACGACTGCAAGAGTACAGATTTGCATTTCGCACCCGAAAGGTGGGAAATGTGGGAGGTGCTACCCCTTTTATACCGGAACTTCTTGTTTAAGGCTAAATATTCCTTTCATCTTTGCATCTTTACCGAAGTATGTCACAGGCGGATAACCATAATTATTAGACAATTCAACTCACTATCTCTTTTCTGATTGGCCGAAAGCGTACAGTGAATTTTCGAAATCAGCGCCTTTGAAAGCATCTACGTCATCTACCTACAGATTAGCGAGAGGATCACGAGTAATAACCTGCAGATTATACAATAGGCATGTCAAGGACACTCAAGGTCACGGGTAATCATGTCATCTATGACCGCTGTGCATGATTTCAAAGGGTAATCATGTCAAGTTCGCGCTCTTTGCATTGCTTGCCGCTTAGTAACATCGTTGGCAAAAGCGTTATTCTTTTTCGTTGAATGTATACTAAAACAATTATTAGATTCAGTTTTGTGATATCCAGGTCGAGGTAAGAGTTATCAGCCTCAGCCTTCAGCTTCAGCTGATAACTCTTACCTCGACCTTGATTATTCTGGATATCACAAAAACCTCATACAATAATTGTTAATTGTAGCTATGTGTTCTGCCTTGGGCTCCATACGCTGTGATGGAATACCGAGAGGTATTGGGAACAACTAATTAGGGTGACTGTTCATCCTCCTTTATTTTCTCGCCGAGTCATTCACATGTAGCATATGGCACATTGTTTAAAGAAAATCATATTTTGGCTTTGAAAGAGTTTCCCTGCCCATGACAATTTACAACTCTTGGTCATGTGGTTAATAAAATTCTCACACAAAACTCTATTACTTCCAATAAAGGTAAGTAAACTGGTACTTTTCTGGAAAAGCGCAAGATTTTAATCGGGACCTTTTAAACAGAATTTTCAATTGCTGACAATCCTGGCATGAATAAAATGGTTTATGGTTTAGTGTGCAGTCTCAAGATCACACAGTTAAAAACAATCGATGCATGTAGAGTAACGTAATATTTGGAATAGCTGTGTGTACACGGCCAAAGTTGCGATTTCACACGCGCATCATATCCATACATGAAAAATATAATTGTCGCCTTTTATTCATGTTTTACTGACTGGTGGTCAATTGAAACGGCAAGACAAAATGACTGCACTAATATAACCACAAAACGTTAATCTTTTTCTATCGATATTCCTATTGGTTTCTTTCGGAATCCAGTCATGTTTTATGTGTAGTTAAGCAAACACAAGATAATAATTTCAAATATCAAAATCACTAACGCAGTTTTGCTTTATAATACCTTGGGATCTCCGGACAACATTCACTGAAGAATTCCGTCAGTATTTCATACTATATAAACTCGATTACAATGGAGACCAATGGAGACATTAAAACGAAGTCGATTTTTTCGCGCTTTCCTTCGATTATTCTACGCGGAAAACAGGTTGGACTAGAAGTGACTGTAATAGCGTGAGGTCCCAACGATAGATACAGCTTGATAGCTGAAAAGATGAGCCGGCTGGATGTGATGTTTAGTTTTTCAAATCCTATAGCAAAGCAAAGCATTATAAACTCATAGTTAGTCGTCCATTATCCGTTTCACATGCAAGACATGTGTTATGAAGCTAAACGCTAAATTTACTACTGAGTTACCTAATCGTTAATTTTGGCTTAGTTTCATGTCGATCTTGTGATCAGCTGCGGTTGTCCAGTTGTCAAGGTCTTGCCCACTTGTATATCATCTTGGCTCCAAATTCCATTTCCCGTTTTGTCTCAAAGATTTAGATCCAACGGTAGTCACGTTTCGGAGTTCTTCCTGACCTTGACTGAGACATCTGCGAGAGCCTTAAGTTATTGTTTAATTCTCTTTTTTCTTCGTTCCTTGAAATATTGTTTATTAGGTTTGTATTATCTAAGGAGGTATGCTTGGGTTTGTTTTGGTTTTTACTTCCTGAGTAACTCTACTTTCTCACGGTCCGAACCCAAACATGTCTCTAATTTTGGTATATAGCTAAATGCACTCCGACGTGTAAATCAGTCACGAAACCAGAGTGTCAGTAGTCGACGCTGAATGTAGATGCTGTGCTTGATGAAGAAATAAAGGCTAAGTACTATGGAACAACAGACTCTTGGTACCTCCCCGATTAGCAAGTGGATTAACATCCCAATACATGCATAAGTATAACAATAAGTAAATTAAGAGCGGTTTGCTGTAAGGACCGACTAAGGGTATGCAAGATAGAAAAAAGCGTTTTCCCCAAACTTTGCCAGAATAAAGTCCTCGGTGAACTAGTTCTAAAACTATAAGTTTCGGTCGTTTAGAATTTTATTTATTTTTAGTGAATTTTTGTGTTTTGCGCTTGGAAGCAGGCTAAATTCACGCTGAAATCGGGACTTTTGCGAAGCTCCCGTTTAAATATTGAAAGCCTTCGAAAAGATTAACCCCAGGGAGTCAAAATATTTTATTTTCCACTGGTATTAGCGGTGTAAAATTTAAATTAAACGTACCCTTTAACCTTCGTTGTCAACAACCGAATTTTGGCTAAATTCAAGGCTCAAAAAAGCAATCTGGTACATGGATTTACCCAACGAGACTATACTCCGAGGAACAACAATCATTTCAACTAAACATCAGGCGAAAAAAATTTGGGGTAAATAAAACGGAAAATTCTGAGAGCGTTTTCAAAACAGGTCACTTGAGCAAATATATGAGCGACCCGTTGACCTTGCGTGACAAAGGGAAATCAACAAACGGTAGCTCTTAAAATGGATTCCTTCGTCGAAATACGCGTCAGTTTGCTTTTCTGTTATGTTTTTAAGTAGAGGAAACTAGATTCTTGAATTTGGAGTTATGTACTCGCAGTGCTAAGCTGTGAAGGGAGATTTAGACAAGTATATTTTGAAATTTGACCCAATGTACTTAGACGGTTCCGATATGTTGATCACGGAATTATACATTGAAAGTCTGTTTACAACGCAAATGAGGCATCATCTACGAAGTAAAAGTCAATTGACCGAATATTCCTTACCTTAGTAAGCTTTTCCTGCCTGGAAACCACAGCATTTTTAGCAAAACACAGAGCGAGATCGCCGAGTCATATCGCACGTGGAGCCAAGTTGTGAAATGTTTTTATATGTTAACGATTAACCAGGCAAAACCACAGGACACCCAGCAGTTGTAGTTACATCCCATCGTGGCGCTCAGTTCTTTATAGCACAACAGTGCATTTTTACGCTATAAATTTGACACCTTCACAGCTGTATGTCGAACGCTATAAATATATATGTATTCGGTTATCCTGGATTGGTCAATCACACACGTAAAGAGCACCACACCCGGACGTGGCACGGCTGAGAAGCGAGGTACTTGCTGAGCATTCAGTGGAGTTCATCTTAGACGTGGCCAGTATGGGCAGATTGCAGGGGAACATGCGGTCCTAGTGTGGACAAACCAGCCAATGTGAACAGTACTGTAATGCTTGCCAAGTGTACCAAAGCCATACACGGGCATTTACGTACTTGTAACATTCGAGACGCTACTTTAGACTCGGAGCCAACTGGCTGTTACTAGTCCAGTCCCTGAACTCTCTCTTTACCCCGCCCTATATAGGGTCTTAACCCAGCGGGAGTAGAGAGAGTCCAGCATCACTTGCATGCGCATGCTCAGAATGAACCAATCAAAATTCACTAGATCCCAATCTACGCTCATTTCCGCTCGGCGCCATTGGTAGATTAGCTGGAACTGCGAGAATAAACACCCACCTCATGTAATGGAAAATTACCTATTTTAGAGCTCAAGGAATCGTTAAAAATGTTAAGAACAAATTGCAGCAAATTGGGATTTAAGCCTATTATTTTGGCGGCTCAGATTCAGGCTACGACACGCGAGGCATGCTGGAAATGACGGCTACGAACAAGATGGCGGCTGTATATTGGAGCTCGTGAAGTTAACGTTTGGTATCATTGTGAAGCTCTTTGCCGATATCTTTATGGATTAGATGGCATATGATTGTTAAGTAATTCAACTTGGGCTGTTCCACGATCTCCCGAACCGTAATTTCAAAGCGGCATTGCAAGAAAGCAACTCGATATGGTGTTTTATTCGGTATGATTCCTTGTGGCTGACTGCCTCTGAACAGGCTCTGAGCTGGATTTTGATCAGAGCTGATAGCTCTGTTTAATGGGTGTGTAGAATACAATTATTGTTTATTGTGCACGGTTTGTTTTCCTGATAAAGGATAATTTTTTAGCGTTATTGTTCGGTTATTTGGCCAAATTGGGCACTATATTTGAACATTTGCTTGTAAAAATATTTGAAATTCTGGAATATTACATTCTAAAAGTAAGAAATATACTTATACTGTACCTCCCGGTTATAACTGCTTATAATAATAAACAGATAACAAAGCAACTAGATTAGTAGATTTTTTATAACATTATTTTGGCCACGGATCTTGGAAAATTGTCATATTTTGGATAATATTATGACCTAATTAAAATATAGAATTTACATGTGTAAAGTGAACCGCAAGGATCGCTTCAGAAGCGATCCTTGCAGGGTTTTTTTTTTGCAATTCTCTGAATTTGGTGATGCTTCTTTTTATGTCCACTAGTAAAACTATGGCATTCACTTTCTGCTGACAGTTTACCTGTATGCACATTAGAGGGAGGCGGCGTGGCCAAGTGGTTTAGGGCGCTGGATTTGAAATCTGGAGGTCCCTGGTTCAAATCCTCCACCCTGCCACTAGCTGGATTTGCTCTCGGTAGTCCCGAGTTCAACTCATCGGCCACGCTTTGTAAATAGCCAACTGGACAGCCTCCCACCAGTTGGGATTCTTAACACGTTTATGTTATATTTACAATATTATTTATTTTTATTATATAGACACGAGTGTTTTACTGGAAAATAGAACACTCGTAAAATTCATACGAAACTACATCCGGGACAGGAGTGGCGTATTTTCCATATCCTCACTAGTGAGGATATCGATGACGTCATTTCCCGCTTTTGCATGGCTTTTTGTGCAAAGCTGCCAAACTCCGGTTGAAAAATGGCGAGCGATAGATTCGTAAAATTCACTGAAGGCCGACATGAAATCGTTCCCTGAGGATTAGAAAAATGTTAAAACGAAGAAGAAAACTTGATGACTTAAAATTATTCAAGGAGTTCCTTGCAAGCGAAGACGAAAGGAGACAAATTCGGAAAGTCCAGCCATCGTCCACCGAGCTGCAAGAGTTCGTGATAAAGCCGGATTTGTGCTTTTGTCTTTTTGTCTATATAATAAAAAGAAAATTACACGGTGGCTTGAAGATATGAATTTTATTTTCTCGTGGTAAAAAACAATATTTTACCACTCGAAAATAAAATTCATATCTTCGCGCCGCCGTTTAATATCCTCTATTTATTTTTTATTTTACATGTTCTTCAATCTACATAAATTCCATCACTTTGATCCCAAATGTTGCAACAATAATTATTTCCAGTACGTCTGGTTACGTATAAATTTTTACATTTCATTTCCCTAGAGTATTTACAAATGACCTATACTAACTGACATGAGTTAGAAAGGAAACCCCAGTTATTTTGCCTTTGATGTTTCGTTCCCGATATTTACCAGTAAGGAAACTGATATAATTACAGTTATTTAAAGGTTGTTACTCTTTTTCGTAGAGGCCGTTGCCATGGCAACATAGCATCTAAAGAATGGCACATTTTTGCTATATTCTATCTTTATTCCTTATTTTTTTTAGTTTCCTTCGGTGAAATTTCTTTAAATTTTGCCATCGTATGAAACTGAGTTTGCCTGGCATTTTGGAGGGGAAAAACCTTGTGGTTTTCAGACGATTTTGCCAATATTACCTCATTTGTTATTTTAAACAATAAAACTAACTTGCTCTGACAAATTTCTTCAAGAAACGGTCATGTGATAGGTAGCGTTTCTGTCTTGAATTGTGCGAATTTTCAAAAAAATTTACCGAAGGAAATGCGAGAAAATCCACGGTTAATTTTGAGCGCGCGCAGATTACTAAAGCTTTCGTCAACAGCGCGCGCTCGGTCATAAAACTGTAGGGAGTCACCTTAAGAAGCAAAATTAAATCAGAAGTGTTTGTGATGTATGATTTCACTTACTCTAGATCACATATAATATTATTCTTTCTGTTTCGGCAGAGTAGATTTCAAACTCTTTGTTAGGGCCTGTTTACATGGAGGAGGGTGACCCGGGTACCAGGGTCACCCTCCTAGCCAGGCTATCCTGTGAGGGCCAACTTGTCATACATTTCTTTACAAAACACACTGAAGTGAAGTGTTTACATGATAGACAGCCTACCTGGGTCACCCTGTCTGCTTGCCAGGGTCACCCTCCTAGGCGGGCTATCTTTTCTGCATGTAAATGGTCACCCAGGGTCTATGAAACCCCTGTAAACACACATTCCATTACAAATGTTCTATTTCTTAAATGTATTATATAGGCGGGCTATCTCTGTTTACTTAACAAGAACAAGAGCCCGCCAAAAAAAGATAGCTCGTCTATA
The DNA here is from genome assembly GCA_029204205.1 of Desmophyllum pertusum. Lineage (NCBI taxonomy): Eukaryota > Metazoa > Cnidaria > Anthozoa > Scleractinia > Caryophylliidae > Desmophyllum > Desmophyllum pertusum. Next base: position 55,946 of record MU825907.1, read on the forward strand.
TGATAGCCCGCCCATGTAAAGGCGGGCTATGTTTTAGTCCGGCTGGGAGGGTGAGTCACCCTCCCTCCATGTAAACAGGCCCTTAGATCTCTTCCACACCCTTTCCCACTACTGTTCAAAAGCCGGACTACACTGTAGATGGTGATCAGAAGTGAATGATTTGTGACACATCAGGACAGTTTTATGCTCATACTAAATGCTACTGTAGCAGTGACTACTCAAAGTTGACACTCAGTATTACAAAATGGCTGACAATAGATATCTTAGTGATATCATTGGTGATGTTTGTGAACATACATGTAATATTATTGACAAGATTTTGAATTCCACATTAATTTTTTGAAGAAAATATTCAAAAATCATAGCATAGTCATTTCTCAGAAAACAAAACAATACATGTACACATGTACTTTTGATGCTTTCCTTCTTTATTCTTGAGGTCATTAATAGGCACAATTTTCCTTTGTTCACTTTGTACATGATTTTTTTGGTTGTAATTGCTGCTTGCCTTTACAACAGCAGTAACCAATATAACAGTCGGGGGAACAAGTGCTGTTTTTGGCAAATCTTTGTTCAAGTGCTCACAAGAGTTACTGGTTACTCCAAAAGTTGGCATGCCATCAGGATATGCTTAGCATTTTTGGGATGAAAACCGCAGGCTCAGACAGTTATCGGAGACCGGAATTTTATATCAACTTGTAACTAATTAAAAGTCTTGTTCCCTTGTTAACTGCTATATATCAACTTGTACTTGTTCCCTTGTTTTACTGAAAAACTGCCATTTCTTTCATCATGAGTGGCAGAGACAGTAAGTGCCATTATTGGTACACCATTCTTGAACTTTCTTTAGGTAGGTTATAGTAATTAAGGCATGCAGCCAAAAATTATCTTTACATATAGGATGTGGAAATTATTTAGAGGCAAGAAGGCAAGTCCTGACATTCCACTTGGGAAAATAATAACAAATACAGCAATGTGGGGTCACCGGGTCCATACAGTATACTTAGTGGTCCATGGACCCGGTCCAAAAGGGGTCCATGTTTTGTCCTCAACCCATGTAATGTATATTTCTCCCGGTGGGGGGGCACTTACATACATAAGCTATAAGGGTATGTGCCGCTGAAGGGTATGGTTTTCAAGCAGTTTAGTCTGGGATAGGGTATAGAAATCAGAGAGTTTTGGTCTAGAATAGGGTATCATTTACTGGGAACTGAATCAACTGTTCAGTGGTATAACAAATTTAGTACAAATCATTATGGTGACTTTAATAGCGCAACTTTCATAATAGAAAGAGTTTCTGAAAAATAGCGAGTCTGGGATAGGGTAGGGATTTTTGGTGTCTAGTCTAGAACAGGATTTCAAAATGCAACTGAACATGGTCTGGTATAAGGGTTTCAGAGTCCCAGAGGAACACCCCCACCCAAACATTTACAGAGTAATAGAGTACCCCCCCCTCCCCCCCCCCCCCCCCCCCAGGATATTTCTTAAGAAAGGAATGTCTCAAATGTTAAGTATAAGCTGAACATAATGTAAAAACATGAAGTTACACGTATAAGAACCTTAGAGCTGGATTGTATACATATAAAGTTATGTATAAAAAGAAATAAAGTTAAATTTTAACATGCTGTCACCACACATAAGTAGAACTTTAGCTCACCATATAATTATATACAGTCATTCACAAAAATTGTCTGCATTGGAAAGAAGGCAGGTCTTGAATTCTACTTGGGAGAATAATACATGTGCTAGTAATACACATCTCAAGAAAGAAATGTCTGAAGTGTTTAGTAACAGCTGCACATATAGTGCAAATGAAAACATGAAAGTCATATTAAAGAACCTCACAGCTATGTTGTCCAGGTTCTGTTCAAAATAAAATTGACATAAAAAAATTAAACAGTGCCTTTCTGCAAAATGTTTTATTTATTAAGCTTTATACATAAGCTTACATTGCAAATAAAGATAGGCTTACATATGTTCACTTCTTAAGCTTATTAATATAAAGGCCGTGGCAAACGAGGAAACATTGTTGCGGAAACATTGTTGCGGACGCAAATGTTTCCCCGTTTGCCCGATCGGGCAGCAAAACAATGTTTTGCTTCCTTGCTGCGCAAACGAAGAAACATTTTACGGGAAACAAATGCTGCGAACACGCGATATTATGCGCGCGCAATGCAAAAGAAGCCTTGGAATCTAGTCAACATTGTTTCCTTTGCGAGCAAACGGGGACACATTTGTTGCGGACGCAAAATGTTTCTGAAAGAATTCAGAAACATTTTTTGCGTCTCGGACGCAAAATTTGCGTCCGCAACAAATGTTTCCTGCGCCGGCAAACGGAGAAACATTTGCGTCCGCAACAATGTTTCCGCAACAATGTTTCCTCGTTTGCCACGGCCTTAAGCTTATTATACAAATCATTTAGATCAAGTGACTTATTAAATTTGAACTCGAAGGAAGTTTTCACAAATTTGGAAATAAGTTAAGCCTAAGGTTATGTAAAAAAACATTGGCTGAAAACGAAATTTGTGTAAGCTTAATATAATTTTGTATTCACGCTCTCCATAATCAGTGTCAAAAGACTGAACGATCCAGTCCTCACTGTACAAAGTCAGAAAATAACAACAAGTGTACTAACCATTGCATAAGCTTAATGACCTTCATCAATGGCCAGACTTTGAATTTTCCTTTGTAATTTCAGCAGCTGAACTCGTATCTTTCCTTCCTCAAACTCTCGGGAGACGAGATCAACAAATGAAACTATTCCTCTAAAAGTCCTGCATGAAGCTTCTGGCAAATGCTTCCCAAAGCTACTATAATTTCTTTCAGCTGATCTTCAATAAGTCCAGCGACACTAAAATTCAACAAGGCTTCCCAAAGCCGGGATAAAAAAAATCACACACGTTGTCACATCTTTTCCTGACACTACAGCATAAATCGCTTAGCTGTCTTCAGCTCGAAACAAAGTTAACTCCACAATAGCTTCTAAAAACGTTTCATCGTACTCAGCCGAATCGAGCTGGCCGCCATTATCATCTGAAAGCCTGCTATAAACAAATCAGAGAACTACCAAATATGGTTTTTCCCCCGATTTGGGGGGGAAAAAATGGCGCATGCGCAGGCAAGTGGTGCTGGACTCTCTCTTTTCCCGCTGGGTTCCAGTCCTATGGGCGGGGGTAAGAGAGAGTTCAGGGACTGGACTAGCTGTTACTGGCACGGGCAGGTATGTTGTAGCTGTTTGGATGTTCGCCCAGCAGACAATTAGCCGCTTAGCTTTATTTTCACATGTAGGAACTCGATGTGAGACTAAAACTATGATTTATTTGCATCTGATTTGCATCTGATTCAGATTCAACTTGAAGGTGCAACATTGCGTGCAACATTGCGTGCAATATTGCGCTTAACATTTTTCACTCCATGTGGCTACACGCTGCAACATTTTGTGCAACATTTGCTATTAAACATTTCCTATTCTATTTAACAAACTTTTCCCTATTAAACAAGAAAGCCTAAAACAGGAAAATTATGTTGAAGAAGAGCTATGGTCTTTAGACACGATTAAATTTGTTGCTCGCAATGTTGCAGAAGTAGAACGAGATTCTACTTCTGCAAATATTGCTAGCAACAATTTCCGGGGGGGCACACGATGCAAGTCATTGCTCGCTATGTTGCAACCGTGTGTCCTGCAGCCTTAAGCATGTTAAACAACTAGCGACACGGTGATGGTCTGGAGGGCGTTTTGACGTTGGCAAAGGAGAGCAAATCATCGAATCAAAAGTTCAAAGTAATTAAGAAGAATGCTAACTGGAATAAATTATTCGTCACGGTATACTGAAATGATAATAAACAATTATTGGATGAGGTTGAGCATGATAGCGAGAATTATCAAGGCCGAGGTTGGTGTTATCTGCCGAGCCGAAGGCTGAGATATTAGAGCTGCGCAAGAGGAGCAACAGTTCTGTGATACCCGCCCGGGGGGGGGGGGACTTGACCCATGTTTGGATATATGGGTTGCCGCTGAGGGTTTGAAAACCTGACCCTGTTTAGGACAAAAAAATTAAAAACCCTAAAATACCTACCCTGTAGGACAACATCCTCTATTTTAGGACCCTGTTTAGGTTTCAATGTAGCTAATCACGTTTGACTGATACGCGGCAAACGTCTCCGATCTCTAAATACTGTATAAACCATATTTTTACGACGACAATCGTACAAACCCTTGTTTTAGGACAGGTTCAGACCCTGTTTAGGACAGACTCGCATAAAATTATATACCCTGTTCAGGGCAGAGAGGCCAAAAACCATACCCTGTCCAGCGGCACGTCCCCGTATAGGCCACATAAGGGAGTACCCCCCACTCCCCCCCCCCCCCCCCTCCCGGGATACCCGCCTGGATGTAGTACACCACAGCACCCCTTGGTTTTTAGAACCAGCTGTGCGACATGCGAAAGAAAGGCAACATGAGAAACACATAGCCATCGCCATTCACTGTTTGTGAATATTTTGGCGTGTGCACAGACGGATTTCCATGCAAGGCGCAAGGCGGAGTAACTTTCTTCCTTAGGGGAGCTTGTCAACTGGGTGTCAGGGCTGATTTGCCGTCTAAGAGGATTAGCGGATGTTTATTTAAAATTCGGCCTTACAGACCCGGCGTTTATAGCCATGTTTTTTGTTGATTTTTCCATAACGTTTGCTGAAATAAAGGACTTTTAATAAAGCATTAACAAATCATCCACTAAACAAAAATTTCAACACTTTGTCTCTATTGCAGACTAGTGACAAACTTTGATACAAAAAATCATTGTGAATGAGTGGTTGGTTGGTTGGTTGTTTGGTTGGTTGAGTGCGCAAAACTGATACATCGAGCAGTTATGCCCTGGTGGCTCGTGAACTTTAAATCAAATAAACTCCGGAACTCAAATAAACGCCGGGACCTCGATTAAGCGGCGTGGGCGTTTGTTTAAAAGTCGGACTGATAAACCCGGTGTTTATTTGAACTCAGCGTTTAATCAAGAGCCGTCGTATTCCCATCTCAGTAGTTTCACTTGAAAATTCCTTGTATTATTTTGGCAATTGGTATTTATTAGCAGCAGATAAAAATGTTTTACTGTGAATTGGAGTATGCACAGTGCATGGATTGTGTTTTACCCCACAGTTTGTTAAAACTGGGTTATGTGTCATGGAATAAATAAAAAGCAAATCGAATATTACAAAAAGGCGCTATGGCATGTCTTTTTAACTATTTATATTTTTAATGGAGTCGATTGATACGTACGTATACAGGGACTTAGTTATATCTGTACTCGGAAAGACGCCTTGGAAGAAGGGGTTGGAAGGATCTCCCACCCCTCTCTTAAAGTGGTTATTTGAGTCTAGAGAGATATAGAGACACACCTCATTTGGAGACATGCTTTAAGAGCCCAATGCGTCTTGTGCCCGTCTTTATACTGGAGACACATAAGCAGACGACTACAAATGTTTGCCCAACTTCGTCGAGACGAACTATCTGCTTAGTTCGTCTTGGCAGAGGAACTTAGGCCTGTCGCGATTGTGCTCGGCAACTTTTGAGCAACTTTTGGCGTTCGGAGCAACTTTTTGCAGTTCTAGCAACCTCAAGCAAGTTTTGCCTTTCTGAGCAGCTTTTGAGCAAAATTATAGGTTTACAGCACATATCAAGCACGAAAAAGGGAATAATTTGATAGAAAACTTCAATTTATGCGAATTTATTGAATGTTTATCAACGTACAATGTAAAAAAGAAAATTTAAAAAAAATATTTTTTCCACTTTTAAAATTATTAAATTTTTTTAAATGGTTTTAATTTTTTTTTGAAAAATAAAACTTTTAATTAACGTTTGTATAAAAATATAAAGAAATTTAGGTAGGCAACGTTTTGCGATTTTTGGCAATTTTTTAGCAACTTTTTGGCATTCCAGTGAGCAACGTTTCAGCATTTTACGAGCACAATCGGGACAGGCCTAGAGGAACTGCGTAGATAGTTCGTCTGGACGGATAATCCGTCTGTTTTACCCGCATTTATACACAGGCGGATTATCAACTACCAGACGGAATCTCACCGTACTGTATTCACCAGCGCAGCCATTAGGGACCTTAAGCAACCACGACGACGACGCCATGGAAAACGTCACTTCAAAAGTGAATTCACGTCCCTAAAACTATTTCGCGATTATTCCAACACGTTTTATTTGTCCAATGTGGCCAAACTGTCCCGGAGCTGAATTCGTAGCGACAGAGTTCAAGTCCAGATAGAGAAAGGACAATTCACCGACGTGTGTTCACGTTCTCCATAATACTTTGAATTTGGTCATTTCACGTGTTGTTTTGCAGACGACGGCTAAGAAATGTACAAAGTTTGAGAACGCCCGTGCAGAGCTATTGTACTACTAATTAAACCATTTGTTTTTGTGACGTTCTCGTCGTCGTCGGGCGCCGATCGTGGTTGCTTAAGGTCGCCTATTATTTGTGTGCCGAACACGCAACGCGTGACGACAGCAAATAATGCGCTGCGTAGGGTTACTAACCGTAGCTGCCTGGGTTTGCGCTTGTGAGTTTGTGCTCTGGGTTAATAGATATATCGTTATGAACATATATAAAACATTTCACAACTTGGCTCGGGCACGTGCACGAGTGTACATCGGTCGATCTCACTCTGTGTTTTGCTTACTAGGATAGGATGGCTGTAGGTTTTCGGCAGGCTAGGAAAGCTTAGCATAAGGTATTGTGAATATATCGGGCAATTGACTTTTACTTCATGTAGATGATGATTCGGGCTATTTGCGTTAGTTTGTAAAAACAGACTTTCAATGTATAATTC